>JARYSY010000014.1:0-271739 GCA_031081805.1 Schwanniomyces etchellsii | reverse complement strand
GAGAGTGTTATCCTCAGTAAGTCTATATATCTTTCAGAATCGATATTATTAGGGTATAAATCCTATAATCTCTAACAATAAATCATTGTGCAATTAAATCACATCAGTGAAGAATAAGATACGACGTATCAAAGGTATTATTATGTCTGTACTTGTGGACGAAAAATCTAATACTCGGCTTAAAACATGTCCGAATCAGACGTCTAGGTACTGCTACAAGGATCTAAGGATGCTAGCTGATCCCAAGGTATCTTATCTTCTGGATCTCTCTGTCATCGCTCATATAGACTTGAATGCGTTTTTTGCTCAAGTAGAACAAGTCAGGTTAGGTTTATCGAGAGATGATCCTGTTGTATGTGCTCAATGGAACTCTGTTATAGCAGTATCCTATGCAGCCAGAAAGTATGGCATCAACAGAATGGATACGATTGACTCTGCTAGGAGAAAGTGCCAAAATCTTGTTGTGGCCCATGCGGCGGTTTATGAGAAAGGCACTTCACATTGGGCCTACCATGATGGATTACCCCATAACAGTAATCATAAAGTACTGTTAGATCCTTATAGACGCGAGAGTAGAAAGATCATGAGAATTTTACGAGAGGAGTGTGATTTACTGGAGAAGGCAAGCGTAGATGAATGTTTCTTAAATCTTGGAAAATTGATCTCTGAAAGATTGACGAAAGAATTTCCTTTTTTAAATGATGATAGTAAACAGGATTCTGAATCCCTCAAAAGTTTGCCCGAGTTTTTGCCTAGCAGTATCAATTGGTATGGAGTCGTATTTGGTTTAGATGACCAGAGTAATCAAAACGAAGGTGTATCCTCTTCTTCCATTCCCGAAACCATAGTAGAGGATTGGGATGACGTTTGTCTAATGATTGGTTCGCAATTACTTTACAATGCTAGAAAGAAAATATTTGATGAATTAGAGTATACAACTTCGGGCGGAATTGGGAGAACCAAAAAAATCGCTAAATTAGCTGGCGGCGTCCACAAACCTGATAATCAGACCGCTGTACCAAATAGATTTGTGTTGAGTTTTTTAGATTCTTTCCCTTTAACAGATATTAGTGGAATGGGAGGCAAGATTGGCTCATCAATATTACAAACTTTAAACATTCCTCATGAAGCTAACTCAATCAAATATATCAGAGAAAATTATAATTTGCAGACGCTCAACCATAAGCTCCACAGTGATAGAGTCCTTGCCGAACAAGTCTATAAAATTGTTCGAGGGAAGTATAAGGAGAATTTACAACCACGCACTGTTTTGAAGTCTTTCATGTCAAGAAAAAATTTTAAGTTCCCTGTAGGTTCAGTTTCTGAAGCTGCGGATTGGTTAAAGGTTTTCGCTGCTGACTTAGTTAACAGGCTACTCGAAGTTGATGAGGAGAATATTAGCATCGCATCGTCCACGGCTTCTGATAGGGACGCTCAAATTCTCACGAGGCCCCGAACGCTTACTTTACAGATTACTACAACGTCTTATGAAACGCATTCTAAACAAATCGCTTTGCCCATGATTCAAGCGTTGGAGAAGCTTCAGGAAACGATTCTCACTTTGGCAATTGACCTTCTTTTAACACTTCAAAAGTTATTCAGTGCTGCACCATCGGATAAACGGCAACACGAAAAAACAATAACCGAGAATGATAAGATAAGGCCCATGGCCAGTATGTCATTAGTAATATCCAATTTTCATAGGTCATCTGGTTCAAGCTTGATCGATGTATTTTTGACTCGTACGGATCGCTTTGAGTCTCCTGCTGAGAAAGCAAATGCAAAGCTGTCAGATCTGTATTCTTCATCTCTGCATATTTCTTCCACCTTGAATAATCTTTCTGAGCTACCAGAAACGAACCATGAAGAGCGTAAGAAGAATATTACCCTCTTGTTCGAAAAATTTAAAGTGGAAAGTAAATCTACGCCCAAGGTAGCGGCGATAGGCGTACAAGATAGCTATGATATTTCTACGGGCAACACGTCTGAAAAATTTGTAAAGTCTAAAAACGCTTCTATTCGTGACCTTGAGGATTCTTCTGAATCGTACTGCAATATCTGCAACAAAGAGGTCAAAGATAAGTTTGAGCATAGTGACTATCACGCAGCCTTAGAGTTCTCTTACAAGTTGAATGGACATGCGTCTACTATGCTGGATCCATCCATTAATTCTGAGCCTCTTACTAAAAAATTGAAGTCCTCTAAAGGCCAGTCCAAACTTCCATTCTGATATGTACAGGAAATAGTTTATCAAAAGTCACGAGCACAGACTTTCCTCATTCACATCTGGGGATTCGTAGATTATTGGTAATTGAAATATTAAAGAACATGGTTGATGAGAAGCCAGAAAAGCTACCTCTAGCGGACGCTTCTACAATAGGTATGTGCTTATTGGCGTAAACTTTTTTCTCCAAGATACTAATTTTCTTATAGTGAGAGCTCATCAGAAAGACTCATATTTCGAATCTTTATACCGGAAACATATACAAGATGCTGTTCAGGTGTTCAAAGGTCAGAGATTCATCAATACCCATCCAGAGGAGATAGGAGTGTTTTCAAAGTTTTTTTATTTGGCACTAACGACATTGATTGGTGCAAGAACTTTAGGAGAGGAATATGTCGATATAATATATGTTAATCGAACTGGAAAGAGAATTCCAAAGCTCCTTCCAAGACTAGGTTTCGTATTGTCATATTCTCTTCTTCCATTTCTATTAACAAGGTTGGCGAGAAGATATTGTGTTCGAGATGCTACTTCTGGTAAGAATTCGCTCAATTTATTCTTGACCTCTTATACTAAAATATTAGATACCTTGATGAATCTTCACATTGCAATTTTTTACTTCAAGGGTAATTTTTACTCATTATCAAAGAGAGTCTTCGGTTTGAGGTATGCGTTTGGTCACAACAAGGACACCAAAAAACTTAAACAATCAAGGGGAGACTACTCTCTTCTTGGTGCTATTATCTTGTTCCAGTTTATAATTAAAGGAATGATCAATTTAAATCATTACTTAGAACGAAGGACAGACATATCCATTCAAAAGAATGGTGCAACAAGTGATATTGAGCACATCACTTCAATTGCGCAACTAGAAGAAATTCAAGAGGAATTGCAAAGTAACGAGACTACGTATCTGAAACTTGTGGTCGATTTATCAGATTCGAAAGCATTGCCATACCTTCCAGAGAATTCAAGAAGCTGTATGCTATGCTTATCTTTAATGAAAGACCCTTCAGCTGCAAACTGTGGACACATATTTTGCTGGGAATGTATCGTTGATTGGATAAGGGAACATCCAGAGTGCCCTTTGTGTAGACAGCGATGTAAAGAACAAAATTTACTACCCTTAAGATAGGTTAATAGGCCTTCAGTGCATAATAATAAACAGAACATCCATATCACGTGATCTCATAAAACTTCAACATTGTTGATCTTTCTTGATCTGAGTACCAAAAGAACTCAAGAATCAGCGCTTCTTTAGTGGGAATGGAGGACGAAATCGGATACTATGATGATCATGATTCATTCAGTCATAATATATCAAAGGAATCGCTTCAGGTTTCAGATCAAAAGATTTTTAGACTCAAGCATTCACTTCAGTCTTTCATAGTCAAATATAAAATACTACTGATTATACTCATTCTATTGATTTGCTTATCTGCATTTACTTCAGTTCCATTTTTACCCCACTTCAAAGAAAAAAGTCCTAACGTTGTGATAATATTAGCCGCTAATGAAGGTGGTGGGGTTTTGAAATGGAAGGGTCCTCAGGAATGGTCTGTTGAAAGGTCGTCGATCGCAAATAAGAAGGCTTATGCAAAAAGACACGGGTATGGTTTAACCATTAAGGACATGACATTAAAAAAAAAATATTCTCATGAATGGAGAGAATCATGGGAAAGGGTGGATTTGATCAAGCAGACCATGCGTCAGTATCCTAATAGTGAATGGTTCTGGTGGACGGATTTGCATACGTATATTATGGAACCTCAGATGTCACTTGAACAGCACTTTCTAGATAATTTGGAGGATGAAACTTACAGGACCTTGAAAGACATCAATCCACTTTATCTTCCAGATGATTTGTACTATGTGAAGTATGACAGTCCTATCGATTTGGTTATCACTCAAGATTGTGGTGGCTTTAATTTGGGTTCGTTTTTAATAAGAAAGTCAGAATGGTCCGAGATGTTGTTGGATTACTGGTGGGATCCTACAATGTACGAACAGAAGCATATGGAATGGGAGCATAATGAGCAGGACGCTTTAGAATCTTTATATTCAAATCAACCTTGGATTAGGGAAAGAACTGCTTTCTTACCTTTAAGAAAGATCAACTCTTTTCCCCCTGGCGCATGTGCAGAATATGCAGATGACCCTAAGTATTTTTATAAGAAAGGTGACTTCCTCGTAAATACTGCTGGCTGTCAATGGGGGAGAGACTGTTGGGGTGAGATGGAGCACTATAAAGCTCTATCAAAACAACTTCACAAAGTATGGTGGAAATTTTGGCAGTCGTAGTCGTGCGCGTGTCAACTTTAAACACGAAATTCATGAAAACGTATATAGAATAGCTAGATAGAGAAGGACATGTCCGATAATTTTTGGTTCAATGAGGACGCTTTTCAAGTAGAGAATCCGGACGATAATAACAACAGTAGCTTGGCAAATAATGATGACTTCCTAAGTGGCTTCTTCAATCCTAGTGGTGTGCAAGAGAACACCACTTCTAACAGTCTTAATAACGAAAATGTTTCCCATCAAAACAGAGCAGCGACCAGTGTAGACTCCAATAAAGTTCCTAATTCTTTTCATGATGTAACCCCTGCATCCCTTTTAACGAGAAAAGAGAATGATCAAACTATGAACAGACACCAGTCATTGGAGTCACTGATGTATTCGTCAAAGCCCACACCGCAAACAGTAATGGGAAATAAGCAATATCTGCCTCCAGAAGTACAGACTTCCGATGTTTTAAGAAACGAGCAGCTACTCAAAATGCGTCAACAGATTAGACAACAGCAGATGCTGCAAAATGACCCGAAGGCACATTCTCAACACCTGATCATAGATCAGAACAGTCCTATGGTTACTAACAGTAATCCGAGTAATGTGTCTTCTCCATTTCAGGGAAACTTGTCTAGTCAAATAGGCCGCGAAATGCAAACTCAAGGACCTCAAAGAATAAATAATATAAATCTGCAAAATAGCAGTCCTCATTTAACAAACAGCAATCCACAATCTACCCAGCAGATGCAGTTTGTCGCTTCCCGGCTTCAGCAGCAGCGAATAAGGCAACCTTCTGTTCCGAACAAAGGCAGTATAGAATCTGCGGTGAATGGAACGCCGTCACCATATGCTAACCTTCTAACACAACTAGATGCAACCCCTAATAATAGTCAACATGGACATATTAATATAGGAAATAAGCTAGGAAGCACCGAACCCGGGAGCATTCAAGCTGCTTCTATTCAGTCTAGAAATAATCGACCTATTAATGCTCATGCCGGAAATGTTCAGCCTGGAAAGCCTGGAAACTATCAACTTGGAAGTTTTCAACCTAAAAATGTGCAGCCTGGAAATTTTCAATCTGGAAATATTCAACCTGGAAATATTCAATCTGGAAATATTCAATCTGGAAATATTCAACCTGGAAATATTCAATCTGGAAATATTCAACCTGGAAATATTCAACCTGGAAATATTCAACCTGGAAATATTCAACCTGGGAATATTCAACCTGGAAATGTTCAACCTGGAAATGTTCAATCTGGAAATGTTCAACCTGGAAATGTACAACCTGGAAATGTTCAACCTGGTAAGCTAACCCAACTGCAAATTGCCCAATTACAATTTCGGTTATTTCTAGCTGTCTTAAGTGACTATATGAGCCGTCGCGGAACACCCATATCACAACCACCCATGGTGAATAATAAGCCGATAAATTTATTCTTCTTGTATATGTTGTGTCAAAGGTTGGGAGGTAAAGACAAATTAGTTGCTGATTATAGAAATCTGCAGCTGCAAAACTCTCTTTGGCCTACAGTTTCCCAAAAGTTCAGGCTTTATGATGGAATAAATATTCAAGAAGAACCTAACAAAAAAAACCAAATAGATGAAGAAATAAAGAGATGTTATATTCAGTATTTGCTTCCATATGAGGAGTATTACAGTACACTAGAGGGTCAAAGGGACATTCAACAACGTAGAATGTATTTTCAGAAGCAAATACTATCTCGACTTCAGCTGCAAAATCCTTTATTACACAGGAGCAGCGCAACTGAAGTTCAAGTTCCCCAAGGTCCAAAACATCCTCAACAAGCACAAGATTCACCAATTTCCGTTGCTGGAACACAAAGTCCTATTACTGGGCCTAACAAACCGCCTTTTTCTCTGGCGACGGTTCCCAATGCTTCCCCTTACCAGAGTCAAATTCCGGAGGCTGCTCCGCAAAGAATTTCATCTAGGACAAGCAATCCATCAAACCATAATTCACCTTCAGTAACTAGCTCCCCATATGTACAGCAGCAGATACCAAGATCTGGCAGCGTCTCACATCAGGTCCCACAGAAACCTGTTAGTGCGCAATCTACTCCTGCAACACAAGCAAGATTTCCAACCCAACCAATGGATGAGGTGAGTCGAAGACAGGTTTCTAATCGTTCTTCTGAGACTCCCAAGCCTCATCCAGTGAAAGAGAAAGAAGTAATTAAAAACTTTGTTCCATCTTCGAGATCGGTAGAAACTTACGCGGGTGTTGATATAAAAATGCTTTCTTCGATAGGTGCGGAAATTGAGACAACTAAGCCAGTGTATTTGTTTGCTCCTGAGTTAGGATCTATCAATATTCATGCACTTACAATGGCTTTAAAAAATTACGAGGGCCCAGATAGCGGCGAAGCATTCAGTGCTTTGAATACTTTGTTGGTGACGACCTCGGATTCAAGTCATATAGTTAGGGTACTAGAATGTCCCGAATTAGTGGATACGCTCGCTTTATTAGGTCTTAAAATTATTAATCGGATTGTTGATGGAAGTACGAATAACGATAATAATTCAATAGATGTCTCAGATATTCTGTCTAGTGGAAATATTGACCAAGTCTTCTCCAAGTATGCAGGCTGTACAACAAATTCAACCATGAAAAATGAGAACATTGCTTTTACTGTTGACTCATTGACTGGCTTAGTTGTTGATGATGATGAGTCTGATGGTGATATGGACGTTGACGATATTTTTTCGCTTCCAGGAAAAACTAAGTCAAATATAAGCACCCCCCCTGCACACGATTTAGAGAAAGGTTATACACATTTTTATATTCCGGACTACATGACAACTTTGCTCAAGTTTAAAGAAGAGAATAGGTATCACTTTAGTACACTTCAGACTAAGTGCGCTGTCGATGATAATGTATTCTTGGTAGACCAGCTAATAACTGTAACCATGATTTTGAGGAACATCTCATTTTCCGAGTTTAATCGTGAATTATTGGCTAAGAATGTTTGCCTTAAAGATCTAATTTTTCAGATCATTAAAAATCTTGCGCTCCATCACAAGAAATTTCTATTTCACAGAAAAAGACTTTGTTTAATGAAAGACTGTCTCGTGATTCTTGATAATATAGCATATGATCTAGAACTAGATACTTTGGAGCAAACGTTCCTTTGCTTTATCTTGATAAGTTCTTTCGGACCGAAGCTTGAAGAGGGAGAAGAAATTCCGAAAGCCTCGATGCAAGTTTACTCCTATCTTCCCACAGCTGTGGACGCATTCGCAAAGCTTCTAGTAAGGGAGCCTCATAACAGATCTTTATTCCATGCAGTTTTAAGTGGAAATCTTAGCTCTGTGAGTACGAGCTTTGGTGGGAATGTTTCCAATTTGAATATCACGAAGGATGATGAGAAGGAAACAAAAAATTTAATTCTTGCTTATCTCGATGGAAATGAACCAGCTTTGAGAAATGGCGTTCTATTTACGAAATCATTCCAAATTTTACTTTGTGTTATTCCTTTTCATGCAAGCGTACCAGAGATGAACAAAATTATTCTTGGAAGGGTGTCGACTCTTTGCCAATCTTTTTTTGCTGCTAAAATTTTGATTGATCTCGTATCATCTGATGAAGCTCTCTCTCCGATAAGTCTCCTCCCAGTTAAGTGGCTTTTGGCGAATTCTGATCTAATTCTTTGTAACTTGTCAAGAGTTGCATTTGCGCTTGTACCTGAGTGCGCAAAACTACCTCGAAAGAGTAATGAGCAACGAATTCTCAATTTGTTTTTGATAAAAGCATTTATTTTCCTCAGTTCTTTGTTGAGTTCGACTTTGTGCTATTACAATTGTACTGGCGACAACGTCATCAAGCAAAATGTTTGCCAAATCAAGGATCATGGCAGAATTTTACCCGAAAGGAACCAAGTATTGGATTTCTATATGTCCGGAATCATAGAGCAGGGCCTCTGTAAGGAAATTTTGAGATTCACTCATATCTTGCACTCATTTCCGACTAATTCTGTATGATAAATGGGCTATGTATTATAATGTTAGGTAAGTATATTTGCAGGAATAGAACATTGTATTATGTGTTCACCTCTTTGTGGGGGTTGCTGTACCCCCATAGGCAAAAAAATCATTCATATATTACTGGACGGTCTTATTAAGCATTTCTAAATTGGAAAATGTGAGAAATGATGCCTGGAAAGGAAACCCCGACATGGTAATTGAAGCCCGCGCACTGATAAAAGATGTTATGTTGCGACCTGTCAAGATAAGTGCAGCTTCTGCACTTATCAGCAAAATTTAAAACATGAATACATATATGAGGGGATATAACTTGGCCTCAAGGTTTTACGTAATATAAACATCGGGCAAATTGAATTATATTTATAACCGAAGTATATAATATTTGAATAAGAAAATGGCTTCTGCTAAGGTATCTTTTACTCCAAAACCTAGTGCTCCACCTCCAGACGAAACACAGGGGAAATTGTTGCCAGGGGAACATACATTACCAGCAAATTGGTGGACATCTGAGAAAGTGTTTGAACTTGAGAAAAGGGCCATTTTCAACAAATCTTGGTTGTTCTGTATACATGCTTCAAGATTTACAAAGCCAGGAGATTATTATGCCTTCAATTTTACGGGATTAAATTTTTTTATCATTAAGTCAAAGGTGGATGGATCGTTGAAGGCCTTCCACAATGTGTGTCGTCACAGAGCCTACCCTGTCGTAAGGAAGGAGAAAGGCTCGTCTACTATTTTAGGTTGCAAATATCATGGATGGTCCTACAACACAGACGGTAAATTGACCAAGGCTCCACACTTTGACCAAGCTGTTGAAGGCTTTAAGAAAGAGGAGAACTCGTTGTTTCCAATAAACACGCATGTCACTGAGCAGGGATTAGTGTTTGTGAATTTTTGCAATCGTGACTCTGAAGACTTCATACAATTTGATGACTGGTTTGAAGGCTTGACAAACGAACTCAATGAGTTTGACTTTGAGGACTATGAGTACCATATGTCTTACGAGTTGGATGGACAATTCAATTGGAAGACTCTTATGGATGGCTACCAGGAATGTTATCACTGTCCAACTGCTCATCCTGGATTGAACTCGGCCTTTAAGATGGAAACTTACAAGGTTGTTCCAAAAACAAGATATTGTCGCCACTATGCAGAAATAGTGAGAAACGAAGAGTTCGAGAAGAAAAAGTCAAGAAAAGAGACCAACACTGAAAAGGATTCTTCTTGGTTTGGATTCTACAAAAATTCGGAGCCCCAAGAGAAACCAAAAGCACACAACCCAGGAGGGGAGTTTAATGGCTTATGGGTCTATTTGTTTCCTACTAATGGCATTAATTGTTATTCACCTGCTTGGTACTCTATCAGAGTCTTGCCTATCAGTGCGACTCATACTATACTCCAGTACGACATCTACACCAAGAAAGGTTTAGACGAAAACGAAAAGAAGGAGTTCGTTGACTTTCTACAGCTCGTTGAGCTTGAAGACTTCAACTTGTGTCAGGAGACACAGAAGAACTTGAATCAGGGCATATATTCAAATGGCTTCTTACATCCTACGAAAGAGAGAGGAGTCTTGTACTATCAAGGTGTTGTAAGAGATATGGTTAAGCGCCATTTTAACCTCGAACAAAGTAATGGCGGAATGCCGATCAATCCTGCTGTTGTCGGTAATCTAGTTAAAAATTCCGACATTCAAGAGTTAGAAGATATCTGTGCTAAAATCGAGTGTCAGGGAAGCAATCCTGAGTCAGAGTTAACATGGTAATACGTTGTCTAACTGGGACGTTCCTTTTCATTTTTTAGATAGGATATACACGTATGTACGTATCTGCCCGCTCGATTAGTAATCCTAAATTTTCTGTGTTTAGTTGGCTCTACTGTTTGAATAAAAGTGACTTGATTATCATCGTTTATCTTATGTAATCTTTGTGTAATGATCTGACCTCGGCAAGTCTCACCTTTTCAGAATTTAGTGGAGACTGTGATTATATATTAAAGAGTAGCATCGCATATTGATCCATATAATAGGTAAAATATAATAGTTCATATAATAATATGTCATTTGTTGGTGGAGGAGCAGAGTGTTCTGCAAATAATAATGCTATTTCACAATTTAATAAGCACAATCATCAGGATAGATCATTGCAACAGCAAGCGGCAAACAGAAGTTCAGTGGCTAATAATAGCCAGGGTTTCAGACAAGGCAAGTTCATGAATTTGCAGGATAGGCAAAATATGGACCAGTTCATGAATAATGGGGGAAATCAGAATAACTTTCAGTTTCAGTCCATGAGGCGAGAGTTGAATACGATTCAACCGGGCGGTGCTCAGCAGGCACATTCAAACAACTGGAGCGGTGAATTTCAAGGCATATCTTCACCTGCTGCTGTGAATAAGCCCGTGGGAAGTCTTTATACCCCCATGAATACACAGTGGGGTATGGAGTTTCAGCAAAGCGGTGGAGAGGCTGCGGTGAGCCAGCCCAATCAGCAATTCAATAGCGTTCCGTCAATGAGAATGGGTGGTATGAGACCCATGGGGCCTCTTTTCAGAAGTGGAATGCAAAATCATGGCAAGATCACCGAGCTTCAAGAGCAGAATTCACAAGTGGACTGGGAGGGCCAGTTCAAGGAAATAGAGGACTTATCTGTAGATGCCAAGGAGCAAGAGGATAATGCTGCAGGCATAGAGAGGGAATATTCCCCAGAAATTGTGGTGGATGATAAATTTCAGGCAACTTTCCAAGATGTGTGGGATGGATTAAATTCGGAGGAGGTGGAGAATGAGTTTATAAACCGACAGTATGAGGAGTTCAAAGCTTCTAAACTTGACACGTTAGCCCCCGATATGGCTCAATGGGAACGAGATTTTTCAAGATACGCTAGCACAAGGTCGCACTTTGGCCAATACAAGTTTGAAGATAAGGAGCGTAATCAATTCTTGGACTTACCAAAAGAGCAAGATCCTTATGAAGTCGGCTTGCAACTAATGGCGCACGGTGCAAAGCTTTCCGAAGCGGCTTTAGCATTTGAGGCAGCCATCCAGCGGGATGAAAATCATATCGACGCTTGGCTCAAACTTGGTGAAGTGCAGACCCAGAACGAGAAAGAAATAGCGGGCATCGCGGCCTTGGAAAAGTGTTTGGAATTACATCCAGAGAATTCAGAAGCTCTTATGAATTTAGCGATCTCATATATTAACGAGGGATATGACAATGCGGCCTTTGCTACATTGGAAAGATGGATATCAACAAAGTATCCTCAGGTGACCGAGAAAGCTCGTTCGGAGAATCCTAGCATTGATGATGAGGATAGATTTTCTCTCAATAAACGAGTGACAGATTTGTTCTTGATGGCAGCTCAAGTATCTCCTGACTATGCGAACATGGATCCGGATGTGCAATTGGGCTTAGGCGTTTTGTTCTATGCAAATGAAGACTTCGACAAGACAATAGACTGCTTCAAGGCTGCTTTATCCATGAATCCTGATGACGCTGTTATGTGGAATAGGCTAGGTGCCTCTTTAGCTAACTCTAATCGCTCGGAAGAGGCTGTTAATGCATATTTCAAGGCCCTTGAACTCAAGCCAACTTTCGTCAGAGCGCGTTATAATCTTGGTGTATCTTGCATTAATATAGGGTGTTATAAGGAAGCAGTGGAGCATTTACTCAGTGGATTGGCCATGCACCAAGTAGAAGGTGCTAATGAGGTGGGCTCTACATTGAATCACAACCAGTCTACATCGTTGACTGAAACTTTAAAAAGGGCTTTTATTGCAATGGACAGAAGAGATCTATTAGATTTGGTAAAACCAGGTATGGATTTGAACGCTTTTAGAGGGGAATTCAACTTCTGATTTTAGGTGTAAGACAGTAAATAGTATATATCACCTGATCTTGATATCATGACTCAATCTAAAATTTTCAGCACGATACAGGAAACCCTACTATATAAGTATACTCTCCTAACAAATAAGACATTTGTTATATCGCTTTAAGATGACTTTTCCTGTCTTACCTCTTATTCAGGATCCATCCGATAAGAATGCAATTCTTGAATATGCTGTCACAGGACATGTTTTGCTACCATTTGAGAAATTTCCTACACGCAAGCACATATTGCAGGAGTTTCCTTACGGTGTTAAAGTACTGTTAGACGGAAGAAAATCGTCCTTGACTATTGAGGGCATCATAGAAGCTCTTAATACCGGTGTCTATCAAATTTTCATAGATGAATCAGATGTGGAAGAGTTTATCATCAAGTATGGCTTACCAAGCCATAGATTCGCAATACAGGTGAAAGAAAGTCGAATTCTGGAACGTCTAAAGCTTACTACCTCTGCCGTTATAGTGCAGTCAATTGTTACTAAAGAATCTATTATTGAGTTAACTGATAATGGAAAGAGAACTTTGTTTTACGATGGGGAGGTTACACAAGAAGAGGCTAATTCTCTCGCTCAGGCAGGTCTTATTCCTATAATTTCTACAAAACTTCTAACCAAAAAACCCTCAGAGAGAGGCGCTATATCAATCTCTTCCATTTTTACATCGACGTTGACTACTGATAGATTAGATGGATTATTCACGACCTTGGTTTGCGGGCCGCCTCCTACGTATACTGCCTTGGGAGTCGTTTATTCCTCGATAGAATCTATCCAGGCATCAATCTACGAAGGAGAAGGTATCTATCAATCTAGAAAGAGAAAAGACGAATTATGGTATAAAGGCAAGACTAGCGGTGCTACGCAGAAGTTGGTCAAGTTAGAAAAAGACTGTGACTCTGACGTTGTCAAGTTCGTTGTAGAACAGAAAAAGGGAACAGGATTTTGTCACTTGGAGGGTAATTACACGTGTTTTCATGACCAGGATTTGTTTGGAGAAGATCCCTCTTCAGGAAGCGGCCTCTATAAATTAGATCTGACATTACGGAATAGAAAAGAATCAGCCCCAGATGGTTCGTATACCAAAAGACTTTTTAGTGATGAGCTGTTGATTATATCTAAATTGAAGGAAGAATTGGACGAATTAATTGAGGCTGGAAAGGAGAAGAATTCTGCGGAAATTGCTTGGGAGTGTGCTGATCTTTTCTACTTTGCAATGGTTTGGTGCGTTAAAAATGGCGTAAACTTAGCTGATGTTGAAAAGAACCTCGACATCAAGAGCTTCAAAGTGACAAGACGGAAAGGCGATGCAAAGCCTGCTTATGAAGAAAAAAGGAAGGAAGAAACAACTTCTAATTCATATCAGTTGAAGATTATAGATGCTACATTAGGCGAAAATAAGGAAGAAGTGAGCAGATCTTTAGAGAGGCCAGTCCAGAAGACTGCTGACATAATGAAGTTGGTATTACCTATAATTTCTAAGGTAAAGGCTGACGGCGATAAAGCATTACTTGAATTGACGAATAAGTTTGATGGCGTGAAATTATCGTCTCCTATCTTGACCGCGCCTTTCCCTGAAGAATACATGAAAATTTCTGAAGAAATGAAGGCTGCAATTGATTTATCGATAGCAAATATTGAGAAATTTCACAGCGCTCAATTGCCTAAAGAAGAGGTGATGACGATAGAAACATCTCCAGGAGTTTATTGTTCTCGTTTTGCAAAACCTATAGAGAATGTTGGATTATACGTACCTGGAGGAACTGCTGTCTTGCCCTCAACTGCGATGATGTTGGGGGTGCCTGCAAAAGTTGCCGGTTGTTCTAATATCATAATTGCGTCTCCTCCTTCGCGCGCAACCGGAAGAGTTACTCCAGAGGTTGTGTACGTTGCTCACAAGTTAGGAGCAACGTCCATTTTGATGGCAGGTGGTGCCCAAGCAGTAGCTGCTTTGGCGTATGGAACTGAAAGTGTTTTGAAGTGCGACAAAATTTTAGGTCCTGGTAATCAATTTGTTACCGCTGCAAAGATGCATGTGCAAAATGATACTCAAGCTTTGTGTTCTATTGATATGCCTGCGGGTCCATCTGAGGTCTTGGTAATTGCGGACGAAGATGCGGATGAAGACTTCGTGGCTAGTGACTTGTTATCTCAAGCTGAGCATGGAATTGACTCTCAGGTGATATTGATAGGAGTAGGTTTAACTAAAGAAAAGTTGAAGTTGTTTCAGGACGCTGTAACGAAGCAAGCGGAGGTATTGCCTAGAAATGAAATTGTTTCCAAGTGCCTTTCACATTCTTATATTCTACTTGTGAACACTTATGAGGAAGCTTTTACTCTCTCCAATAAGTACGCCCCAGAACATTTGATTTTACAGATAAGAAATGCTGAAAGTTTCGTACCAAACTATGTTCAGAACGCAGGATCAGTTTTCGTTGGTGGGTTGTCTCCTGAATCTTGTGGTGACTATTCGAGCGGTACAAATCACACTTTACCAACATATGGTTATGCTAGACAATACTCAGGAGTTAATACGGCTACGTTTCAAAAGTTTATAACTTCTCAAATGGTGACCGAAGTTGGATTGAAGAACATTGGAAAAGCTGTAATGACATTGGCTGAAGTAGAAGGCTTGGAGGCCCATAGAAATGCAATTCAAGTGAGAATGGACAAGCTTGGATTGTTATAGATAATTTGTATAATGAGTATATTTAAAGCCTAATTTTTGAGATATAAGTCATGCCGAGGAAGGTGAATGTTTAAATCTTCGTCAATGAAAGAAGTCTAAAGTAGAGATCAATTTGCAAGCAAGGAACGTAAACTATGTTATTTCCAAAATTCTCAAAATTTTGAGAAATTCTCTCTTTTCAGTTTTCTTGCAGCTTCCAAAACCTCATAGGTTTTACTTTCCATTGCGAGGTAACCCAGAACTGAGGACGCATCTAAGAATGGAAGTATCTGTGTGGCCCAAAATCCTCCGATTCCATTCTTTAAGTCAATCCAGAAATATAAATTTCCCAACCCCAGCCAATATAGTACTCCTCCTGGACGTCCATTGAGTGAACTTTTTGCTGAAATAGCGCAACCAATAAGGGAAAATAAATCATCGCCTTGATCCGGAAAGATAGTTTTCAAAAACTCCCAGCCAGCGCTTATTCCCTCAGGAAGAGAATTCTTTGTTGCAAACTTTAATGTGGACTCCAGTAGAACTCTATTGCCAGTATCTGGTGAATAGCCAAAATTGAGAATAACTCTTATCAATTTCAAGAAGTCACCTACAGTGCCAAAACAGCCATGACCACCCATATCAATAGGAGAATCATAAGTTACAGGTGACTTTCGAGGTACAACGAGAGATCCATCGCTCTTTCTGTAGCAGATCTTTACCATATTTACTTTTCTAGGGTGAAAGGTACAAGATTTCATTCCAATTGGGTCGAAGATGTTTCTTTTAATGTACTTATTCAATTTCATGCCACTGATTTTTTCAATTATTAGTCCTAGCCAGTCTGAATTATGGCCATAAGCCCACTTCGTACCAGGCTCATGAAGCAAAGGCATGTAAATTGTACTGAAGAACTTCGGAGAAGGGTTCAACGAATGCGTCTTCGAATCATTGAACTTATGAAGTGCGTGATAATCCTCGCTGAGAAAGCCATAGGAAAATCCAGCAGTATGATTCATCAATTGTCTGCATGTTATATAATTCTTTGGTTTTCTTGGTGGAACAGAAAAACTTCCGTCCTCCTTATTTACCAGACCCGGTGGTATTAAGCCTATGTAATCAATTTCAGGAATGTAATTCTTGGCTGGAGCATCAAGGTCAAGCTTGCCATTTTCGTATAGTTGAAGCGCCGCCATACATGTTATGACTTTTGTACATGAAAAGTAAGATACTATGTGTTCTGTGCTTATTTTTTCTTTAGTTTGAATGTTGGAAATTCCTTTCGAATTCAAGTACAAGTTCGCTTTTTTATCTGTAATACCTGCAATCACACCAGGAATTTCTCCAATAGCTTTTCCTGGTTCAGGTAATGTCATCTCTTTAAGGAGACCATTGATTTCTCTTTGCAAGATATTCTTTTGTGACGAGTTGAAATGCATTCTACTTTAAAGGGGTAATAAGTTCTATCGTTTGATAATTGAACCCACTTGCAGTTAACTTCATATGAAATGTGGGGAAAGAAGTAATACATCAAATTTATCGTTCAAATTTTACTCAACTTGAGGTTTAGTGGTGTAGCGGCTATCACGTTTCGTTTACATGTACATCGTGCAGTAAGTCCCGAAAAGGTCCCGAGTTCGATCCTCGGCTAGATCAAGTTATTTTTTTTCATCTTGTGGAGAGCTTAAGCAAGCATGCTACTACCAAAACAGGGATCACTTGGACCCAACACGTCCCTCCTCTCTAAGACATAGTAAAAAAATTTTCAAAAGTACAGCTAATTTATGGTCGTAGGTTTAATTTAACTAGTATTATAGAAAGAATATCTATCCTGATAAGAATGTCTATATAGTGCCAATGGTTCGTTTTCTACAAAAATTCGAAGCCTCCCGTCTTCCAGAATAAGATTACAAATGGACTATTTGAAGGAAATATGAGACTAGGGAATAATGCTTCGGTGGAGGAGAATGCTGTAATCCTTATTATGTACCTCTGGCAGAATAGGCTCTCGCAGACATAACTATAGTGTATGTGCCGACATTGATTCACGCCATAATATTGCATACTATTCATAATAACCCATTCATTGACGTATATATCTCGTTAATTCGTCGCAACAGCCTCATCGTTTAGGGATAGGTTCTTTTCAAATGTTTCTATATTTCATGTTTTCAAATAATCTCTCTTCCACTAAGGATATCGGAATCAGTTAGGTAGCTGCAAAAAAGAAAAAGAGAAAAAAGAAGTTGCTTCAGCTCAATATAATTGGATGCATCGACATTAAATGGACTCCTTAGAGAATATACTAAAATTTGAAATTATAAGAAAAGAACTATTCTTGTGAAAATTTCTCCGTTGCCTTGCCATCCAACATCTGTAGCACAAAATTCCAGATTTTCACGGATTGTACACAACACATAGTGCCCTGGCAACTAGAAAACACCAGCTTTAAGATAAATACGATGGTTGCTTGAAAGGAGCTATTGAAGGCAAACTCGAGCATAGAAAGAGTTCAATCCATTTTTGTGGGTTACTGGCTGCGAAAATTCAATCAAGCCGATTAATGTGCGAATAGCTCGTTCAGCTTCACCATTGCCTTCGGGGCGATTGAGGAACTCTTCAGGAGTAAGCGCCGAAGACAGCAAGGATAGTGTCTCAAAATTTAGCTTGAAGCCGGGTATCACGATCAGGGACGATCTTCTGAAGGGAGGGGGGAGAATCTGTAAAAGCGTACGATACATGGGATAAGGAAATTGATCGTCCGCCGTAATCGTCTTAAGACGGAGCTTAAAGTGGGCGACCTTTGTAGAACAGTCAAAATTAAAAAAAAAAATTACATGACGATACCGTGGCCATTGTATCTATGCTTAGGCACTCTGTTGTATTCAGTATTGTATTTGGAGGATACATTGTCTCCAAAGATATGGCCAATTCTAGCATTAATATCAGCACGACGATGACGTATCAATGCGGTAGCGTAATCTTATGCGGGTGTTGCTAGATCTTAATAAGTTATCTTCGAATGGCATAATGATAGTGAAATTGTCGTAAACGGATCTCCTTTCCGAAAACTCTTCCCATATTTCTCTTTTCCATCATTCTCCTGGATGATGATACCTTAAAGCTACGGGCTCAATGGCTAGTGTAGAGGCTACAACTCTCGACATACTTACGCGCATCGTGTTTATAGTTTAATTCAGCTATGTTAGTACTACCTATCGCCAACCCAGCATGTCCACAAGTTAACATAATATCTCCTCTATGCTGTCTAGGACTCTCAATCTAATGTCAAGTATATTTTTGAAGAAACTACATAGCTAGAAGGAATTCGTATACAAGCATGCCATCAATATAAAATTGACGAACTGGTCGTCAATATGTCTACTGGTCTATCTAAGCAGTATGTATTCCACGTAGTATGAAGATTTTCAAGTAGTGGAGTTGATATTTATTATATAAACCCATAAACTTGAACAACGTTAATAACTTGAGGTTTAGTGGTGTAGCGGCTATCACGTTTCGTTTACATGTACATCGTGCAGTAAGTCCCGAAAAGGTCCCGAGTTCGATCCTCGGCTAGATCAAGTTATTGTTTTTTATTTGTTTCGGATTAATTCTTTGCAAGCGTTTGCTACATGGCGCTTTTCCTTTAGCTATAAGCTATAAGCTTTATTTAGACACTAGGTTTCATATCATAATAGCTACAGAAGTATCGACATAAGTCATGATTTCACAATTTCGATTCTCTGACGAAAGAGACCGCTTTCTCTATGGACGATTGTAACCCTTTGAGTGCTACATCAATGAGTTTTACTTCGTCCAGATTTACTTTCAAGCCTTCGAAAGGGTTAACAAATGATTTTGCCTCACCTGACTCTAGGTAAACGGGAACAGAGAAAAATTCCACACCTTTCAAATGTTTCGTGACGAGCTCCTTACCGCCGGGGATGCCAGGTAAATAAATGTATGCAGAATCAGGTATCCCACTCACAGAATTACCAGCGTAAGAATTGATGATGTTCTCGACAAATCTGTAGCCTGCATAAGCCATCGACAATGTAGCTGAACCTGCACCATTTTTGGCCTTCACCACTTCATCGCCTCCAAACTGAACTCTATTCACAAATTGATCGTATTCAGATGAGGACAAGGAGGAAACTTTCCCAGAAATTTCCGGATCGACGTTAACGAGCGGAACAATCGTGTCTCCAGAGTGCCCTCCAACAACTGATATTCTACCCCTTAAAGAGTCGGCATTTTCATTGATAAGCCCACCAAGAAACGTTTCTGCTCTCACGGCATCCAAGGTGGTAACACCAAATAGCTTCCTAGGATTGAAAACACCTAACTTCTTCAATACTTCGGCAGCAATGGGCACGGTCGAATTAACAGGATTCGAAATGATTAAAATAGCCGCATCAGGGCATGTGTGCCCGATGGCTGCGACAAGATCCCTCACAATCGATGCATTGATGTTGAACAAATCAGCCCGAGTCATTCCAGGCTTCCTGGGTACACCAGCGGGTATCACAACTATGTCTGATCCTGCCAAAGCATTTCTTAAGGGTGCCTTATCCTCTTTGTTACTAGGCTGATGACCAGAGACCTTTGCCGGCGAACAAATGTGGGACAAGTCCGCCGCAACACCATGGGCATTTACAACGTCAAACAATGCTAACTCGCTAACATTGGGATTCAATTTCAACAACAATGACAAAGGCTGACCGATTCCACCGGCAGCACCACAAACTGTCACTTTTACCATTACTCAAATTGTATTAGTTTGGAAGATGTCTCACGGACTGATGTACTTCGCTTTATTATATATACCTGCAAATTACCCCAATTACCGATTCATCACATGAATTCTGCCTCGGTGAACCTAACCTGTAAAAAATTGCGATATGAGTAAACTGCAATATTGAATCCGAAATATCGCAAGAGTATGATTATAAGATATCAAGTAATACAAAACCAGAAAGGTCGATGAAAAGAAAATGCTTGCTGCCTATCTTATTACAACATTAGGGTTCTTTGTGAGGCTAGGGTTTTGCATCGATTGTTCGGTTAAGGAATTGGCAGACTTTGACTTTGAAAGCATCAAGGGAACACATTCTGTGACGCTGTTGAGGGACACGCCGCCAACACAAACTAATTATACGTGGTATATCGGAATCTGTGAACCAATCAGCGACTCAATAGAAGACTGCCCAAAAAACTCCGATATCTGTGGGATAACTAAGATCAACGTGAAGAAGGATTCCTCTAAGGGATCTATTGTGTCTCAAATCATAGGCATCAGCTCGAATCTCGAGAAAAGTTACAAGGTAACTGGTAAGGAGAATGATAAGGATGGAGATCGAAGGGTCTTGATCCTGTACAAGGGTGCTAACTGGGGAAATAATCTTGTGGATGCGGAGTTGGAATTTGTATGCCCTGATAAGAAAGACAAGGATGATATAGGTAAGTTGAACTTAGTAAATTGGAACGAAAACAAGGTACAATTGTCTATGAAGACGCATGCGGTGTGTGCACGGTCAGGTAAGCACAAGCAACCAGATAACAAAAATGGAGACAAAGATGAAGAGGATGGAGAAAGTTGGGGATGGTTTACTTGGATATTTATTTTCTTGGTGCTCTTTTTGAGCATTTATATCATAGGAGGCGCTTGGTTTCAATACAGCAGGGGTAATTCAATAGATTTTCAAAGTGCTTTGAAGGAGGTTCTAGAGAACTTCGTATCTTTAGTTAAGGGCCTACCAGCATTCACTAAAGAAATAATTGAAAAGTTCACGGGCAACTCAAATAGAGGTGAATATAGTGCTGTCTGATTCATTAGAATTATTTAATAGCTGTAGATATAATCTGTATAAAAAGTCAATCACGTGCGTTTTCTCATGGGTCTTCTCCATCAAGTGAGTAATCGATAGACGAAGTTCTTTAAAACTCAAGTACTATGTCCACGGTTACAGAGAAGATTAGATCTTTGGGACCAGGGGAGAAGTTTGTCTCCTTTGAATTCTTCCCACCAAAAACGGAAGGAGGTTTCCGTAACCTTCTTGCAAGATTGAACCGTATGCTGGCGTTGAATCCGCTATTTGTCACTATTACGTGGGGAGCAAGTGGATCCACAAGTGAAAAATCATTGGATTTGGCAGCAGTATGCCTGAAGCATCTAGGTTTGACTACAGTGTTGCATTTGACTTGTACAAACACTAATCGGGAGATCATAGACAATGCGTTGGAAGCAGCTAAGAAAAGTGGAATTAAGAATATTTTAGCTTTGAGAGGCGATCCTCCTAGAACTCAGGAATACTGGACGCCTAATTGTGATTTTGTGAATGCTGTTGATTTGGTGAAGTATATAAGAGAGAAATATGGCGATTATTTTTGCATCGGTGTCGCAGGGTATCCAGAAGGTCACATTGACAGCGCTGACGATACGGACCAATGCCCAGAGAAGGATATGCCATACTTGGTGGAAAAGGTAAAGGCGGGTGCTGATTTTATTATCACGCAGTTGTTCTTTGATGCTGAGAAGTTTTTGCATTATGAGAAGCTTTTACGCTCTTACCCAGATTTGAAAAATACGATTTTGATACCTGGTTTAATGCCGGTTAATACTTACGAGGTTCTTCTTAGATCAACTAAACTATCACACGCGTCGATACCTCAAAGGATCAGGTCTCGCTTAGATAACGTGCGGCATGATGATGACAAGGTGAAGAATTTAGGAGTTGAGATAATAACTTCTTTGATAGATGAAATTGACAAAGAATCAGATGGGAGGGTTAAAGGCTACCACTTCTATTGCTTGAATTTAGAGAAAGCGGTTGCTTCAATTATGCTGCAATCAACTATTTTGCGGCCTATAATGGAGAAGGAGAGCGCTCAAGGAATGAAAGAAAGTGCAATTGCTTCAGATTCCGATAGTGAAACGGAAGTTGTTAGTAATGGAAAGGGCAGAAGAAGGTCTTCTATTGTCAATGAAAACAAGTTAGCAGATGCTTCTAATGGAAAATTGTTATTAACCAAGAAAGCTTTGAATGAAGATAAGAAAGCTCTTTTTGACATAAGTACAGGGAAGGGCTCATTAGGCAAGGAAGCTATTTGGGATGATTTTCCTAATGGTAGATTTAGTGATTCTAACTCGCCTGCTTATGGACAAATCGATGGATACGGTCCTTCATTGAAAGTGCATTCTCCGGAAGAAGCCATAAAAAAATGGGGTCTGCCACTGAATGTCGAGGACATCGAAAGACTTTTCATCGATTATTTATCCAGTAAGCTCGATAGTTTACCTTGGGTTGATACAGAATTGTCTACTGAGACTACTTTAATACAGGAAGAACTCTTCTGCCTCATTGAAAAAGGATGGTTTACTACGGCCTCACAGCCTGCAGTATGTGGATGTCCCTCGAACGACAGAATTTTCGGTTGGGGTCCTTCTAATGGTATCGTTTTTCAGAAAGCTTTTGTGGAATTTTTCATTCCTAAGGCCGAGTGGAAGAATATAGTGTTACCAAAGTTAAAAAAGTATGTTGACAGTGAAACGATCACATTCTATGTTGGTGATCTGAAATCGAAGATTGATTGCAGTTTAGAGGAAAGCCAAAAATATCACAGAAATGCTGTCACATGGGGCGTTTTTCCTCTGAAAGAAATTCTACAGACTACAAATATTGACTATCAATCTTTCAATGCATGGAACGAAGAGGCTTTTCATTTATGGCAAGATTGGTCTAGATGTTTCAAAATAGAATCCAGATCATATAAGCTTTTAAAGTCAATCCAAGATGACTACTATTTAGTATGTTTAATTCATCACGACTTTAAGAATGAACACGGATTATGGGATATATTATTAAATTAAGTGGATATTTCTTTGTTTACGAAGGATACTCCTAACAAGTTTTATGCATATAGCACTCCAAGAATTAGTTCATGCTCGTTTCATTTTAAGTTCTTTTTCTAGGTACAGAATCTGTCTCTTTACCAGGTTTGAGTTGAGACGCTCAGCCGTTTCTCTATTTGCATCAACTACACCGATGTATTCACAATGCGCATTTACTAGGAACAAGACTCCTCTCACTGCCATAGCACCTTTATGAACAATTATAGATGAGCCCAATGGGATACCCAAGGGGTATGCTTCTGACCTTTTTCGACGTAAAAAAGCGAGCTGATCATTATACTCGTAAGCAAAACAATAATGCTGATCTTTGTCCTGAAGGACTAATCTATGAATTCCAACGGGCAGAAGATTAATCTCCCTCTCGTTTGAGTCATTATTGTCTTGAACTTCTCTAATAATCTTGCTCCCAGCCTTTCTCTTATTCAGTATACCGACTCTATCAACTAATATGTTGTTCGGATCGTCAACCTCTTGCCATTCGTCTAACCGTCGTATATTTGATCTTGAGATATCATCGATCTGAATGATTGTAAAGAATACAGGTTGCTCTAAGTAAAATCTTTCGACATTAAGATATTCTTCTGGATTGAATGAGTTTCTTGATGCAATCAGAGCTTCTGACATAGTGCTAAAGACTTTATCTACTTTCGCACAAAATACAACTTAGATTAAAGTCTTCAATGACTTCACTTTTTGTAACGGAAGACGACAAGGAAGATGAGGATGTTATTCGACTCTTGGCAAATCAGGATGAAGCAGAGAGTGTCCATTTAAATGAAAGTGACACCGATGATAAGCAAGACGAAGGGCGTATTCCAATCGCTATTGAAGAACTGAAGAATGAACCTGTCTACAAAACGAGAGAAGTAAGGTGTTCACTTCCCCTCAGATTCCAGCAGGAAATCATCGAGAATTTGCTTTTAAAAGACGGTTTGTTGATTCTAGGAAAGGGCCTTGGATGGGAAACGATTACGGCAAATTTGCTTCATGCATTAAGCTTTCCGAATATAGAACTTCATCGTGACGGTATTCAAATAGATACGAAAAGAAACCTAATACTTCTACTTAATGCAAGTGATCAAGAAAATATAAAATTGGGCGAGATATTGAGAGATTTGAACTGGATCGAATGCTGCAATGACAACAAACCTACAGATGCGTTGAACCTTAAGCCGTTGACCACTATAAAAGGTGAAGCTATGACAGCGGAAAGAAGAAAAAGGGTTTACAAGGAGGGAGGGATTGTCTCAATATCGTCAAGGATTTTAGTTGTTGATCTTCTATCAGAAGCTTTACCTGCCAATGACATAGCTGGAATATTCATTTTGCATGCTGAGAGGGTAAAAGAAACTTCCACTGAATCTTTTATCGTAAGTCTATACAGGGACAACAATGAATGGGGATTTTTGAAGGCAGTTAGTGATATTCCTGGATCTTTCACAGGTTTTACGCCATTAGCGAGTAAATTGAAAGCATTGAGGTTGAAAGATACGTTTTTATGGCCAAGATTTCATGTGAAAGTATCAGCCTCTTTGAATCTTAAGGGAGTAGGACTACTGAAGAGGCAAAAACAGAAATTACAAACCTTTTCACAGGTAATTGAAATCAATACTAAGCTCACTTACAAGATGAATAAAATTCAGTCTGCAATTCTCTCATGCATTCAAGCATGCCTACTGGAGTTGAAAAGGCACAACCCCCTGTTGGCTAATGAATACTGGGATGTTGAAAACTTACACGACACTGAATTCATTGGAAGGATTCGGATTTCTCTTGATGCTCATTGGCATAGAATCTCTTGGACATCTAAGCAATTGATAAATGATCTTTCTACTTTGAAGGATTTGTTAGGTTACTTACTATCTAAGGACTCTGTGACATTTTATCAAATTGTACAGGAGATCGTTGTTCAGAGCGTAAAGACTAAAATTGGGGGAAGTTTTGGTCACGTATCGATGAGTCCATGGTTGAACTTAGACGAAGCAACGACAATTGTATCGTATGCTAAAGAAAGGGCTTTTGGCAAGGTCTTAATCTCTCCAAATGATCCAATGAAATCAACAGGATTGGATACCGAAGATACAGGAAATGACAGAAACTTACAAGAAGTTTATAACCTTGAAGAGCTACCTAAATGGAATCAACTTCAGGTCTTACTCGATGACATTTTATTTGAAAAATCCCAAGAAATGTCTGAGAGAGGACCTGTTTTAATAATGTGTTCCGGCAGTAGTACTGTCGAACAACTTAGCAAAATCATTGATAATTTAAGCAAAAAAGCAATTACGGCAGATGGAAGGAAGTATTACAATAATAGAGATTACATGATTAGAAAACTTCATAATTATCTCGAATGGAAAAACTTTGCTTCATTAGCCAAAAGAATTAATTCTGAGCTTGAAGATAAAAGTGAGAATGAAAACAATGAAAAAAGCGATGGAGCGGAGGAAAATGAGTCTCTTCAAATATCTAAAACTTTCTCTAGAGGAAAAGGTACTCCCTTGAGCAAACGAAGAAGAACAAGGGGGGCTTCATCAGTTGCTTCAGTCAATTCGTTATATTCAGGTTCTTCTCAAGGCAAAACTTTCGAGACGGTGAATTTGGATGATGACATAATGGCAAGGATGGCCCATGAACCTAACAATCAAAACGAAGTATCTAAAAGTCTGGCTAATAATAATCAGCAAGATGACGTAGAGAAAGAGTCAGTCGAAGAAGCCATGAGCGAAATGGAAACTTTCGAATGGATCTCAACCGATGAACAAATCGTAATCCAAGCTTATGACGAGAGGTATGATGACGCTTTACTTGAGGAGATATACCCGTCACATATTATAATGTATGATCCCAATCTCCTGTTTATCCGCCGAGTGGAGATTTATCAGGCAATAAACCAAGAGAAGGCTGCACGCGTTTTTTTCATGTATTATGGCTCCTCAGAAGAGGAACAAATGCATCTTCTTAGTATCAAGAAGGAGAAGGAAGCCTTCACAAAGGTAATCAGAGAAAAGGCGTCTTTAGCGAAGCATTATTTTGCTCCTGAGGAGAACAGCAAGTTCAAGATACGCAGAGAAGAAGTTCTTAATACTAGAATTGCCGGCGGTTCTCGTTTTAGAACCGAAGACGATGAGATGAAAGTTATCGTCGATGTGCGAGAGTTTCGGTCTTCATTACCAAATTTAATTTATAGAGCGGGAATGAAAGTGATACCATGTATGTTAACTGTTGGTGACTACGTTCTTTCGCCTAAAATCTGTGTCGAAAGAAAATCAATTCCGGACCTCATTTCCAGTTTCAAATCAGGAAGATTGTATATGCAATGTGAGCAGATGTTCAGATTCTACGAGCTTCCCACACTCTTAATTGAATTTGACGAGAATAAGTCGTTTTCGCTAGAGCCCTTCTCCGAAACTAAAGCTTCTAGGACAGCAGCAGCAAACCCAGTTGCATCAAAGCTTCTACAGCAAGACATTCAGTCAAAAATAATGATGCTTCTAGTTTCATTTCCCAAGTTAAAAATTATATGGTCCTCCTCGCCTTATGAAACAGCCCAAATCATCTTTGAGATAAAAGCATCACAAGAAGAACCAGACATAGCAAGCGCGATATCGAAAGGACTCGATCCCACCGTTGGACTAGAGGAAGGCGACCCGCCCTTATACAATGATGACGCAATTGATCTTATTCAAAATGTACCAGGGATCAATAATGCCAACTACTACGCAATTATTAATAAGGTCAAGTCAATCGAAGAACTTGTAGAATTACCAGAGCTGTATTTCATAAGTATGCTAGGAGTAGAAAGTGGTAGAAAGGCTTTCAGATTCATTAATGAAAACGTAAAATAGATGGGTGTATTTTAATTCAGTACTTGCGGCATCCATAACTGTATCTATGTATTTTAATGAGACATGCGCAGAACACTCGATCTAATCATCGCCTCAAATTTGTAGGATTACACACTTTAAACTTTGAATAAATTGTATATGCTGCGGAAGCAGAGAAGCCATAAGGGAGGAGAGTTATGTCTAGGTTAAGGCAGCTGAGCACAACTACGCAACATAGCGTTAGTCCTAATATTGTGCGACTAAGGGAGCTTGAATTCAAATACCTATACTTTAAAATACAACAATTAGTGAATCAAAGGGTCACATTAACTTTAAAATATGAGCAGATAAGGTCGCCTGAAATCCATGCAACTTTGATGAAACCCTTGTCAATGTGTATCTTAGGGGTAGCATCTTCCGTGCATCTATTGAAGAAGTTCACGCATTTAGTGGAATCACTGGGTACACTTTACCCAGGCACCTACAAGTACGGGTTTCTTGTTGAGAACTTCGAGGGATCTAGAGTCTCTATTTTTTTAGTATTCATTCTTTTGTTGCTAAAATATGAATATATGATTCAGTCGAAGAATAATTTAATACGCTATGACCTCCTCAATACAAAAGCCATTGTGTGCGAGGTAATGGCTATCCGAATGTTGAGGGAGTATCAATCTAATGATAGAGTCAATCTTCTATTGGTTGCACCTTGTAATAGACTCTTGGATGGACGGTATTCAAATTTACCCGTCAAACGATTCAACACCCTTGAGCTTGCCGTGTTAACGAAATCGATGAAATTTTTGAACCAGCCAAGCATTAATCATGTGCTCGACAAATTCTATAATGGGGAACTTGTTGTGAAGATGCGTAATAAAGCTGTGGATGATAACATATTGCGGACACTTCTAGAGGGCTACGTTGCTAAGGACTTTCAAGAATATAATAGTTTGATTGAAAATGGTGAGATTAATACAATTACCAATTATTCGTTCGCCAGAGTAACATTACGCAAAGTGATGACGAGGACAAACATTGTGCCTAAATATCAGGCCTTGGTTCTAAATTTGAAGCTAATTTTTTTTGCACTTTTACATTTGGTTCTTATATCCTATCACAGAACTATTTCACAGAATCCTAAGCTGTCTAGACGAACTGTTTACTATTTTGAGGTGATTTACTGGCTCTTAGGATTAGGTTTCAATTTCGAGTTTTTCATGAAGTTGTTTAATATAAGCCTTGTGTACTTGCGAAAGATAGTATGGACTTATGTCGACATAATTTTGCTACTTTTAGTAGACATAGCTTTTTCCCTACGGGTTTTATTATTATTTGGAAAAGTAACATCGGATAGGTATTTTGATTTTTTCAGTTTGATATCGATCGTATTGCTTCCCCGGATATTATCTATTTTGAATAATTACGAATTCTTTAACATGATATTATTATCATTCAAAAGAATGTTGTGGAAATTGGTTGGTCTATTCTTTCTTTTCTTATCCCTAATAAGTGGCTTCTACTTATCATTTATATCTCTAGCTATTGGTCGTTCAGGCTACGACATTGCATTTGATATGGTCAAAATATTTTTTGGTTTCACTCCCGCTGTGTGGAGCAATTGGGCTAGTTACAACAACTTGGGGAGAACAGTTCAGATGGCCTATTTGTTTCTTAGCCAATTCATCATAGCCACCATTTTAGCGATTGTGCTAAGCCAGGTCTTTTCAAAGGTCTATGAAACCAATAAGGAGGAGTTTGCATATTTCAAGGCCACGAATCTAATTGTATACTTCCAAAGCTCCAACATATTTTACGATAATGGCATTTATGCCCATAAGTACAAGATATTCAATTATAATATACTCAGCTTTATCTTGAGCTGCTTGAAATTTCCCATTGTTTTACTAATATATATTCATGAATTAGTCGCTACCAGGTATGCTCCCAAGAAGCTCAAGGATGACATGAAGAACTTTACGTTTTTCGATAGGGATACATGCTACGATAACGACAACGACCTTTTGGAAGTGGCTCAAGAAGACGACGAAAGTGACGCGAACGCTGCAAGTCGCTCTGTCCGTAAGGAGTCATATCTACATGCTTCCAAAGGTAGAGATCCATCGAATGGGAATACACATGTTTCCAATCTCTTCAATTCACTAGCCCCAACGCAATCTATTAATACTTTGAGAAACTTTCGGAGTGCTTCGACTGATTCGTTTCTTATAGATGAGCTAATCGCAAGAAGATATGGGGGAAACAAAGGCCCCACAGAGGAACAACAGAGAAGACGCAATTCAAAAGTCAGGGAGAGCGCATTCCAAAGAGGGTTATCGGAAAGACAATCCAACACAACTATATCAGAATTTGGCGGCTCCAAAATATTGAGACGGAATCGCGTTGTGTCAAATGCCAAAATCTTGAAGAAATTAGTGCAGGTGGAGCTGTTACTTGAGAGGGTCCTTCTACAGAACGAACACGATGACGGTAATACATCCGGTGATGTCAATGTATCTGACGACAACTTCTATGCCGCTGAAGTCGCTACAACATCAAGCATGGACTCTGGGGACTCAGTAGTCAATCACACGTCTCTGGAGGGCTTCAATAGAATGGGTAGTATCATTGAGACATCTGCAAACGCAATCGATCCCGATAGTCACCTTGGTCCGCATTCAGCGGAATGAAGCGCTGACCAATGTTTATTGGCACGAACCGGAAGAAAAGGAAGTTCTTCACTTAGTGAGGATTACAAACCCATTTGACGTTCAACCTGTTTTGGCATCTCAAGGCCGACGTAGAGATATTTTATACATACATGAAAGTAGATGAAGAAATATACAGAAATGTAAAACTCAGACCTAGGCATGAAAATTAGTTGCAAACCAGACTACAGCAGCGACAAAAAAAAAAAATAAAAAATAAAACAATAGAAAAGAGTCGTGAGATCAAATATTCCTCGGAGACGTTTCTCATGTGATGTGTCAATTTGCGTCTTTTGTTCCATAGTAAGAGCATCATTGGAAAAGAGAACTGATCAAGCCAAAAATACAGATAAGTCTAAAACGAAGCCAAGCAGAAAACATTTGCATAAGCCAACGCTATTGCCCTGAATTACAATCATCTGATTCAATTTGTTTTAATCATCGGAACTATTGTCTAAATGAAGGCATTACTTCGGATTGGGTGGTATTTCCAAATTAGGATGGAATGTGCTTATTATATACTCCAAATTATTCGTCCTTTGTCGATCGATTTTGTGCAACAAAAATTTCTAAAATTCTTTTTTTCATCATAAAGAGAGATATTTCATCGATAAGAATATCATATTTGAAGTGTTATAGAATTAAGAGGTGAAACGTAGAGCACTTTTTAAAAATATCACCTGGATTGAATATCAGAGACTCAATATTCTATATAAATAATATAGGATAAAGTACGGTCACAATACAGCATGACATCTACTGAAATGGAAGTCCAAGGGAATCATCTTCATATTGGAGGAAGATCTTCAGACTTGGCAGTGAAACAATCGCATATAGTGCTGAAACGTATAACGAAGGCATATCCGGAGCTTTCCTGTTCTATTTTGGCATTGAAAACTTATGGAGACAAGGTTCAAGGTAGGCCATTGTACTCCTTTGGAGGTAAGGCTCTTTGGACACGAGAGCTAGAGACCTTACTTCTAGGACCTCATGATGGCCACCCCAAGCTCGATATGGTTGTACACTGCTTGAAGGACATGCCAACAAAGCTTCCACCTGAGTTTGAGGTTGGTTGCATCATTGATAGGGCAGATCCTCGCGATGCATTGGTTATGAAGGCCGGATCAGCATACAAAAGCTTGGGGGATCTTCCTGAGGGCTCAATAGTGGGTACATCATCAGTAAGGAGATCGGCACAGCTTTTGAAGAATTATCCACATTTGAAATTTGAATCTGTCAGAGGTAACGTTCATACGAGATTAAGAAAGCTTGATGCGGAGGACTCCGAGTACCTGTGTCTCATTTTGGCTGCAGCAGGCCTTCTCAGATTGGATCTTGAAGATAGAATAACGAAGTTTCTTGATATGGATGACATGTACTACGCCGTTGGTCAAGGTGCACTTGCCATAGAGGTCAAGAAAGATAATGCGCAGATACTAAAGCTCTTGCGCAGGATCGAAGAATTACCAGTTGCATACTGTTGTCTTGCAGAGAGGGCCTTAATGAGACATTTAGAGGGTGGCTGTTCTGTACCAATTGGTGTCAATTCTTCCTATGACGAAGCCACAAAGAACCTAGTATTAAAAGCGATCATTGTGTCTCCCGATGGTAAGGATTTCGTCGAGGACCAGTGCCTGCAAAAGATTGAGTCTAAAGAAGAGGCCGAAGAGGTCGGCATAAAACTTGGTGACTTGCTTGTTGCCAAAGGTGGGAAAGCGATATTGGAAGCTATTGATTTCAGCAAGATTAATACTCCCAGCGCTCCTCCCACACCCTCCAGCTCCTATTCTCAGTCGCAAAATGATTAATCTTACTACTCAGGTAGTTATGCATTTCCAAGGGATTATCTTTAATATTTTTTCACATTAATTTGTCATGTCTTTAACTTCCATGCAATGTTCCTACTAAGCTACGCTAGGCTACACTTGATCTTACATTTGGTTATCTATCTCATTTTTCATGCAAATGTACTTCTATCTTTACCAATTATTGTTCATATCACTGCTATAGTTGTATATAGAAACTTACTATAACAAGAATATTAATCATTCGAGTGTGATGTAGATTTTTGATACTAGTGGTGCCATATTTTGAAGATTTACTGCTTTGGACCCGACCGTCGGACTGAAATGCTCATGTCGCGTTCGTTCCCATCGTTTAATTTTTTTTTGCGGAACGAAGCCAAAGCCGACCATGGCAAATATATAACTATAAACATTCGCTTACACTGATATAATTTAGAAGAGGCTACAGAAAAAAGCATATATTAAACATGGATATTGTCTTAGAAATAGCGGACTATTTCTTGCTAGATAAGGTGTATGCGAAGGTACTTCCCTTGAGGTTAGAGGGTCGCATTGCTAGTGGAATGGATAAATTGGGAATTTCCAAGGTGATTGAAGATGTCCAGGGAAAATATAGAGGAGAGTTCAATGTCACTAGTGCAACGGGTGGGCTAATGCAAAACATGCCTGTTCCATTGACTTATTTGACTAAGGCCATACAGGGGATGCAGAAAAAAGACGAAGTTTACGGGATGCGACCAAAATACCTCTCGCTTACAGAATGGAGCGATGCATCATTGCTAAACAGAGACAGTATTCTTAGACAGTCACTTTCTATTTTCATAATAACGGCAATCTTTGGGTGGCTTCTATACTTCATTGCTGCATCGATATCTTATGTTCTCGTTTTTGACAAGAAGATCTTCAACCATCCCAGGTATTTGAAGAATCAGATATGGTTAGAAATACACAGAGCAGTGACAGCTATTCCCATAATGGTGTTGTTGACTTTACCTTTTTTTGTATTAGAGCTTCAAGGGTTCTCAAAGTTATACATGAACGTTGATGAGAGTACTGGCGGATGGAAAGCAATCTTATTTCAAGTCCCTAGCTTTATTTTATTCACAGATTGTGGAATATATTTTATCCATAGATGGCTTCACTGGCCTTCTGTCTATAAAAAGCTTCACAAGCCTCATCACAAATGGATTGTATGTACGCCCTTTGCATCGCATGCATTCCATCCAGTGGACGGATGGGCACAGTCTCTACCATACCATTGGTTTCCATTCATATTCCCATTGCACAAGGTGTCGTATCTCTTTTTATTCACTTTTGTCAATTTTTGGACAGTAATGATCCATGATGGACAATATTTATCGAACGATCCAGTTGTCAATGGTACAGCATGTCACACTGTACACCACTTATATTTCAATTACAACTATGGTCAGTTCACTACTCTTTGGGACCGTTTAGGAAGATCTTATAGAAGACCAGATGACAGCTTATTTGCAAGGAGTAGTAAGAAAGAAGAGGAAGAAAGAATATGGAAAGAACAAACCACAAAGATGGAGAAGATCAGGGGAGAACTTGAAGGAAAAGACGATGATAGGGTTTATGCTTGAGCCATTAATGAAAGCACTTTATATATGTAACTGGTTATATAGGACAATCGTAATAGTTAACGAATGCGCAATTTCTTATGATGCCTTCGAAAAACATTGGCACAAATTTTGAGCGGTAGAACTAATACTGCGCAAACGTTATCTACGCAAAGAGTAAAATTTACATTTTATCCGTAGGAAACTTGGATGAATGTACTCTTATCTGCAATAAATAGAAATGCCCCAAATGATGCCTCAACCGTCATTAATGGCACTGAGTTCGATACTAACGTTGGGATCGTACAAGCATAGAAAAGATCTTATTAGAGAATCTGTATTATCCAAGTACCAAATACTTGGCTACATCGCGGCAGGGACGTATGGGAAAGTATATAAGGCGAAATGCAAAGCTGGGAAAGCGAACCAGAATAATAATTTAAATAATAGCAAGGTAGAGGAAGTGCTGAATAACGTCACACCGCCTATTGATGGTGGTGCTGCCGATATTAAACCAGAAATGCATGAAGAAAATATGTTGTTTGCTATTAAGAAGTTTAAAACAGATAATCATCTGAGCTCAAAGGGTAACAATGACATAAATGGCAATGAAGTGGTGCATTATACTGGAATATCTCAATCAGCGATACGAGAGATGTCCTTATGTCGTGAGTTGAATAATTCTAACATAATAAAGGTAATAGACATAATCTTGGAGAATAAATCAATATACATGGTTTTCGAGTATTGCGAGCATGACTTGTTACAGATTATACAGTATCATTCCCATCCAGAAGTTAAACTGATACCTGATGCGATGATAAAGTCTTTGATATGGCAAGTTTTGAATGGTGTTACATACTTGCATAAGAATTGGATTTTCCACAGAGATTTAAAGCCCGCAAATATCATGGTTTCTAGTAATGGAGTCGTCAAGGTAGGTGACCTTGGGCTTTCTAGAAAATTCAATAATCTTTTACAAAGTCTTTACACTGGGGACAAAGTTGTAGTCACCATATGGTATAGGGCACCAGAGCTTCTATTAGGTGCTCGACACTACACACCTGCTATAGACTTGTGGGCGGTTGGTTGTATTTTAGCTGAACTTTTATCTTTGCGGCCAATATTTAAGGGTGAGGAAGCAAAGATAGACATGAATAACAAGAAACTGGTTCCGTTTCAAAGAAACCAATTGCAAAAGATTATTGAAATCTTGGGTTCGCCAGATACGAAAACCTGGCCCTCTATAACAAAATACCCAGAGTATCCTCTCTATCAGCAGTATTTTGGAAATGTCTTTCCTCAGAATTTGTCGAATTGGTATAAACTAGTGGGTAGGTCGAATAGACAATGCTTCAACCTTCTAAAAAGTCTTTTGGAATACGATCCATTAACTAGAATTACAGCAGATAGTGCATTGGACCATCAATACTTTAAAGAGAACCCCGTGTTTAGTTTAAATGCCTTTGAAGGGTCTACTGCGAAATACCCCAAACGCAGAATTTATACTGATGATAGCAGTATTGTTTCTAATGCAAATGCTAAGAGACACGGAACGGAGGATGCCTCGAATAGAAAGAGACTTAGATGAACTTATCTGCACAACTAAATAGTTTATGAGTACACATAATGAATACATAGTTACAAATAGACATCTCGGGAAGGTATGTACATAGGAATATGAGAAGAAGATAAGCGCACGACCATGCTTTACACAAATGATGATCTGATCAACGAGAAGATCAGCAAATGGAGAAGTACCAGGTAGGCGAATCCATATACGGAGGGCCAATTGCAGTGGTGCACAAGGCCATAGAGAAAAGCTCGGGGAATTCAGTCGCTTTGAAGGAGGTCGACATCGACTTGTGTACAAAGCCCCATAATGTGCGCAGAGAAATACTTTTCTTGAAAGCCCTCAAACACCCATGTATCCTTGAACTTTTAGACAGCTTTGAATACGGAGATAGTTTCTACTTGGTAACGCCCTTATATGCTTTCGATTTGGATCAATGGTTGAAGCGTTGTACCAAAAAGCGAATTAAGTTTAATTTTAATGATCCAACTAACGACCAGCTTTCAACTACCAATACATTTCCAACAGATAGGGCTCGCCTGATTCTACTGCTGTTAGCACTGGCATTGGAGTTTCTACACATACAGCAGGGAATAATCCATAGAGACATAAAACCATCCAACATCTTCTTTCACGACGAGTCATCGGAACCCGTACTAGGCGATTTTGGTATCGCATACGACACATTGTCTCCTCCCGCAGATGAACCGCCTAATAAGAAATATACAGATGTCTCAACTGGTATCTACAAAGCTCCAGAGCTATGTTTTGGATTCACAGACTACTCATTCTCAATAGACATATGGTCATTAGGTATCATGATGACTGTATTATACTCCCAAGATGGAGAATCTTGTCTTGACACTAATGGAAACTTCCATGAGCTTAGCCTTATTCATTCCATCTTTTGTAACTTTGGTACGCCTCTGGTGTCAGACTCATCTGATCCGCGCACGTACTGGCCTGAAGCAGCGCTTCCTCAAAGTCACTTCACTAAATTCAATTTCAAGAAGCACGTGAGAAGGCACGCGGCAGATATGCTTCCTCGCTGCCGCGAGTCTTCCATCATAGAGGCCTTTGACAGGATAATGGTGTTCCGTCTGCAAAATAGAATGAATGCTGGAGAACTAGTCACGTGCCTTAAAAAATAGGAATAAACTATTCTGTGAGACGCAAGTCCCCACAATTCCCCACTATAGCATCTTGAGTATAAATACTATATATGTAAAATAAATGAAGCCTAGATAAAGAAGATTTCGCTTAGTAGCTAGCAGAGTGCCCAGAGCAAAGTGTAAAGAGAAATTAATTTTCTCAAGAAGAAACCAAGTAATTTTCAGCGTTATAAGGCATAGAAATACGGCAACAGAAAAGACCGCACAGGGTATACGAAGCACCAAGTTAAAAGATGGCATCAACTATACTAAGTAGAAGGTTAAACAAAGTTTCCTTGTTACTGAGTAATTCTTCTTATTCTTCTTCTGAGGACGATTTAATTAGAAAGCTTGATTACGATAAGATAGAGGAAGAGTTGAACGTACACAAGTATCAGCCTCAGTACATTCACAATGATATTGATACACCGAACCTCAGACGTCTCATTTGCGATAAGCCTATCTATGCTAATGCCAACAAGCATCTAAGAAGAAAGCAACATAAAGGACCCAAAGATATTCGTGTAAAGCAAAAAGAGGAGAAAAGCGACAAGACCAATATGCAGCACGAAAAAAGGCGATTGGAAAAGTGTGAGGTGAGTTATGCACAGGGGAAAGAAAGGAAGGCGCTGGAAGGTTTATATACGGGTCACAATGGAAACCTCGAAGATATCGAGTCGCTAAGGCATCCAGTGAAAACGAGTAATAATGAGAAAATGGTAGAGGTAAACACTAATCACCATTTGAATGCACACAACCAGACGAGTGCGAATCACCATCACTTTGACAGTAAAGACAAGACACGCAAAAGCAGTCTTACGGACAAATTCAAGCTGTTCGTCATTCGAAAGGACACTGGAAGCAGCCGAACATCACCCAGAGAGCTTGATCCCAAAGATCAGCCGAGCCATGACGACTTAGGACTCGTCAGGAAAGCTTCTTTTGACCAAACGAAATCCAGCATGACTGCTGCGCGTAAGAAGTCTCAACTTCTCAAATTAAAGTTCAACGCAATTCCTGGTCGGAGAGCCAGTGAACAGATTGGTAAGTTTTTTTTTTTATTTTTTCTTCTTCTACTGACTTATTACCTGCTACTTCCTGTACTGCTTTTCGCGATATGTTCTTCTTGTTTGCTCTTGTTTCCTGATAAGGTTCGCAGTGAATAAAACAATATGATACAGACGAGAGCTCAGAAGAGAAGTGAGATACCTGAAAGGTCTCCAAGGTGTATCGCCTTTTGGTATCATGGCTCTTTGTTCAACTCCACGAGTACACTAGGGCCTCCATGCAGGTGTGCGCTTTCTACGAGCTTTCATGTATTTACTGCTATTCAGTGATGCTTTGTGCCTTACGCGGAGACACATAATTGCATTGAGAGAATATTCGTGCGGCATCCAATACTATTGAAGAATGAATAATAAGTCATATTTAATGGGGCTAATACTGCGGGGGGTGTGGACGGTGTAAAGGGGCGGGACATTCGAGTCGTGCACAGAACATATGTTCGCTTAGATCATGCGTGACCCAGTTTTGTCAATTTGATGTTACAGAATATTAATACAAGACTTCTTGGAAACAAGATTAACAGTACATCGAAATCGTCCCATAGTAGTTTACACCTACATTGTTAATTAAAGGAAACTCTAAACGCAGGTTTGGCGGTATCATATAAGATTCAATTTCAAGGTCTCAATTAATTCAGGACATCACTAGTAGAAGTAGGCGGGAATTTCAAGGCTACGACCTCAAAGCGGTTATTCTGCCAGAAAGAGACAGAGAAAGAATAGCAGGCATTTCAGATATATGAATAAAATACTAACATGTCAAAAATAGAATTTGTTACGGAAAATGTTCATAACGGGCATACGGGGGAGTTGGAGACAATCCAGTATACACAATCCCAAATGGTGGGGCACGGCTCGTTTGGTGTAGTCTTTCAGACGCAGCTCTTGCCTATGAATGAGATTGCGGCCATAAAAAGAGTATTACAAGACAAGCGCTTCAAGAACAGGGAGCTACAGATAATGAGATTGGTCCATCATCGTAACATAGTTGATTTGAAGTACTATTTTTATAATACCAATGAGAAAAACGAATTGTATTTGAACTTGATTTTGGAACTTGTGCCCGAGACCTTATACAAAGCTTCGCATTATTATGTCTCAAAGCGTTTATCGATGCCGCCGCTTGAGGTTAAACTTTACACCTACCAATTGTTGCGGGCCTTGAATTATATTCACTCTCAAGGGATATGTCATAGGGATATAAAACCACAGAATCTTTTGATAAACCCTGAGACGGGGGAATTGAAGCTTTGTGACTTCGGATCTGCGAAAATTCTTAACCCTAGTGAACCCAATGTTTCATATATTTGTTCTCGTTATTATAGAGCTCCTGAATTGATTTTTGGAGCAACAAATTACACCACAAAGATCGACGTGTGGTCAGCAGGTTGCGTCATGGCTGAATTGATTTTAGGACAGCCCTTATTTCCAGGTGAACTGGGCATTGATCAGTTGGTTGAGATCATAAAAATTTTGGGGACGCCGACGAAGGAGCAAATAAAGCACATGAACCCTAACTATATGGAGCACAAGTTTCCACAGATCAAACCTATACCACTTCAAAAAATTTTTAAGAAAACATCTCAAGATTGCATTCAATTTTTAGCAAGGATTTTGCAATATTCTCCTATTGATAGAATTTCCTGTATTGAGGCATTGGTAGACCCGTATTTTGATGAACTCCGGGATCCCACTACTATGTTGCCAAATTACAGGAAACTTTTTTCGAAGCAATTTCACCAAAGTGCAAGCATAGGAGTGGGTCATCACCTGAACAATGCCAATTATCAAATCTACAATGACAAGCCCGATGAAAAGGAGCTACCAGAATTGTTTGACTTTGATGATCGTGAACTATCAGTTCGCCCTGAGCTCAATCAAAAGTTGGTGCCATCATGGGCGATTGATCGATTGAAGTTGGCAAACAGCACTTGGGAAAACTTCGTCCCTTTGACTGAAGAAGAGTTAAAAGTAACGCTTGAGTAATAGCATCTACAAATGTAATGATTTAATGCAATATGAACCTTTCCTTTTGTCTTAGAATAGAAGTTTATATATTTTTGCATGCACACCCTAGCGCTGTAGTTTTATAACCGTGGTTTGGTTATTTTCTTCGGAGTCGCGGGTTTGGCCCCAAGAGATTCGGTGTCTGTAACGCTTTTGTTCTTGCCGACACCCCACTTTTTTCTTCGGAAAAGTCTTGTAAAGGGTACCACAACTCGGTTAGCAAATAAAGGCATTAAAAGTAAACTGAAAGCTATCCGAATAGGAAAAAGAGCTTTCACTATGGCATAGGCGTAGGCTCCTTCCATAATGATCCTCGCCTTCTCTTGAAGAGAAAAGGATTGGAGATCCATGCTTTCCAACGATTTATCTATCACCAGTATGCCTTTCTCGATGGCCCATGAGGGTAAATCTGCCGGTACCAAACCGGGATACTGATGCAAGGTATACCATATTCCAATAAGAGGCACTATGGCACTGAGCTCGTGTAAAATTAAAAACGCTGTAACATGCGATACAGGCGCCAGCATAAACTTCAGCGCATATGGACGGAGAAATTTTGGGATCCTTTTTAAGATGGGATGTGAATTCTCAGCTATTGTAAGTTTTTCGTCGCTAGGCAGGTTCGCCTTCTTGTTTGCACCGACGAACAATGTTCTAAGGGGATAAATCCTGCTAGAATTTCGTGCTACTTCCCGATATAAGTTCCTCCGTACTCCAACTTTACTAAGCATTAGCATGTTTGGTACATCTAGCTATCTCTGATATCATTTAACCATGGATGAGCCCCTCTTAATAACCTGTAAAAATGATCTAACCTGTAACACATCGTATTTGTGCCCAATTCAGCTTGCGAGCTGTCGTATCGACTTGAGATATAAATTGCAGACGTTTTCCTGTTGCAAAGTTCAAGAACATCAATATTGTCATAAATACCACAATTTTATAAAAGAATCGATGACATCTGTATATATTGTTTCAGCAGCACGTACACCAATTGGGTCCTTTCAAGGGAATCTCGCATCACTTACGTATAGCGACTTGGGAGCACACGCTGTTAAAGCGGCCTTAGATAAAGTTCCTCAGATTAAGCCAGAGGATGTCGAAGAAATACTTTTTGGAGGTGTTTTGCAAGCCAATTTAGGTCAAGCGCCCGCGAGGCAAGTGGCTTTGAAAGCAGGCTTGAGCGAAGCTATCGTGGCGACCACTATCAACAAGGTCTGTGCATCTGGTATGAAGGCTACCATCTTAGGGGCACAGAACATCTTAACAGGGACTAGCGATATTGTCGTAGTTGGTGGTGCCGAATCCATGACAAATACACCCTACTATGTCCCAAGTGCCAGAGCAGGTGCCAGGTTCGGAGACGTGACTATGGTTGACGGTGTCCAAAAAGACGGTTTAATGGACGTGTACGAGCAAAAGGCCATGGGTGTGGCTGCAGAGAAATGTGCTGAGGACCATGGTATTAGTAGAGAAGATCAAGACAGGTTCGCTATCGCCTCTTATAAGAAAGCTGCGGAGGCCCATAAGGCAGGTAAGTTCAAGAATGAAATTGCCCCAGTCAAGATCGCAGGAAAGAGAGGTAAGCCTGATGTTATTGTCAGTGAGGACGAAGAATTTGCTAGATTTGATGAATCAAAACTCAGGTCAGCAAGAGCTGTTTTCAAGAAAGAGGACGGTACTGTGACTGCCCCTAACTCTTCTCCAATCAATGATGGTGGCGCTGCACTTATTTTAGTTTCGGAGAGAAAAATCAAGGAATTGGGTATTCATCCAATTGCTAAAATTACAGGATGGGGCGAGGCAGCTAGAGCTCCAATAGATTTCACGATTGCTCCTTCTTTGGCAATTCCAAAGGCATTGAAACATGCCAATATTCTGTTAGATGCTGTTGACTTTTTTGAATTGAATGAGGCTTTTTCTGTTGTTGGCTTAGCTAACGCCATGATCACAAAAATCCCAGAAACCAAGCTCAATGCATATGGGGGTGCAGTTGCCTTAGGTCATCCATTAGGTTGTTCAGGTGCTAGAATTATCGTCACGTTGTTATCTGTCTTATTCCAAGAGGGAGGTAAAACAGGAGTAGCTGCTGTATGTAATGGTGGAGGTGGAGCGTCATCTATTGTCATTGAAAAGGTTGATAAAGAGGCAAAGTTGTAGGTATTAGAATTTATGTATCTTAATATATGAAGGTAGTATGTCATCATCGCGGTGTTTGATATTTCGTAGTTTTTTCAATATTGTGGGTCGCAAATTCTATTGTTTCTGATTATGAACGAATCTAATGCTGATTTTATATGGGAGTCATACGATCCGTTCAATTTGAGTAATAAAATCTTGTTTGAGGAGGATACCTTGATATTCACGATTTTCACTTTAAATTATGGTGAGATACTGAATGTGAAAGTACTGCTAGATAGTTACATAAAACCTTTCCTGAATTACTACCCTTGGTTTTACTCCAAGCCCGATTATCGTGTGTTAGAAAAAGGAAAAGTGTCGTATATTTATGGAGAAGTACAGTATTCGGATAATGTGAATGATGAGTGGCTTATGACTGCTTTGCTATGGGAATTTCTGAAAGATCATCCTGAGGCATACATACATGTATGGGACTCAAATGACGAGGAATATCTTCTCGTCCAGTTTGCAGAGGACTTACCTTCATGGATGAGTCCCGAGAATTCATCCAACAGGATATGGTTGACTGGAGGGGCGTTGCTATTGTTGAAGCCAGAGAACACGGTTGATAGTTTGACATTAAAAGATGCATTGGACTCTTTACAAGAAGGCAGCTTCCACAAACAAAACGAACTAAGCGTGCTTTTGGAAAATAAAATGAATACTATAAGTGGTTCGTACTTCCTTTCGTTAATTTTTGACGTGAAGGTAGTGTTGCCAAAATCAGTAGTATACTTGCTTGCATCCCGAAGGCAACTAATTTGCAGGTCTATAAAAGAATTTAGTAGAGCTGATACTGATTTACCGCGAGATTCACTATGTTCTCATGACAAAGATACTGCTACAGTTACTTTGGGTATTCCATTCTTAGCTCTCAGCATGTCAAAGCTTCATGTTTCCGAAGTAAGTAGCAATTTAGGCAATAAATCAAAATCTGAGCTTTTAGGGAGAATTATCGTTTCAGGCCTTCAAATTTTGGGTGTTTATGGGCCAAAAGAAGATGATAATCACGCTCTTCCTGATATTTCCCGTCTCCTGATTCAGAATGAACTCATTAAGTCAAAGAAGATTTCTCACATCATTCCAGAAGATATTACTATACATAAGAATCTACATGAACCTGAAAATCGCTCGAACGAAAAAATGCCCGAAGAAAAATTACTCGAAAGGCTTAAGGAGTTCATGATGGACACCGAGGCTGGTCCTGAAGGTGTCGATAATGGAACTGAAAAAACACCAGATGCGAGTGTAAATGATGTAAAGATCGATGAAGATGATTTCTTTGAGTTCTTTTTGAAAGAAGCTTTGAAATTGAATGACGAAGAAATCTCATCATATGCGCGTACGAACTTTGCAGAAGAGAGTTCAAACAAAGGAGACATTGAAGAGTATAATGATGATAGTGACTATCGAAGTGACTACTCTGACCAGCGCGACGATAACGAAAGAGAGGAAGAGGAAACAATAAAGCAACTCATTGAAAATCTAGGCTGTAAGGATGACACAGATGCATTAAAAAGTCTATTAAGAGGTATTAAATCCGGAAGAGGTCCACTTTCTGCAATTCTCAATAATTTACCTAAGGAAGATACACCAGAATTGTGATTATAGAGTTTTAAGGTTTAAGTTATCTGATTTATCATTTTCCAGGTATCTAGTAAACTGTGTGACTTGCTATTGTGTAATGCTACGTAGGAAAGCGGTAACCCCTTCTATTCAATTCTGCAACAGCCCAGGTCCATGTTCTGGCTGCAGAATTCAAGTCCAGAGCAACACCCGACGGGCTTGCTTCCACTCCTCCCGTTGCGAAATATTGTCCGTTACTCTTGTCTGGATCTAACGATGGATCCAAACAACATCTCACTGTTGCATAACTTCCTTCTTCATTTCCAACTCCAAAAAAATAGCCGAATAACTGGAAAAAGCACCAGAAAATAATTCCTACAATTGGCAACCTTGTCCAGTATGAAAAAAGATTTGTATTCATTACGAATCCCGGATGAACCGACATGCATAAAATCTTGGGGTTTCTCCAGGCAAGCATCTTCATAAATTGGATTCCGCATGTCTTTGCAAGGCCGTATCTGAACCAAGTGAATAGTATATTAGGCCAATAATTGAATGTTGACCTCAAATCAAAATTCCTGAATATAAATTTATGACCAATCGAACTTACGTAGATTACACGGGCATCATTTTCTTCCTCACCCTTTTCTGCAGCCTTTTCTAATAAGGGTATTAAATTCATAGTGAGTAAAAAGGGAGCAATGAAATTCGTTTGCATTTGAACTTCGAAACCGTCTAATGTTTTGGAATAAGGGAGCCCCATCACACCAGCATTATTTACCAAAATGTTTAAATAAGACTCTCTTTCTTTGAAAATTTCCACGGCTTTTAACACTGAAGGTAAGCTAGCCAAATCAATCTCTAAGTAAAACAATTCTCCCACTCGGAGCTTTTCACCAGCCCGTTCCTCGCCTAGCTCTAATGCCCTCCTCCGTATTTCCTGGATTGACTTCAATACTCGGCTTCTACTCCTTCCGGCCACATAAACACTATACCCATGCAAGTAAAGGTGAAGCACCGTATACCATCCAATGCCACTGTTTCCTCCTGTAACTAATGCAACCTTTCTTTCCTTCAAAGGATTAATGGAAGGAAAGCTGTCGGGATTATACATTTCATAATAAGAACCCTGGCTTTAAAGTTTATAAAGTGGTACAGTCAAAAGTGGAAGGTCAAGAAAAATAATTATGAGGGAAGAAAGAAAATTATGTGCGCATCAAAATGCTAGATCGCTAACTTACTAAGAGAAGTACTTTAATACAGTTTTCTCATACATTGGATATCTATACGGACATAGAAGTCAAAGATCGATGTTTTGTAGAATGTATTTCAAGATTTGATCTGGAAGCTTTTTTTCTGTATTTACTGCTAAAGCATCACCTCCTTTGGAAATCAATTCCTCTTCTCGTGGTATTTCCATGATATTGTATTGTGATTTCACCATATCGGATTTCATGAAATGTTGCCTCCGATGACTAACCCTGCTATAAAGGTCTTCTATACTGGTGTATAGAAATATAAAACGTAGCGTTATGTCAGGCAGGATGTTTCCGCAGCATTTCTTAATATAGTCTCTGTATATTTTCTTCAACATAGAACATGAGACAACCGCAACGTCACTTTCATCTAACATGGCCTTCTCAGTGCTAATTTCGCTTACACTCTTTAACCAACCCCACCTGTCTTCATCGGTAAGAGGAATTCCCTTTGACATTTTCTCAATATTAGCTTTTGGATGAAGCGCATCACCTTCTATAAAGGGACATTCATAATGTTGAGCTAAGAGGCTCGCCATAGTACTTTTGCCTGTCCCTGCTGGCCCGCCTACCACAATTACAGTCTTCGAGCTCATCACCGCTTTTCATACCGTTAAGTTGTTTCCGAATCGTAGCTTGACTTAAAGACTCCAAAGCGAGAGTGGGGGGACACGTCAAAAGCGCGGAGGATCTATTGCGAAAGTTACATTGACGTATTTACATTAAAAAATGTGACTATAATTAAATCTATTCTAGCTTTTTTGGCCTCTAGTTTTCGTAATCTTCCTCAAGTTAAGTAACTCTTCACTAATGCGCTTTTCTATTAAAGTTTTAATGTCCGTGGCACCTTCTTTATCTACAAAAAACGAAGGCCAGCGTTGACTGAGCCAAAGAAAAATCAAGACTAATTTATGATCCTCCTCAAGAGATTGTAAAATCAGAACCGTTTCATCTGCTGTAGCGAACTTGTTAGGCTGGCTCTTCAAAATGCTGCTGCGGAGAAACTTGAAGTCGAAGATCGTCTTCGTTTCGCATTTGGAGATAGTCTCGAAGTACTTGAACGTAGTTCCGACCACGTTGGGGGAAACGACATTAACGTTGATTGGAGCCAAGCTTAGTCTTAGCTGGTTCTCGATAGTAGTTTTTTTGTACAATTCGTTGCGTAAAAAGAGTTTCAATATTTCATATCTTGTGTCCAAAGTTGAAATGAAAAAATTATCCATCTCAAGTGTGTTTGTGTCTTTGTCAAACTCCCTTAATATTTTAAAGAAAGAAGTATGCTTCGGAAACTTGCTTATGTAGAACGTCCAGACCTTATTAGTGGGCCAAATACAAGCTTTTTTTAAGTCCACTATGGGCATGTCCAACGTTTGCTTTACGAATTGGAGATCCTTTCTCTTGATAGCTGTGACTAAACCTTCCAGTTCCCCATGATCTCTACTATACCTACCAGCACGTCCTGCAATCTGTTTTGTTTCTGAAACAGTCAAAGGAATTGTCTCAGTACCATTATACTTTTTCGTTGCATAGAATACAATTCTCTTTATTTTCAAATTAAGTCCCATACCAACAGCATCTGAGGCCACAAGTACATCATAATCTCCAGAATTGAACCCATTCGCTTCTTTGGACCTTATTTCTGGTGGTAATGCGCCGTATATCACTCCCACTTTTAAGGATGTCTTTCGCTCTATTTCACACTTAAGCTCTAATATCTTTCTTTTCGAGAACGCTATAACACAATCTCCCTTTGTTAGGTTCTTCAAAGAACCAACTTCTTTATCTAATACACTTAACTTTCCTAACCTCTCGTATCTATTAATAATTACCTCATCGCCTGTAATTCGTGCCAATCTTTTAATCAATGGTACCGCACTCTCCTCTCCACACATATGAACTTCTTTTGCTTGCACGCCTAATACAGCGTTTGTCCATGCTTCGCCTCTTCTTGGATCAGCAATCATTTGAATTTCATCTATAATACATATGTCCATCATCTTATGCAAAGGAATCATCTCAATTGTCCCTGAAGAAATCTCGCTGACCCTACCATATCTATCGATGGAGGGTATGACTTCTTCCCCTGTTATGAGATTACACTTGATACCTTCATCATTGAACTTTTCATATATTTCCCTAGCTAGGAGCCTTAATGGTCCAGCATAATAACCTGACTTCGCTCTTGAGAGCTTTTTCAAGGAATTGTAGGTCTTACCGCTATTAGTGGGTCCAACGTGCATAATAAATTTTCTTTTCATGGTGCGTGCTTCTGGAAACCACTCAGCTGGATTTGATAAATCTATGATCGTTCCTTGCGGCGGTACCTCAAGCAATGTGCATTCTACGTAGTGCTTGTGTAATAGTCTTGCAAAAATTTCACTTAGTATTCCATTCTTGTCCTGTGCTCCGTCCTTCTTCCATAAATTAGCAGGAAATTTTCCGTGGTGTAACAGGTATATGATTTGGCATATGCTGCTCATTCGTGGATTGATGAAATCAGCAATTCCTATGTCATCCACAGAGCGTACGCGCTCCTGATCTGCAAGGTAACTTAATAGAGCATCGTATAATTTAACTATGAACCCTTCATAGAGCAGATCAAGTTTTTTCGTCAGTAATCCGCTCAACGTCTTCAAGCTTCCCTCAAAACTTCTGTTTGCTAACTTCCTATATAGTTCCCACAAAGGGAGCTTTATGACTTCTCCTAATTGCTGTACTCTAGGGCTATTCTCAGCGAGGTTTACCATTGGCCTTCTCTCCCTCTTGGTCAAAGAGGTTATCTGTTCGATAGTCTCTTCTAGCGATAGAATTCTCTGACGCCGTGCTCCGTCAGAGTATCCTCTTACTAATATATAATTGTTTCGAAAGCACGGCATTTCCAACAAAGCATGTCGGAATGCAATACGCTTTGAGAGGTGAATCATGATTTTACCTTCATGGAAGTCTCTTGTTTAACAAAACCTGTAAACGAAGATCATCGTGCTCACTGAAGGTAACGTGATTAGATTTTACTTGGATGATGCCCAAAATACTACGTTAAAGTTTATGCTACTCTTAACTACATAATACAATCAGTGAGGTTTAAATTCATTCGGGACGACGTAGTGAGTTTTCTTCTTAATATTTGATTCAGAATTATTTCTTATTCGTTTGAAGGCTTTAGAGGTGGCTTTGTTTTTTGTGTTTGATTTCTACATTTAAAAGAGTGTGAAGAGTGAGATATTATAACGTTGGTGCAACAGAGGCATAACTAGGGTGCCTTTTTTAGAAAAAAAGTGGAGAGTAGATCTAATTAGAAGTGACGTTTTATGAATGCTTCAAGGGTGCACGATAATAATACAAGAGCTCAATTAGCTCAGAGTTTCAATGACTTCTATTTGAGGATCACGTCACCACAAGTCCAGCAAATTGGTAATTATCAGATCATAGAAGAAATTGGGGAAGGAGCCTTCGGGAAGGTTTATCTTGCAAAGCATGTGATGCTTGATGTTCGAGTAGTATTGAAGTGTGGTTTGATCGATGATCCTAACATAGTGCGAGAGATATTCTATCATCGGCACTTAAAGCATAAGCATATAGTGAAACTATTCGAGGTAGTTCGAACAGAGAAGCACCTCTGGATGGTACAGGAGTATTGCGAAGGTAACGAATTGTATTATTATGTTTATGAAAAGCGACGTATTGAGTATAAAAAGTGTCGAAAGCTTTTTTTCCAAATAGTTTGTGGTGTGAGGTATGTTCACTCTCTCAACCTTGCACATAGGGACCTAAAGTTAGAGAATATTTTATTAGCCGATACCAAAAGAACTACGATTAAGTTAACTGATTTTGGGTTCGTAAGAGAGTTTGACTGCCATAAGCGACACTTTCTTTCAACGATTTGTGGCACGACCGTATACATGGCACCAGAGTTAATCAAAAATGAACAATATTCAGGATTTGCTATTGATATTTGGGCTCTTGGAGTGATACTATTCACCTTACTTTACGGGGAAATGCCTTTTGAGGAGGATGACATATTAAGAACGAAATTTAAGATAGTACACGAGGAACCACATTACAGAAATGATATCTCTGAAGATGCAATTGATTTGATAAAGCAAATGTTATCGAAAGATCCAAGGTTTCGTCCAACCATAATTGATGTTCTAAATTCTTCGTTTCTCAGTCCTGTTTACGATAGAGAGTTGAAGAAACGAAGGATCAGCTCTAACGATACAGAGTCAATCAAATCTTTAACTCCATTATATACCTCTGGATTACCCTTTCAGTCGAAGCCAGAGAAGCTTATGTTGCGAAGATTAAAAAAATTAGACATATCTGTAAACCGGCTAGTTGATGATCTACAACAAGACAGAATGACTCCTCTCACTGCATTGTTTGAGTTGGGTTTGTTCAAAGAACAAAGGAGTAGAAAAAAGATGCATTACAAGAGAAATCGCTACAAGGATGCAAGAAAGTCCTTGAGAAATTCCCGTCAAAGAATGAAAAGTGTCTTGTCATTGGATCAGATGAGTGGATCGCAACCTTTAGACAGAATTATGTCAAGCCTAAGTTTGAACAATACTCGGCATAGTATTACTAAATCAAGTATATCGGGCCTTGTGCATAGGGATACTGATCCTGATGGCAGTAAAATTGTAACCTATCCGGATGATGGAACAGGAGAAAATGAAGATATTCCCTCCGAAGCCAGACTATCTAAGCAAAATACTGGTAGAACATTGACATTCGAAAATGGCTCTTTTAAGAAAAAGAAGAAGGCAGAATTGAGGAGGAATAGCGATTCCAGAAAATCATCGAAGAACTCAAATTTATTAAATAAGCTTCAATTTTGGAAAAAGAAGACTGATGTTGATACTCCTTCAGAGCTTACAATATCTGTCGATTCTTCAAATGGTGAAAGTCAACTCCAAGCCCCTATGACTGAGAAAAATAATAATTCAGACATTATCCAAGAAATGTTGAACCTCCAAACTAATCCTAATGATAACCCAAGTCCATTTGGCATCGACGGAAAAATAGCTGAGAAGGCGAGTGCACTGGAAAATGGGACTGTTGAGCTTTCACCAGCATACCGTCCTCCGGTGCGACATTCGTCTTCACTAGATCTGTATATTCAGAAAAATAGCAGGACCCGACCGCCCTCAGTAATATCGCAAGCGAGCCAAATAAGCAAGCTTAGTCAACATTCCACTATTTTATCAGAATCAGATTTAGCAGCAGAGACTGATACTGAGACAGAGTCGGAATTTGAAGGTTTATACGACTCATCTATTGATACTTCACACTATGAAGCGGTCGGTTTAAGACAATCTTCATCTTTAGTCGGTTCAACGAGCAAGCCAAGTCATTCGACCCATAGAACGCACGGGAGGCGAGTTTCATCAGATAATTCCAATTCATCGCAGATATACTTTGGTCGGCGTTCACTTTCTAAGCTTTCGAGTAATTCATCTGATGAATCTTACTCAGTATCCTCTCGTGCACCTGAAAGCCCTAAACTAGGGAGATATAATAAGGAGTCTAGAAATAATAGTATCATAGGTACTGATACGCTTTCTCCTCGGACGCTGCTTTACCCATCGCTGACAAAGCTGTATCAAACGGTTCTACCTCATAACGATACTTGTACGCGAAGGGCTCATTCGCCACCACTTTTTCCAAAGAAAATGGGGGTTGCTTTCTCTCAAAGGCCCATAAATGAAAGGGATATTGGAAGCATTCATGAACTGATGGGACAAACTGGATCTGCTACACTAAAACCTACCCTTCAGAGTAATGGCAGACTGAACACGCCTCATAATAGCAAAGTTGCCCTGTCGCACAGGGAAGACACGTCATTTAAGACAACAAAGAATAATTACGGAGCACACTCTGTAATTACTGAAGAAGATGAGGACTCTATTTAGACTTGTATTGGATATAGAATGTTAATAGGTTTCGAGATGTGCTCGAATAAGAGAGGTCCGCGCAACCTCTTCAAAGCGAATTCGAATTTCGAAAATTTTTTTTGTCCAGCTAGTATCACAAGTACTTGAAAACTTTAAAGGAATAGGCAAAAAAGGGGAAAGTATGGCATCCGTTATAGTTGTAGATAATGCTTTGAAGGATTCAATAAGCGATTATGCAAAAGTAATCGATTCGATTGTTGGATCTGATAAGTTCTCGAAGGACTTGGGCTCAATCATTAGCTCTGATTCAAATGAAGTTAGCTCTAAGAGCGAACTACTCGATGCGATTTACGGATCATCTGTTGCCTCCAATCTTACAAACTTGACAGACAAGGAATTTGAAAGCACATTCAACTTGATTATACATATTGCTGTATCACTTGAAAAGTCTGTTGATGTTATTTCTACCGAGAATTCTAAAATCATCAAGAATTTATTAGACTGTAACCCAGACAAGCAACCTTCCTTAAGGGACAGAAAATCTATAAAATCAACTACAATATTGTCGGTTTTAACAACGATTTTTAATTTGTTACCTCAAAATTCGTCCAATAGAGTCTTCGTCTTGTCAAAAGTGTTGGACGTGGTTGAGAAATCAGGAATTGATTTCTCCTTAATCCAAGACAACATAGGTAATAATATCAACTCATGGCTAATTGCTGCAGGAGCTCCAGAGCAAGAAATTCGAAGCCTTTTTTGGAAATTTATCTCTTTAGATAAGTCAAGATCTAAGAAGACTTTAGAACTTATTAAGAAGTTCACTTCAACATACAACCTAAGTGAGGCTGAGTTTGAAAGGCTAGCTCTTTTTGCGTTATCTTCTTCGGTTGTCGATATTTCCTTCATGATAAATACCAATGTCGGTACAGCTTTGAATGAGAATAGCGGTAGTGAGATTTCTAATCTTTTTTATAATTATGCCAAAGGAAATTTGATTACTGCAGTACCGCTGTCAATCAGTGATGAATTGGGTCTTAGCATCAAAAATAAATCGAAGATTCTCGCATTGGCAAAGTTTTTTTCTGAAGATGAAAAGAAAGATGTTTACAGCTACAGTGAGATTCCAAATGGATTAGCATCTGATCCTCAAGAGTTTGAACTTTTGTTAATAAATTCTATAAAGGCTGGTGTGATTGAAGGCAAATTAAACCAGGTCGAGGAAAACTTTACTTTGACTAGAGTGAATACTTTTATATTAGCAGGAGACTCTGAGAATATTAATAAGAGTTGGGAAGGAGTAAGAAGAGTATTGATTGAATGGAAGAGCGCGTTGGAAAATATTGACGATATTGTGAAGACATCTAAGGAAAATATTGTGAACAATAACAGTAATTAGATATCATTGGCCTGCATTGTTTAATTTCCTAATAATTGTCAGAGGAGTAATAAATTCTTTTCATATGTATTATTAACCTTAACACTGTAGAGATTCGCCAGTAAACGAAGATATGTATGCTAAATGCACCTCAGTTTCTCAATTCTTCTCGTTGTCTAAAACTACTAAGAACCCGCCTACTAAATGGAGGGATCCGCAAACAAAAACTTCCACGTTAGAGTCAGAACCTGCAAGGCCCTTGATGAAATTTAGACTCGTCTCAATATCGGGAAAAATGTGCTTCCTCGTCTTTTCGTGGTGCATCTCATCAAGCTTGCCCCATGTAGCTGCTAGCTCCTTTTGCACTACGAGCTTATCGACAGATTCCTTAGAGTGGTTTAATGATAATAAATCACTATTAAAGTTTCCATCGGACCACGTTACATTTGTAGTGAAAATTGCATGATCGAATTTAAAGTGATCTAAGAGGACATTCTCATATAGACATTCAAGCAACTTGGGGGCATTCTCCCTCCCTTGCTGGTTGAATAGGAGCACCTTAATATCAGAATTGCTTCTAATTCTATTGCTTTGAGTTTGCTTAAACCATTCGGATGACGCTTTAATTGATTCAAGAGTGTGTGCACCATCAACAAACCAAGTAATATTCTCAAAAGTAGGTTTATTTCTTATAATTTGACAACGTCCGGGCCAATGCGTCTGCGCTAGGCCTATTTTAAATCTATCAGGAAGGGAGTCGTCTAAACCCGGAAGTTCACTGGATGGAACTCCAAGTTTTCTCAAATGCACAGTAGCCAATACCACCGCGAGAGCTGCATTTTGACGTTGAAAATCACCGGCCAAGCCTAAACTAATGTCTTTAGGCAATATGTTTGGCCCAACAAATTGTAGGCTAGATACGCCAACTTCACTAGCCCTTTTAGCAATAAACGGTTCCATATCAGGATAGTCCACCTGTTTTGCAACAACGGCGGGACAATTTGGCTTAAAAATACCAACTTTATTCGATGTTATCGATTCAATGGTATCACCAAGCATGAAAGTATGGTCTATTCCTAATGCTGAAATGCCCGTAACTGTAGGCCTGTCTATGATATTAGTGGAGTCATATTTACCACCAACTCCTACTTCATAAATCGCAGTATCGACACCCTCACTCATGAAGATATGAAATGATAATACAGTGAGATACTTAAAATACATCGGTTTGACTCTGTCACTTGGCTGAAGTGTAGGAAACTCTGTTTCTGAGGATTTCGTTTGAGATAATCTATCCCAGACCTCAAAAAAATAACGAGTGAAAAGCAGTTCGCTGATAGGCTCGCCATTGATCCTTATACGCTCTCTAACTGTTTTTAGATGTGGAGATGTATAAAGTCCAATCTTTTTGATAGGATAGGGTGAGGAGGAATACTGCTTCAAGATTGATTCCGTGAAAGCGCATGTCGATCCCTTTCCCTTCGTTCCAGTCACATGTATGATATTAAGTTTATTAAAGTCTTTGGGGTCATAACCCATCCTTCTTGTAAACTCGTAAACCTCTTTGATTGATAATTCGTTTTTGTTAGCATTGGGACCTAGTTTACGAATTGCCTCGATCGACGCAAAATTCGACTGCAATGTGTTCAATGCATTAATGGCATCTCGATATGTTCTCGTGGCCTCCGCTCGAGCAGCCATATCTCCTCTTGATACTTGAACTTGGTTCGAACTGCTTTCCTCACTTGCCATATGATGAAATTCCTAGCCCTTTCTTCCCAATGTTGGAAGCGTTCAATACATCTCCTTGTGTTATGTGCAGAACTTTAGCACCTACGGATGCGATGCTTCATGAACGAGTAATATCAATACTACCTTTCAACGTTCGAGGCATTGTCTTCTTAACTACAGCACTAACCCTGCAGCTGAATAACCTCCTCGTGCAATAAGCTGAATATTTCTAAAACGATCTGTGAAAATGTGGCTTATTTTTCTGACAAGAATGTGCCTTCATCTTCCGTCTTGCCTGACTCAGAGCCATTTTATGGTCAATTGTACGCTCCACAGCGATGTCCCAAGGCTGGCCCATCACTGTTGTAAAATAAAGTCAAACAAGAGAAGTTCATTTTGTTTTATTCTGTTTTATTCTGTTTTATTTGTTACATCTTATTTGCTTGAGAAAGTTTTTGTAGCATTGAACTGTTCCTTCAGTTCGCTAAAACTTCAAGCAGTGTTAGTGATCGTTTTGCGATATCGCTTCCGAACCGCAGTGAGATTAGTCCGTTATGCCTACGAACTTCAAATCATTACAAAGAATCATTAGTATGCGAAAACGAAAGACTACGGGTGCGAATTATTTAGGTCATATACTGCAAAATTGCTTCTTAAAAAAAACGCATTAGAATCCTCGAAAGACATTAGAGACGGTGCGCGAGCGAAAGTCAAACAAAAAACACTATACATCCATGTTCGCAACCAGGAAAATAGCACAAAAAAAAGTTACCGATGAGTCAACGCCATCACATTTGGGGCGCACTATCCTCCCGCGAATTGTATATATGTAAGTCATACCCCGATCTAAACATATAGAACAGGTCTTGATTTAAATCTCTGCAAGATATCTTATTAGACATCTCAGGCTATTAACTAAGACTTTTTCTTTTACATCTTGCCATAAAAGAGCTTTTCTTGCCTCATAAAGACTAAGATTTTGTTTTTTCATCGATTGGAAGTTGACTTTTTTAAGAGTATTTACGATGAGCTACTAATTCACTGAAGCGGTGAAAGTAGTTTTACTTAGGTGTGTAAAGATTTGATATATCTGAGTTAGGTCGCACAAGGGCAAGTTCTAAGCTGCGTTGATAGAATTGTGAAGTATTTATCCCAGGGATTAATCTATTGGAAAAGAGAAGTTCTGCGACTAATCCGGGATTAAAGATTTAGAGGATGGTAAGTGTCGAAAATACATACAACGTACATGCGGAAGTTTCTGCTGGCAGAGACACGGGAAAAGATTTCCAGGTGAATGAACCTTGCGAAATGATTCAGTATATGGTTAAGCATGGCGAAGAATGCAGTGCAATTACAGAATCAGACGGGGGTGAAAGTGCACCTTTGCTAGTTTCAGATGACGGTGAGTCTACAGATTATGAGTCAGATGTAAGTGTGAATGGTGGCATCGGCTGTGAACGTCCTAGCCACGATAAGGTTAGAATTGTTGAGGCAGCAGAACGGGTCAAGAAGGACATGAAGTCCTCCCAGGAATGCAACATTTCGACGGAACTAACTGAGAAACAGTTCCGACTTGAAAGAAAACAGCTCATGACGATAATTGTGAAGTACATGGCTTCGAAGATTGTAAAGGCTTTTCCTCTCGAAGTGCCTGGCATCAGTAGAAGAGCTGTACCCATAGAGAAGGTTTTGTTTGTATTGACCTATCGACTTGGGCTTTCCTTGACGTCATTTATGAGAGGTATGATCTACTTGTTCAGATATATGGACATCATTTACTTGCTCAGGTACTTGAATCAGTCGAACAATTTTGCGAATTATAACGGAGTAGATTTCCTGTTGAATAAGCTTATTATTGGCTGTTTTAGGTTGGCATTGGATAGCGATGGAATCCAGAAAGACTGGACCCAAATAACTGGCCTACCAGAATCAGAATTGAGTCAAATCGTTCGGACCTTGGTGGTCAGGATGAATGCCAAAACCGTCATAAAGTCATCCGAGCTTACGAGATTCAAGCTGGAAATTTATCGCTTCGTCAAGATGGTGACGAATCCAATTTGAATACGATTATATAGATAATTTAGTTGTTATACCATGTCAATGGCGATGATATTTTGTTTTTCTAACTTTTCTTGTACGATTTCAGATGCGTTATGACTGAACAGAATTGATCAATCGTTAACTTCTGCTAATCGAATGATGTTCCTAGACGTGTAATGCCATATTATTGAAAAGCAATAGTTCACTGCATAAGATGCTTCCGAACTCTTTGTTAGAATCAGGCGCATAACATTTTCATTGGGCATCCTTTGATGTTTGGATGTCTGTTATTCAAATTTTTAACATCCATACACCCGCGCAAAATCTCTGAGTCATAGGTTGCATTAGCTGCATTAGTGAAAGATGGAATAGGTTTAGTCATTTCAAAAGAAAAAAAAAAAAAATTTTCAGGCATAATTACTAAGTATATATTACGGCTAATATTACATATTCACTTCAGTTCATAAGGTAATTAAATAAAAATGACAGGTTCTACAAATCCTTATGGTCCAAATCCTTCGGACTATTTATCCAATGTTAACAAATTCCAAGTTATTGAATCTACATTGAGAGAAGGAGAACAGTTTGCCAATGCATTCTTCAGCACTGAGAAAAAAATAGAAATAGCTAAAGCATTAGATGAATTTGGAGTTGACTACATCGAGTTGACATCCCCAGTTGCTTCCGAACAGAGTAGAAGTGATTGTGAAGCCATTTGTAAGCTCGGATTGAAAGCCAAAATCTTGACTCATATTAGGTGTCATATGGACGATGCTAGGGTTGCTGTTGAAACTGGAGTAGACGGTGTTGATGTTGTCATAGGAACCTCTCAGTTCTTGAGACAGTACTCCCATGGAAAAGATATGAATTACATTGCCCAGTCTGCTGTTGAGGTGATTGAATTCGTTAAATCCAAGGGTATTGAGATCAGATTCTCATCTGAGGATTCTTTTAGATCTGATATCGTTGATTTATTGAACATATATAGAACCGTTGACAAGATCGGAGTCAATAGAGTCGGTATAGCAGATACTGTCGGATGTGCAAATCCAAGACAGGTCTACGAATTAGTCAAAACTTTAAGGTCTGTTGTGTCTTGTGACATTGAATGCCATTTCCACAATGATACCGGATGTGCAATTGCGAACGCATACACAGCGTTAGAAGCTGGTGCTAAGTTGATCGATGTTTCCGTCTTGGGAATTGGTGAGAGAAATGGAATTACGCCTTTGGGTGCTTTGATGGCAAGAATGATCACTGCAGACAGAGAGTATGTGATGTCAAAATACAAACTTCAGAAATTAAGGGATTTAGAGAATTTGGTCGCTGATGCTGTTCAGGTCAATATTCCATTTAACAATCCAATCACCGGTTTCTGTGCATTCACCCACAAAGCAGGTATTCACGCTAAAGCTATATTGGCAAATCCTTCGACATACGAGATTTTGAATCCTTCTGATTTTGGTTTAACCAGATATATCCATTTCGCCAACAGATTGACTGGTTGGAACGCAATCAAGTCGAGAGTTGACCAATTGAATTTGCATTTAACCGATTCTCAGTGTAAAGAAGTGACTTCCAAAATTAAGTTGTTGGGTGATGTTAGACAATTGACAATTGATGATGTTGATTCCATTATCAAGGACTTTCACGCTGATGTGAGCACTCCAAAATTGGGCCCAAAAGACGATGATGTTGTTGTAGCTGAAGATGAGCCTGCAGCAAAAAAACAAAAAGCTACGTAGTTTATAATTGAAAGTAGTAAATTATCCTTAACGTGTTCTATGTGCATGATAATAAAAGTTAAAAGAGTATTTGTTGTTTTATTTGCAAGATTAATGTAGTGTTATCTGGAATGTGAGAAAAAAAAGCTTATATGCTTCGTGCGTCAAATTCCCCGCATGGGGTGTGATCGAAGTTGAAGTATTTAAAGAGAACGCAACAGCTCTGAAGGATAACCGTGGACACATTTCAGGATGGCAAACACATCATCCTTACCTCAAACTCAAAGAGGTTATGGATTTAAGGCCGGATGCAAGCACATTGTGAGATATGATAAACTACCAGTGGCTCGCCCCAAAGGCAGCGAAGTATTGTTGAAGATCGAGGCTGCTGGTATGTGTCAGAGCGACTTGCATATATTGATTGCGCAAGAGCCATACAATCCTGACACATTCGTTATGGGGCATGAAATAGCCGGCCAAATAGTTATGAGGGGCCCTGAGGCGGATGAAAAGATTGAAGTTGGTGGAAGGTACGCTGTTTTTATCTGTAATGGCTGTGGAACGTGTAAAAACTGTCGGACTGGAAATGACAACATGTGTACCGGAATGGGACTTATTCCTGAGGCCTTTGGTATTACTTCTGATGGTGGATTTCAAGAATATCTCTTGGTGAAAAATACGAGAAACTTGGTTCCTATTCCTGACAATGTTACATACGAGCAGGCAGCTCTGGCGAGCGATGCTGTGTTAACACCTTTTCATGCTATTATGAAAGTTAAACATCTTTTACATCCAGGCACCAAGATTTTGGTAATGGGTTTAGGAGGACTAGGGCTCAATGCTCTTCAAATTCTTCATAACTTCGATGTTCACATCGTTGCATCTGACGTCAAAAAGGAGTTAAAAGATATTGCTCTCGAATATGGTGCACATGAGTTCTACTCGAATCTCGAAGATTGTGATCATGATTACGAGTCATTTGATATCTGCTTCGACTTCTGCGGGATACAACCCACGATCGATGAAAGTATCCGGTTCATTAAAGCACATGGTAAGATTATGATGGTTGGCTTAGGTCGCTCGAAGCTTTTTATCAGGAATTACGATTTGGCTAGAAGAGAAGTGGAGGTCATATTTTCCTTTGCTGGTACTTCAGCTGAACATGAGGAGTGTATGGAATGGATAGCTAATGGGAAGTTGAAACCGCTTACGACTACCGCAAGCTTAGATTCATTACCTGAATATCTTGAGAAACTATCAAAAGGTGAATTACAAGGAAGGGTGGTATTTCGTCCCTCAAAACTCTAGACATTTTTAACTATAATCTTGAATTAGAAGAAGTTCACATTGTACCTTTTTATTCGCTCCTCCTTGCGCACTGATCTCTGTAATTGCTAAAACAGTTGTAATATTCTACCGAGCGACGCTTTCTGCACAACAGGCCCCATCTAAACTATGAAAGCCCTGATTTAATTATATATAGTTCAGATCGTAAATCTTATAAACTTCTTTTCCTTTCATTGAATTGCTCTTCGGTTGGTCGTTTTTTCCTTGCTCATAATTCCGCCTACTACAAAAGCAAGAAAGCCGCAGGCCCGGTAAATATGACTTCAATAATAGTTACGTAGAGCAACTGCAAATAGAATACATTACGTCGCAATATGCTTTATATCAAGAGCTTTTGGTTAGCTTCGACCTAACCTACACGTCATTGAAAAGAATTGCGATGCCAAAGTAGTTACACAAAAGTGCAGGCGGTAAGAGTAAAATTTATACGCTGCAAACACTGCGAAATATAAATACTTCATTGATCGCTCGAAATCTGATGTAGGATCGCATAAGATAAGGTAAATATTCGACCACATAAAAGGTAGAAAATAATAATATAAGGTGATACACCTGTGCTAAGAAGCAACTATAATAGCTCATCAAGCCAAGCGTCATTAGCCTAAAAGCAATCGTGCAATTAATAAGTGAAGGGAAAAGGAAAGGAAGTTCGTAGCGTGTGCTTTATGAAATCAAAATAATCGATTAGATAAACTAATAGACTGGTACCTTTTTTTTTAACCAAGGAATATATATGTCCAGGCTAGATCGACTTGTGGTCTTGCTAGAAGCAGGCTCTACGCCCTTTATTCGTAATACAGCAGCAGACCAACTCTCTGACTTGGCAAAAGGGCACCCAGAAGACATCATAAATTTGTTGGGAAGGGTGTATCCATACTTGAAATCACCTAAATGGGAGACAAGGATAGCTGCTGCCCGTGCATTTGGGGGAATTGTTAAGCATGCTGATTTGTGGGAACCTAATCTGAAAGATACTATAAAAAAAGAAGAGGTCTTGGAAAGAATTGAAGATCTCAACGAAGATAATATGAAAGAAGAACTGTGTAAAATCAAGCAAGAGCAAGAGGAGGAAATCCGAAAGATTGACGAAAATTTTTCGAACTTGGTTTCTTTTGATAATTGGAATCTATACGAGTTATTGAAGGGTGATCATAAATTGCTTGCATGTGGTACCGATGAGCAGGAAAGCACCAATGGTGATTTAGACAAAAATTCATTTATGTTCAAAATCAAGAAACAGAAGCTTGCAGCAAGTGAATTTGAGGGTGAGGTGAAAAAAGAAGAGAGGAATGATGATATATCCACACCTGAGCAAGAGCCAGGGTCCAAGGAATCCATGGTCCAAGAGCGTCCTGCCGTTGTAAAAAGTGCTTCAAATGCTAGATTAAAGGCAATGCAAAAGCGAAGGGCGAAAGTAAATGCAAAGTCGGCAGTTCGTACTAAATCTGTGGATATATCTCAAAGCTCTTTGTCCAGAAAATTGGCAGAAGATGAGAAAGGCGATATTGGTGTAAAAACTGAGCCCGATGAAATAAATATAACCTCGCAAAGCGGTGGAGGCAAGCTTGTCGTCGAGACAAAGTCACAGAGTCTTACCCCTCTCTTATCTCAGCATGCTAAAGTTGCCGGGATGGTATGGCAGTTTCAAGGAGTGTACGAGTTATTGCTAGCCGATTTATTTGATGATAAATGGGAGGTAAGGCATGGCTCTGCATTGGGATTACGTGAACTTGTTAAAAAACATGGAAAAGGTGCAGGGAGAATTTTGCATAAATCAAAGGAAGAGAATGATTTAAACAATTCTGCGACTTTGGAAGATTTAGCAGTTCGTCTCTGTACGTTATTCGTTCTTGACAGATTTGGAGATTATGTTTCTGATACAGTAGTGGCGCCCGTTCGTGAATCAGGAGCGCAAACTTTGGCTGCATTGCTTATACACTTGGGAAATGATGTTGTTCTCAAGACTTTTGACTGTTTAAAAGAACTCATTTTGCAAAAAGATACAGAAGATTGTGGCTTGAGTAAATGCTGGGAAGCTAAACATGGTGGTATGCTAGGCTTGCGATACTTTGTTAGTGTTCGAACTGACATTTTATTGACACATGCACAAGTACTTGACAGCGTAGTCCTCATGGTTCTACATGGTCTCCAAGAAAATGATGATGTTCAAGCTGTTGCAGCGTTAACATTGACACCAATTGCTTCCGAGTTTGTGAGGTCCAAAAGGGAACTCATACACACTTTGCTCTCCGTGATTTGGGACTGTATGACTAATCTAAGTGATGATTTATCAGCTTCGATTGGTTCAGTTATGGATTTGCTTGCAAAGTTATGTACTCACAAAGAGGTGATTGAGATTATGCAAAAAGAAGCTCTCAAGGATAACAACAGTTCATTTGAACTTTTAGTCCCTCGACTTTTTCCTTTCCTAAGACATTCAATCACTAATGTTAGGAAGTCGGTTTTGCGTACCTTATTGGAATTTTTGTCAATCGAAGATGAATCTACTAAATCTTGGATTAATTCTAAGTTTTTAAGATTAATTTTCCAGAATCTATTGGTGGAAACCAATGATGACATTCTGAATTTGTCTTCCAAGGTCTATGAAAAGTTACTCCTCGAGTTGAATAGAAATAAATCATTAGAAGACTTTAATGACGTTTTCAGCGAGCATTATAAACCTTTGCTTACGCTTTTGATGACTCCAATTGGTCACGCAAGGCATATATATCATATGAATACCAATCTCATCATGAGACCTTCGGGTAATTTACTAGGTAAGGTACCTTTTGAGGACACTTATAATGGAGATTATCACTCAAAATCGCCCGAAAATGATTCTGAGGAGGCGAAACGGGCACTGCGTAAAAGAAAGTCGCCTTCTGAATCTGAAAAAGTTACTGATTTTCCTGCTCAAGATGATTTAAAAGTCAATATAGATGCTCCTGTGTATGAAGGGGATGTTATGTTGATCGGGTATGATAAGTTAATTAAGATACGTTGTGAATCAGCTAAATGGTATGGTATATCTTTATCTTATATCTCGGACGAGCAGTTGCAAAAAAAGATTTTCGAAGATTTACTTACTTATTTGAAATCCCCTCACGCTACACCTCGACTTTTAACGGCTTCTGTAATAGAAGGTTACTGTAATTACGTGAGATCCTTACACAAATCTCCGTCTACTATGGCAGTTGAGCTCTTTCTGCCTCCCATACTTGAAGTTTTATCGTCAACAGATCATAGTTTACTACCATATTTCAGGGAACTAGTGCAAATTTTGAAGTATATCAGAACCTCTTGTTTACAATTATTTGATACATTTGTTACGAATGGGAAGCTTTCTTTGAGTAAAGTGCCTCAGCTTCCTGTTGTTGTGCAAGGGGAGCCCGAAGCGGGCCCTGGTGCATTTGGGATTGAGTATGCGCAGCGCGTGGCTACTGATATTTATGAGAAAGCTCTCAAATCACTATCTCCGACATATAGGTTGTCAGCCAACCGGTCTTTGGAAGATGCGAAGCATCGGGTGCTTGTGGCAATTGAAGAGGCTGAATTTGCAGTGAACACCAGGATCATCAGTATCCTTGCTGCTTATGCATCTGCATTGATAGCGCTTGATGGCATACCCAAGAAATTAAACCCTATAATTAGATCATTGATGGATAGCATAAAACTGGAGGAAACTGAAATTTTGCAGTTCAAATCCGCCGTTTCCATCGCTCACTTGATAGAAGAATTGAATAAGGCAAATAAAAAAGGTGCAGTTGACAAAATTGTCAAAAACCTTTGTGCATTTTTATGTGTGGACACATCTGAAGTCCCAGAATTTCAGCATAATATTAAATACGAAGACAATATTTTATCTTTAAGGAAAGAAGAAGCTAAAGTTGATCCTTTAGATATTGCAGCGCATGAAAAGGCAGTTCATGAAGCTAGAATAAAAAGAAAAGGTTCATTTATGGCATTGGAACAGCTTCTAGACACATATGATTCCAATCTTTTCACGAGCGTTCCTAAGCTCAAAGAATTAGTCTTGGAACCTTTAAATCAATTGCAGACCTCTTCTCAAACCGAACTAAAAGATGATATTTATAAGAGTCAAAGTATTATTGATGCATTGGGCATACTTCGAGCATTACTTCCTAAGTTGAGTACTTCACTATATGGAGAAATAACAGAAAGATTCCCTGTATTTTTACCCGGTATCACTTCAAAGTTTTCTATATTTCGGTATTCAGCTTCGAAGTGCTTTGCGACAATTTGTCAAGTGATGCCTGAAAAAGCATTCCCGTTCCTAGTGAAATCTATTCTTCCGTTGATTTCAGATGCATTGAGCGTAAAGAATAGACAAGGTGCGGTTGAATGTATCTATCATATCACTTCAACAATGGGAACTGATATATTGCCATATGTCGTTTTCCTCATCGTTCCTGTGTTAGGAAGAATGAGCGACTCTGATCACGACATAAGAATTCTAGCTACAACTACATTTGCCAGTATAATCAAATTAGTTCCCCTAGAGGCAGGTATCCCGGATCCCGAAAATATGCCTCCAGAACTCTTAGAAGGCAGAGACAGGGAACGTGAATTTATCCAGCAGATGATGGATCCCTCGAAAATCAAGGAATTTGAATTACCGGTGAGTATAAAGGCAACGTTGAGAAAATATCAACAAGAGGGAGTGAACTGGTTGGCGTTTCTTAATAAATATCATTTGCATGGAATTTTATGTGATGATATGGGATTAGGAAAAACCTTACAAACGATTTGTATTGTTGCTTCTGATCATCATTTGCGGCAAGAAAGATTCCAGGAGAAAAAAGAAGTAGCATATAGAAAGCTTCCATCCTTGATAATCTGTCCTCCCTCATTAACGGGGCATTGGGAACAAGAATTCAATCAGTATTCTCCCTTTTTGAGTGTTCTTGTTTATGCGGGTCCCCCTTCAATTCGAGAATCACTAAAGTCAAGAATAGCATCGGTGGATATAGTGGTAACATCGTACGATGTCGCAAGAAACGATATTGAGTTCTTAGAAGATAAGAATTTTAATTACTTAGTTTTGGATGAGGGGCATATTATCAAGAATGCTGCATCCAAGTTAACTAAATCCGTGAAGAGGTTAAGATCAGAACATAGACTAATATTATCAGGGACGCCTATTCAAAATAATGTACTTGAACTTTGGTCGCTTTTTGATTTCTTGATGCCAGGTTTTCTTGGAACCGAGAAGATTTTTCACGAAAAGTTTGCGAAACCTATAGCGGCAAGTAGAAATAGTAAAACTTCCTCGAGAGAGCAAGAGGCTGGTGCATTAGCGCTCGAGTCGCTACATAAGCAGGTATTACCCTTTATGCTTCGTCGTCTCAAAGAGGAGGTTTTATCCGACTTACCCCCAAAAATCATTCAAGATTATTATTGTGAGCTCAGTGATTTACAGAAGCAACTTTATAAGGAGTTCACCTCTAAGCAAAAATCTGTCGTTAAGGAGGAAATAATTGGTGAAGCCGATAGCGAGAAAGAGAAAAAGTCACATGTATTTCAAGCTTTGCAGTATATGAGAAAGCTTTGTAACCACCCTGCACTTGTACTTTCGCAGAATCATCCTAAGTTTACTCAGATTACTGATTATTTGAAGTCTCGCCATAGCACTCTTCATAGCATTGAACACGCCCCTAAACTCACTACATTAAAGACCTTGCTCTTGGAATGCGGAATAGGAACGTTGGACTCGGACTCCTTGAACTCGAAGAATAAAGCTATCAGGCAACAGCAGATACTTTCTGAAGGTGTAATTTCTGATCATAGAGCTTTAGTCTTTTGTCAGTTGAAGGATATGCTAGATATAGTAGAGAACGATTTATTAAAGAAGCACCTTCCTTCGGTCACTTACATGCGATTGGATGGTAGTACGGATCCTCGAGAGAGGCAGTCGATAGTTCGAAAATTTAACGAAGACCCCTCAATCGATGTTCTCCTCTTGACTACCAAAGTCGGTGGTCTAGGTTTAAATCTTACCGGAGCGGACACAGTGATATTTGTGGAGCATGACTGGAATCCTATGAATGATTTGCAAGCCATGGATCGAGCGCATAGGTTGGGCCAGAAAAAGGTTGTTAATGTTTATCGATTGATTACCAAAGACACATTGGAAGAAAAAATTATGGGCTTGCAGAAGTTTAAAATGAACATAGCTTCCACAATTGTAAATCAGCAGAATTCGGGCCTTGGATCAATGGATACTACACAGCTACTTGACCTCTTTGAGATGGATCTGAATGAAGTTGAAAACACTAAAAATAAAGAGGATGAAAAGGATAATAAGGTTCCCGCCGATGTAACAGGAGGCCTTTCAGGAAAAGCCGCCGGTGTTGTTGGTGAGTTGGGCGATTTATGGGATGAATCTCAGTATGAAGATGAGTACAACCTTGATAATTTCATAAAGACACTTAAATAGTTTAACAGATCTCATTCGATTTTATACTTCGGATTCTTTTTTTTTGAATTTTTTTTTTTCGCTATGTAGGAAACCGTAAAAAGAATGAGATGAGAAAAAAAGTGAAAGAATATCAGCTTGCGAATAGCTAAGTAAGTCCAAATGAATGGCAAAAGACAAGAAGATCTTATAGAGCTCGAAAAGGAAGCAGAGTCTTCCTTTCCTTATTTAGTGTCAGATGAAAAGTCGTCTACAATGAGAAATGCCGAAAAATTGGTGATTGAATCCAGAGCAGATAAGAAGCAGCCCACAAAGAAATGGGTGCATTTCGTTGCAGGCGGCTTTGGAGGTATGATTGGAGCTATTGCTACATGTCCATTGGATGTGGTTAAAACTAGATTACAATCAGATGTGTATCATTCTGCTTATAATAAAACTCCGAAGTCTAATAATGTGGTTGTAAAAGTCGGCCAACATTTTGCAGAGACTTGCTCCGTCATCAAGGGTTTGTATACCAACGAAGGAGTGAGATCCTTATTCAAGGGTCTTGGTCCAAATTTAGTAGGTGTGATTCCTGCAAGATCGATCAACTTTTTTACTTATGGTTTAACGAAAGAACTCCTTTCCAACAATTTTAACGAAGGAAAAGAGACAACTTTGATTCATTTGTTATCCGGAATCAATGCAGGCTTTGTTACTTCCACAGCAACTAATCCAATATGGTTAGTCAAAACGAGATTACAATTAGACAAAAGCAAAGGTAAGGTCTATAAAAGTTCATGGGACTGTTTGACACACGTAGTTCAAAAAGAGGGCATTAAAGGTCTATACAAAGGGTTGACTGCTTCGTACTTGGGAGGGGTTGAGTCCACTATTCAATGGGTTTTATACGAGCAGATGAAATCTTTTATAAATAGAAAATCCATCGAATTGCACGGAATTGATGCAACTCACAAGACTAAGAAAGATTATATATTAGAATGGTGTGCTCGTTCTGGCGCTGCAGGAGCAGCAAAATTTATTGCATCGTTGATAACTTATCCGCATGAAGTTGTACGTACCAGATTAAGACAGGCTCCTCTAGAATCCACTGGAAAACCAAAATATACTGGTTTGATTCAATGTTTCAAATTGGTCATCAAAGAAGAAGGTGTTGCAAGTATGTATGGTGGTTTGACTCCACACCTTCTAAGAACGGTTCCTAACTCTATCATCATGTTTGGAACTTGGGAAATAGTTGTGAGACTGCTTTCTTGAAATCTTGCATTAAAAAGTTCTACGCCAGCTTCTTTCCATTCGATTAACTTATATGTATATATGTACAATACGAGCAACTGTATATAAATGATAGAGAGCATAATGCTTTTAGCCAATCTTTTGTCTTTTAAGTCCCTTTGTATCCCACTCATTTACATCTTCATTATCATCTCTAGAATTAGCATTTTTGTCATTATCTCCTCCAGAATCTATTAGAGAAGCCTTCTCTATAATTGTGGGTTTTAGTAAAGTATTCATAGCTTCTGACTGTATCACGTTTCCATGATCGCTTTTTGGTATGTTCTGAACAAGTTTGTAGAACCTGGGAGGGGACCCTTCAGGTAAAGATATGCCTAATGATTTTATGTCGGGATCTTCTTTGTAATGAAAGACCATATCCTTTTTCAAAGGTTTAGTCAAGTTCGGAAAAGGATTTTTCGCCCTGTTCGATATTTTGTCACCAGGAACCTTACCTAAGGGATTGAGCTCGGGATTAAAGTAGATAGATTTCTGTCCCCATAGTCTGTTTTGTTCTTTCTTTTTTCTTTTCTCTTCTTCTTCAATGTTCTTCAAGAATTTATCCACCTTCTCTTTGTGGATTTTATTGCTTACAATAAACTTCCAGTCATCTTTAAGTCTTTGTAAATATCGTACTTCCTGTCCTACTTTATCCTTTTGCTCAAGTTTCTGTATCTGCCAGTAAAGTTTGATTGGATCTCTATCTTGCAATCGTTTTAATTGCAACTGCCTTTTCTGCCTTTGCTGTACTTTACTCTGATGCTTCTTCTCTTGCTGTCGTAATTCATTAGCCAAGCTGTATTTTCCTCTTATCATTATTGAGCTATCGTATGCATTAAAATTTAGTTTTGGAGCTATCGCAGATTTTAAATTGAGACGGACAAATTGATGATCTTACAGCTGTAAAACTATGAACGTGAATAATGACGCAGATAAGTTTCTGGTCTCTATCGATGTACTAGAATCGATAAGAAATCGCTTGCATCAGGTTCATTTGTCGCTTCGTAAATTGATGGACCAGATTAATCACCATAATAGAAACCCGACCAAAGTGAAGTTTCCATCGTATGGTCAAATACATAGCCAATTACAGGTTTTACTCACGCAGCTTCAAATAATTGCTTCAAACTTGGAAAACAATGCTAACTTATTGAAAACTACGAACGTTTACCCTTTACCAGTTTTCCCTACATCGCAGCAGGAAGGATTGATCACAACTTTATTGAGAAAAAAGCCTTTACCTGAAGTCACAGAATGGATTGACGAAGCCATCAGCATATGTGAATCAAGCAACATAAGCCTACAGAAAGAGGATGAATTATCACAATGGTGTTCCAGCAAAATGGAGGAATTAAAAGAAGAGTTCCAGTTTTATGGATTTCACACAGAGGAAGAAGTAGCATTTTTGAAAACTGAACTGGGAAAAATAGAAGAGGAGAATAGAAATAGGGAAGAAAGGAGACAAGAAAACTACGCTCGTAAGATTACTGATGGTGGCAAACAAGCAATGAGTCCCAACCAGATACTCAAGTTCACTTGCACGGGCATCATATGAGGGTTTTGTTGAAACTCTATAAAATGTGTATTTTCTTTTATCATATATCAAACTTTAGAATACATTTGACCATCATTTGACCATCATTACGCTTATTCTAGATCATAGTAGGCGCTATAAAAGTACAAGATAGCGAAAACGAAGAAAGCGATGGAACCTCCTAAAGTAACATTTCTCATTGAGATTCTTGAAGCTAAAATTTTACCTCCAATACAAGCCGCAGCAGTGCAGAAGCCATGGCCAACAATAGCACCCAAAATGACAACCCAGTAGTCAGACCCTGCTGCCATGGCGATAGTGGCAATTTGGGATCGATCACCCCATTCGCCTAGGAAAGTCATGATAAAAACTTGAATAAAAATAGGTGTTAGTACAAATGAGGCTAAGTTTTTGAGCTCATCAGACATCTTTGAGGGTATGTTCTTACGACTTGGCATTTCAGTATTCAGATTTGTGGTACCATCTCCACGTTCAACTACATCAAGTTCTTGATTCAAAGTGCTTGATGCAATTTCTTCTTCGACCTCTGCAATCTCATCTTCGACACCCAAACTTTTAGGCATTTCGAGTCCTTCTTTCAATAGCTTTATACCAAATATGACAAACAATACCGATGCCATCAACTGCGTAAGCCTCCGAGACAACAATGTAGGTAATGCATGGCCAACGATACCCGATAAGATAGTCATTATCACCAAGGACGAGAAAGCCCCCGCGAAGACAATTGCTCTTGAATTCCTCATGGACATCAATGCCGCAATAAGGAATGTCTTGTCTCCGATTTCAGAGACTACAATCATCGATACTGACATTAAGAATGTGTTGACCGTGTAACCTTCTTCGGACTTTTCCTCTCCTTCACCGGCATTTGACCTGACCCCAGAATAAGCTGTACTTGGATTATTGTCTTCTTCTGATATTTTTGTTACTCCGATCGGATTATCGTATTGCTGATCATCGTTTCCGGCGTTGTTGGCTCCATTTGCGAGCCCCCTCTCATTAGTAATTTCAGATATATCCCTTTTCTTTTCGGTTGCATCCAAAGAAGATACAGTCAATAGCAAGAAGCTTAAAATGAATGCTACAATGAACGGCCTCATGCCCTTTCTAACGGTTAGGTTTATAATCAATTAATAGCGGAGCTAAAAAGAAAGTTCAACGTATTAATTTTCACTTGGACTGATAGAAAGCTTCATCGATCAAAAAAAAAATAAAAAAAAATAAAAAAAAAAAAAAAATTGGTGTCGAGAAAGAGCATAGTCTATACATGATGTTTGTAAGAAAATCTGATCCGTAAACAAGATTAGTGACGTATATATGATTTAAAAAAAGGTAGTACTATACGGTCAATCTAAATAAACATGAAAAATGCAGTTTGTGATAATATTCAACAAAGGAATCTTGAGCTGGTGACGTTTCATGTTATAGCATGCAAGATCTATACCTATAGGGACCTAGTGAGGAGCTGAAGGAAGAGGATTATCAACGACTACACCATCTGCAGTTTTACCAGAGTCAACCCATCCTCCGTATCCAATGGTGGGGTGCTCAGCCTCGAATTTCTTCATTCTTTCTACCATTAAAGGTTTGAAAGATTTGATCAAACCTTGTACGGGCCAAGCAGCGGCATCGCCCAACGCACAGATGGTGTGACCTTCGATTTCCTTTGTCAATTCGTAGATCATGTCGATTTCTTCCTCACGAGCTTGGCCTCTGTAGAATCTATCCATCATTCTCTGTAACCACGTTGTTCCCTCACGGCAAGGGGTGCATTGACCACATGATTCATGCTTGTAGAACGTTGAGAATCTCTGAATGGCTCTAATCACGTCTGTTTGCTTATTCAATACAATAACAGCAGCGGTACCCAAGCCAGAACCTTGATCCCTCAAGGCGTCGTAGTCCATCAAAACATGATCACAAACACTGCTAGGCATAATAGGCACAGATGAGCCACCAGGAATGACACCGAGCAAGTTATCCCAGCCTCCTTTGACACCTCCACAGTGCTTCTCCAATAACTCCTTCAAAGGAATAGACATTTCTTCTTCAACTGTACATGGTTCGTTAACGTGACCAGATATACAGAACAATTTGGTACCCGAGTTTCTTTCACGTCCAAAGGAGTTGAACCAGCCACTGCCTCTTCTGAGAATGGTAGGAGAAACAGCAACTGTCTCCACATTAGTAACAGTGGAAGGTCTTCCAAATAAACCAATACCAGCTGGAAAAGGAGGCTTCAACCTTGGCTTACCAGCCTTACCTTCAAGAGATTCGATCAAAGCAGTCTCTTCACCACAGATATAGGCTCCCATACCACGGTGAACATAGACATCAAAATCGTAACCCGAACCACAAGCATTCACACCAAGAAAGCCAGCTGCATATGCTTCATTGATCGCCGATTGCAAGATCACTGCCTCATTGTAAAACTCACCTCTTATATATATGTATGCAGCAGTCGCATTCATAGCACGACCAGCCAATAAGCATCCTTCGACTAATTTATGAGGATCCTTTCTGATAATTTCTCTATCTTTACAAGTGCCTGGTTCTCCTTCATCTGCATTAACTACTAAATATCTTGGTCCAGCGTTCTTCTCCCATCCTGGGGGGTTCATAAAAGACCACTTGAGCCCAGATGGGAAACCAGCGCCTCCTCTTCCTCTCAAACCAGATTTTTTTATTTCATCAATAATCCATTTGTCACCTTTCAATATGATCTCTTTTGTCTTGTACCAATCCCCCATCCTTTGGGCTGATTTTAAATCATGCCCATACTTTCCGTAGACATTTTGGAAAATACGGTCTTGATCTTTCAAACCTCCATGGACTCGGTTGGGATTGGCAGCTGCATCAGCAATGGTTGCTAACCCACGTCTCAAAAAACGATTCTGTATCTTCATATTCTGAATCATTCTCTTCGTAAGTGGATTCCACAATCTATGATATAGGTTTTACTTCTCTCTCGAACTTTTCTATGGAATGCACTAAAGTTTTTGTACATCATGATAATTGGATTTCTCCTTGTCTCATTGGGCAAATTTTAGCTCACGTGATTCGTGCACTCCTAGTTCTCTTCAAGAACCTCTGCATCTGTTTTGGAGCACATTCAGGAGCAGTCTCAAGAAGGCTTCCTTCCATCGATCGTCAGCTGTCTGTGAGTCGTCAGTCCAATCAAGTTCTTCTTTCGCCTGAAGATGTGGATGAAGATATGATCAAAGAGCTGTTTCTCGCATTTTCTGCTTACGCGAGGCGACTATGATTGGCTGAATACAGGCCCATATGAAAGCAACAAGAAGCAAAAGAGTAACGGCTCGATAATAAAACCTCGACGATATTGTGAAATCCAGAAAATCTTCTACGTGTCTGACTTCGAGTTGAGCGTTTACAAACCTTTTTCTTAAGCGCCCTGGCGCAGCGTCTGGAGTTATGATTATCACAAATAGTACGCTGTTAGTAAGGCCCTATTGTCTTGAAATCGTTCCTCCGTAAGCCACTAGCTATCAGCATACCATTGATATTATCTAGCTATTCAGGGGATGGACAAAGTAGCACTGTAAGAATAAATCATTGCGAGGCAATTTGCAACAGCTCTCCCCAGCATATTCTCTTTATCTTTTTCATTGGCTTTCTTTAGCTCTATTTGCCTTAAAACTTCAAGAAAACGATTGAAAAGCTGTCTTTTCCCTGCTATAATGATCTAAGCTTTGAAATAAAACAATTAAGTAGTAAAGAAGTGGTCTGGCTCGTTCCTTCTTTTTTTGCAACAATGCGGATTTTAAGAAAACTTGAATGAGTACAGATAAAAGCCACCTCGAAGATTAAACTCATGTAAATAAACTTAGGCTACAGTTTTTTAATCATTCAGACCATGGCTGGTTTTAAGACAAATAGCATACCTAAAACCGTTAACTAGATCTTGAAGACAGGCTTTTTGGTTTGAAAATGTATTTGCTAGGTCGCTTAATTATTCTCTATGCACGTCGACCTAGATCCAGCATAAGATACTATATATCAAAAAAATAGGTTCTGAAGGGCATCAATTAGAAGATAGGAAGTATAAGCTTTATCTGGTATCGAGCAGATAAGTGGCAAATAAAATAAACTAGAAGCTTATGAAAAGAGTAGGAGGACAAGACAAAGTTATTTTCGTTTTGCATAGTCGTTATATTCCCAAAATAATCTGGCAGGTGCGAAAAACGCTCAACGGAAAGTAGAATTTTAGACTGTGCCAAGCATGAAGTGGTATAGAGTATCACTTGTAATATTTTTGATAGGACTATATTATAGTATAGCTATAAGATGGATACAAAATAGAATTCTTCCATACAATTTTTCAAACAAGGACCTTCAAGCCAGGTTCCAAAAACTAGTCGATGTTGAGCATCTATTCACAATATGGAGATCAGAAGAACATAAAAAGCGAGAGTTCAGTAAGCTATCTACAAACTCATATGGTGTGAGCAAGATGCCTGTACGAAATAGGGAACAAATTGGAAAAGAGAATGCCACGTTACTTATGTTAGTTCGCAATTCCGAGTTAGAGGGAGCTCTTGATTCCATGAGATCGTTGGAGGACCGCTTTAACAGAGACTATAAATATCCATGGGTTTTTCTTAATGACGAGCCCTTTGACATTGATTTTATTGAGCAAACCACGTTGATGGCTAGTGGAAAGACGTACTATGAGTTGGTTTCAAGCGATGATTGGAATCCTCCGCCTTTTATCGACAAAGATAGGTTGGAAAAGAATTTAGTTGATGCAGCGAGGAAAGGCATTCTTTATGGAGGATCTAAATCTTATCGAAACATGTGCCATTTCAATTCGGGATACTTCTTTAAGCAGAAGCGATTGCTTGATTTTGACTGGTATTTTAGGGTTGAGCCTAACGTGCAATACTTGTGCGATTTTCTTTATGACCCTTTTACGATATTACGAACGAAGAATAAAGTTTATGGCTTTGTATTAGCGCTACAAGAATATGAAAATACAATTCCCTCTTTATGGGAGACTGTAAAAGGCTTCATGGAGGCGCATAAAGATCTCATACACCCAAACAATTCCCTAGACTTCATTACGACCAATGAGACTGACATAAATCATGGATATGAGATAGTTCCTTCATCTAGCGAGTATAACCTATGTCACTTCTGGTCAAATTTTGAAATTGGGAACTTGAATTTTTTCAGAAGCGACGCTTACCAGGCATACTTCGATTATCTCGATAGGTCTGGGGGATTCTATTACGAACGTTGGGGAGATGCGCCTGTGCATTCCATAGGCCTCAGTATATTGGCTGATAAAAATTCAATTCATCACTTTGAAGATATTGGATACTACCATGCTCCGTTTATGACCTGTCCATCCTCAATCGAATTGATTGCAGCCAAAAGATGCATCTGCAAGACCCTGGGTACTGATGATAAAGTTCTCAGGAAAACTTATGATGTTGAAGTTTACAGTTGTTTGAGCAGATGGTGGAGATATGGAGCTGGTAAGACCTTTTTAACCGATGTAGAGTATACAATGGATTAGCATCAATAATATAAGGTCGTGCAATGCGTGATCGAAGTAGCTCCCCCATCGCGACAAATTTTTTTGTAGCATAGTAATGAGCTAGTGAAAAATTATCAGAGATATATCGCATATTAATCATGGCGAAAGGGAATTTAAGGAGGATATTGAAACATGAGCAATTGATAGAATCAATAGAAAAGTCAAAATCAAAGCCTTCCCCGAAAAAGGCTCATTCATCACTGGAACCTATAACTTCTGAGAAGACTATAGAGGAGCCAGAGGAAGATACAGATAAGGCGTCTAGAGAAGAACTTCTACACGAGATTCAAGAGTTAAAAGGTAGAACATTATCCAAGAAAGAGAAGAGGAAGTTGAAGAAATTAGAAGCACTTCTAGAGGACAGCTCATCATCGTCAGAAGAGGAAAATGAACTTCGCAGCAAAGATGAGAATGGTGCAGATGATGCCGAAACGAGTGATAGAGGCGAAGTTGAAGATGAGGATTCAGAAGATTCAGAAGAAGAACCCTTGGATCTAGAAAGACTCGCGGCAAGTGAGAGTGAAAGTGAACTTGATGAGAGTTCTGAAAACGATGATGAGTCTTCTGCCGAGGATGGGACCGGAGAGCAACAGGAACAAGAATCAGAAGCAGAGGAGGACGATGTTCCACTTTCCGAAGTCGAATACGATCTGGATGCTGATGTTGTGCCTCACACAAAGTTGACGATCAATAATATTGCAGCATTGAAGGATTCTCTTGCTCGCATAAGATTACCATGGGAAAAACACTCTTTCGTGGAACATCAATCAGTTGTGGCTGCAGAGCCCACAGAGGAAGGCATTAAAGATATCTATGATGATACTGAGAGAGAATTAGCTTTTTATAAACAGGGTATGGATGCAGTTAAGAAAGGAAAAGTTGCCTTGTTAAAGCTCAAAGTGCCTTTTTCTAGGCCTCTCGATTATTTCGCTGAGATGGCAAAAAGTGATGAACATATGGAAAAGTTGAAAGACAAGTTGCTTAAAGAAGCTGCAGATCGTAAGGCATCTGAGGATGCCAAAAGGCAGAGACAATTGAAGAAGTTCGGTAAACAGGTTCAAGTGTCTACCTTACAAGAAAGAGCAAAACAAAAGAGAGAAGCTTTGGAAAAGATCAAGTCTTTGAAAAAGAAGAGAAAAAACAATGAGTTGAGCAATGACGACGACTTTCAGATTGCGTTAGAAGAAGCCACTAGGGATGACAGCCATATCGAAAAGAGGAGGAAACCCAATGGAAAAAGGTTAGCAAAAGATGCGAAATATGGCTTCGGTGGTAAGAAGAGAGGCCTGAAAAGGAATGATGCCAATTCATCCGGCGATATCAGTTCATTTTCTGCAAGTAAAATGAAAAACAAGTCGAGACCAGGTAAAAGCAAGCGTAATAGAAGATAAGCTATATATAGTTCGAGGAATTGATTATTGCATAGATGGACCCTTCAATTTAGTTTTGTACACGATATAGTTTTTTTCTCAATTTTAAAGATTCGCCCAATTGTCGAAAATCGATGCTACGTGTATACGATCGAAAAGATAAGTTATTTAAAATGAGTAAAGCAGTAGCAAAGGAAAGATTCATTAATGAGTTCAATGGCTTAGTAGATGAATTGAAGAATATACTTTCAGCGTACAATATGGGTCCAGACGCGATCGAATGGTTTGAGAAGAATTTACAGTATAACACTCCTGGAGGAAAATTGAATAGAGGATTATCAGTTATAGACACCTACTGTATTTTGAATGGTACAACCGCTAATGATTTGGAAGAAAAAGAGTACAAGAAAGTAGCGCTACTTGGATGGTGTATTGAATTGTTGCAAGCATACTTTCTTGTGGCTGATGACATGATGGACCATTCCAAGACAAGAAGAGGCCAGCCCTGTTGGTATTTGGTGAAGGGAGTAGGTAATATTGCCATTAATGATGCCTTTATGTTGGAAGCAGCCATATACGCATTATTGAAGAAGCATTTTAGAGCAGAGAAGTATTATGTCGATTTATTAGACTTATTTCACGAGGTGACTTTTCAAACTGAATTGGGACAGTTGCTTGATTTAATCACTGCTGACGAGAACCACGTTGATTTGAGCAAGTTTTCTCTTGAAAAGCATTCGTTCATCGTGATCCATAAGACAGCCTATTACTCCTTCTACTTGCCTGTTGCATTAGCGATGTACATGGCGGGTATCAACAGCGACCAAGATTTGAAACAGGTTCGTGAAGTTTTGATCCCCTTGGGTGAGTATTTCCAGATCCAAGATGACTTTTTGGATTGTTATGGCACACCAGAGCAGATTGGAAAGATCGGAACAGACATCAAGGACAACAAATGTTCGTGGGTTATAAATCAAGCATTACTTCATGCGAATAGCGAACAGCGCAAGATATTAGAAGAAAACTATGGTCGCGTCGATGATGAGTCCGAAAAGAAGTGTAAAGAGGTCTTCTCTCAATTGAAGATCGATCAGTTATATTACGAGTACGAGGAAAAGACCGTTGCAAAATTAAAAGAGGCAATTGCAAAGGTTGATGAATCAAGGGGATTGAAGCAAGAGGTTTTGACTTCATTTTTAGAAAAAGTTTACAAGCGCAGCAAATAGAGTTCAAATGTAGTAAATCTGCCTGTCAATATAATATTTTCATATATTCTTTTTATAAATGTAGTTTGCGATAACTAAAACTTATGCAAATCTAATGACCAATCTGAATAAGATCATCTATACATTAACTCTCTCCAATTCTTCTCTTCCTGCCTTAGTATACAAGTACTCATTGTAATCTCTTGCTTGAACCCAGATATTCCACACAATCACAGCAGGAATGACTACGAACAAAGCTTGATTCTTGGTTCTTCTGAAAGTGTTGAAGACAGAATTGTATAAAGCACCCTTCAATGGTCTGGTTGCATAAGGAGAAACTGTGTATGTGGTGACATACTTTTGCTTTGGGGATCCAATGTGACCCCACCATCCCATGTATGTTTTTGGTCCAGCTCCACCCATTTTTGTTACGATAGATAAGTTATTAGAAAGTTAAGTGAATTCTATAATGAAGTAATGTTAGAATTATTTTTAAATTCGAGCCTAGTTATTGGCCAAGTCTCAGTATGTGTTTTACGCGCAAGAGCATCCGTTGGTCAAACAAGATTATCATTCCGCAGTAATTTACAGAACAGGTTCTTTAGTTAAAGAACGCAGACACCACTATCTACTTCTTCACTGGCGCCGTTACTTCTACAAGATCGAGTCATCAATAAATAATATACTTTGATACCTTTATATTAAATGTACAAAAAGATAGAATGACACTAAACCCATTAGTTATAAACTCATTATAGCAACTTTTTAGTATCCATTGACCGCTTAAGCAGCAGTCAAACGCTTTTGAGAAAGAAATCTACCTCTTTGTCTAGAGTTCAATCTAACCTTCTTGCTTTCAGAAGGCTTCTCAACGGCCTCAGACTCCTCAGCCAAAATCAATTCGATGTGACATGGAGAAGATTGGTAAGCATTGATTCTACCGTGAGCTCTGTAGGTTCTTCTTCTTTGCTTTGGTGCTTGGTTAACTTGGATGTGAGAGATCTTCAACTTGGCGACATCTAATCCCTTGGCTTCAGCGTTAGCTTGGGCGTTTCTCAATAAGTCCTTGACGAAGTTCACAGACTTGACTGGCCATCTAGCCTTGGTGACACCAAACTCTTTACCTTGAGCAGTACGTCCGATAGAAGAGTTGAAACGACGGAAAGGAATAGCTCTTTGGTGCTCCAAAACTTGGTCTAAGTATTTCTTTGCCCTCTCCAAGTTCCAGCCGTTGATAGCCTGAGCAGTCTCACGAGTGTTCTTGAAAGAAACTCTCAAGTAGGATCCACGAGCAGATGCTGACTTTGCTGGGTTAACTGAGTTAGCAGCGTAACGAGTCATTGTATTGGATTCAACAGAAATTAACTGATACTAGAGATTCAATGCAACACTTTATGAAAATTTTTTGAGACTGAGAGCGCACTGTCGCCTGCCTGCGTACAATCCACTATTGACTACACGTGACACCAATTTGAATTTTTCGCTCCCTGGTAAGGGCTCCAGCCCTACTTACCTGGAAGTGGAGAGGAGCCACCGCTATCGGCTTGCCACAACGCTTGCAAAATATGCAGTAATAAGGCTTACTGATACACTCTTGGGCTCCCTCGAAATGAAGCGCAAGAGCTCGCATCGTAACCTATGGAGCAGCCCAGTACTTTGCTACATCTTTAATCACTAGATTAACCTCACAGTTCTAGACGTGTCTGACCACAATGGCCGTTTCTGATAGCATGTTTGCTGGTCGCTTTTGTGGCGCTTTCATGGTGAGCTTGGCTCTATCAGGATACTGCTTCTGCTTTATTGAAGAGACCGTATCCAAAGCTCTGCATGGGATGAAATACTATATACTACATGGCATCTACATTTTTGCTTGCTGCATACCTCTAATTTAAACCGGTCCTTTAGTATTCCCGGCCCCTGATGACATCGTGAGTTGAATAGTATCATGCAAGATTATGGATTCGGTTATGTAATATCGAAAGCAGAATCCGTAATTTTCTTTTTTATTTTTTGTTTGGCATTCCTTGCATGTATCACTTCTCGCATGGGCCTTTTTACCCTTTTTATCATTATCACATTTGCAGCTTAAAAGCCTCAAGGACTGTGACCTATGACTCTAGTAATAGTGTAAAATCATCTCTGTATCTTCATTAGACTATATTGACAAGGGTACCACCTATCGCAGTAGTAATGCCTTTTGACAGAGTACACGACGGCCTCGTCTCAGAAAAAAAGAATAGTGTTAAATGAAAAGCCAGTACAACGAGTTACAATTACGATTTCATATTGTAAATCTATAGAGGAAACTTCACAATTTAATCACACATAACAGAACATAGTGTTGTATTTCGGAGGAAAAAGTGTTGGATTGATCAAGTGCATTTGACCGAAAAGATAAGTGATAGACAGTGACTGTTGTACTTGCAAGAAGCACTGAATATTATTATTGAACGATCAGTTGCGGTAACCGCTGTGATCTAGTTGTGGAAGTATTCAGGAACATATATATAGAAAGGAAACTGATACATTATAGCTTGAGAAAAAAGGAAAGGAAAACACGATATAAAAATAAACATGAACTCGAAGGACCATGCGGATTTAAAGGACGCGGAGGAGCAAGCACCAAATTTGGAATCTCAAGAAAACCCCAGTATGGGAAATAAGACTCCAGAAGAAAAACCGGAGGAAATTGAAGATGTGAAGGAAGGAACTGAGGACGCGAATAAGGTGCCCATGGCAGAGGTCGAGGATGCTAATACTCCTAATGTGAAACAGGAATCCGAGAAATCACAAGAGCCCGAAAACCGCGAGAGTTCGTCAGGCGAACACGACATAGATGATAACGAAGAAAAGATAAAAACCTCAGTTTCCGCAAATAAGAGTGTAGAAGCTGAAGGCAAAGATGATGATGATATGGAAGAGGACGAGGAAGAGGAGCCAGATAAAGGAGCGGAAGATGGGCTGATCATCAACCATACAAAACAAACGCATACAATAGTCATTCCTTCATATGCATCATGGTTCAACATGAAGAAAATACATCCCATTGAAAAGGAGTCATTACCAGAATTTTTCAATTCTGTGCATCCCTCTAAATCACCTAAGATTTATGTTAACTACAGAAATTTTATGATAAATTCTTACAGACTCAATCCGAACGAGTACTTGACATTAACTTCTTGTCGCCGCAATCTAGTTGGCGATGTGGGTACTTTAATGAGGGTGCACCGTTTTTTAAATAAGTGGGGATTGATTAATTATCAAGTCCATTCATCTTTCAAACCAGGGTATGCGATTGATAAAATGCCCAATGGCATGCCTGCAAATCTTCCATACACAGGCGATTTTCATGTAACCTATGATACACCTAGGGGCCTTTTTCCTTTCAACACTCACAAGTTCAAAGCGGACGAGGTAGATGTGACGAAACTAAGGCAGTTGATACGCAGTGAGGAAAAAGATAGGCGACCCACTGATCTGCGTTCTTCAGCTAATGATAAACTAGAACAGGAAAATCAAGTTGAATGTAATGGCACCGAAAAACGTCCAAGTATCGATATGGAACAAGAAGACACAAAGCAGGATAATCCTATTAAGAAACAAAGAATTGACTCCTGGACTCCAAAAGAGATATCTAAGTTGATACTTGCTATCAAGGAGAATAGAAATGACTGGTACGCTATTTCAAAGGCAGTAGGCACGAGAAGTCCTCAAGAGTGCATTTTGAAATTTCTTAAGCTTCCTATTGAAGATGAGTTTAATGACGTGAGTGAAAAAGGGTTGGGCATTATGAGGTTCGCCTCAAATTTCCCTGTAAATTCAACGGAGAACCCTGTTCTCAGTAATTTAATATTCATGACTCAGCTCGTCGATAGCGAAGTGGCTAAAGCTGCCAGTATGCGTGCGTCCGAAGTTATGGATGAGAAGATTTTAGAGAAAATCAAGGATGTGTATGGCGAAGGTTCAGAAGAAAAATCAGATGACACCAAAGAAAAAGACGAGACGTCGCAGCCTTCTATCAAAATAGACGAAGAGGCAGCTGTCAGAGACGAAAAATCAGCTAATTCAAAGGACAGCGCTGATATGGATCCTGCACAAGATTCAGTAACAAGTGATGCCCCCAAAGCTATCATTAATGATGAATCAAATCATAAAGAAGTCGAGCTGGATATTCAAAGTAAGACAGATTCTTCCAAACCTTCTCCTGAAAATGAAAAAGACAAAGAAAACGTCAAATTGAAGGAACAAGAGGTTAGTCAACTTGTCCAAGAAGAATTTGATGTTAAGCATGGTGCATCAAATAATTTAAGAGATGCTGCAGCTAATGCATTTGGCATTGTGGGTGCACGAGGTCACTTATTCGCTACTTACGAAGAGAGAGAGATGAATAAAGTAGCAAGTACTATTTTAAATAATCAGATTAATAAGCTTGACTTGAAGTTGAGTAAAATAAATGACCTTGAAAAGGCTTATGAGAAAGAGAGGCAGTATCTTGCAAGACAACAAGAAGAGCTTTTTGTTGACCGAATTGCGCTAACTAATTCTACCATTAATATAACTAAAAAACTAAATGAAGCAATCTCAATTATAAAGCAAGCTTCCGGAATTGAAAGCAACTCTGAGAGTTTAAAAACTGCCACGTCCATTTTATCAGAAGTTCAATCTTTACTTTACAAGCCCACAAGATACTTTATGACTACTAGTCCGTCAAAGCATCCACAATCAGAAAACGGAGCCCGGAGCAATGGGGAATATAGCTCCGGTGAGAAGGACAGCAGCAATTCAGATATGCATAAGAAGAGTAACAATCACGAAACTTCAGATCCACTTAGACCAATATCCCTAGATTCCCCTCATTCCTTCAAAATTTGGGTTCCCTAGATAGCTTGTAGGATATGTGAATGAACTAATATTTATTACGCTGTATTAAGTGTTTAACAAGACATTAATAATATTAAAAGGCAATTCCTCTTAGTGAAATTCCTACTTTTACGTCACCGTATATTTATACTTATATTAGGTTCTGCTGGTGATAGATAAACCAACAAGGGTGTTATGCAAATAAGTGGAAGCCCAAGCTCTTCGACGAGGTTTATTTAACTAACAATGCCCTTTTCTTTTAGCTTTGAATATAGCGCGTTATCGATGTACTTCTGCAAAGTGGGATCACCATTGAGACCTTTTCTTCTTCTGGTTTTCATCACGAAGTCTCTCGCTAAGGATTGCTGAGGAACCGGTTTCAAGGAAGGTAAAAACACTTCATCATCTAAAGGATCGCCTGGCACCGCCTTCCAAGTGCGAAAGACAAGAAAACACATAGCTTGCCCTTGAGTTTGCAACCTGACTTCAGTTTCAAACCCCACTGATTCTATAACCGGGATATAACCCTCAACATGACTTAAGGGAGTGCCAGGAATGCCGGTGACTTTCGTTACTTTTCCTCTCCTGACTTTTAGAAGCCTTTCTATTGCAAAACCAACATCGTTAATGCATGTAGCATGTAAAGAATAGACAGGTTCCATTAACTTGGGAGACGCTGTTAGCAAACCAGTGTAACAAGCCTTTCTTGTCATTGGAATTATTTGAGTACTACTTCTCTGCACCCCGGATCCACTTAGAACAGCATCTAGAATCCGAAACTTCGTATTTCTTATGGGTTCACCACACAATGGGCCCTCATTAACTGCCCATTTGAAGCCAAGCTCTATGCTGTCACGAGTAGTGTGCAAGAGCTTTTTATTTACTTCAGGTTCTACTGTATCATCCATTAATATACTAGAATACTCGCTGTCATCTGGACCAAAAGACCAGAGCGATCGAGATGATAGGACATCCCAGTTGAACTCATGCTGTAAATATTTTGAAGTTGTCTTGACTGGCTGGCTCATATCCAACTTACCGCGAGCGATCGCCTTCTGTAACTTAGAATCAGTCAAGGGTTCCGCGATGATAGAAATCGAACATTCTCCAGAATTATTACTAATGGGTATTTTTGTCAGTGACATATCCTCACAAGATTCGCTGAATTTCGCAGTAGGATCACTCACCTTTAAGTCTAGATCATTAGTGAAAAAATAACGTAGATCATGCAACAAGCAATCTAAGTAAAGTTCACCAGGACCAAGTACAACATGTTCCCCACTTTCTTCTACCTTAATTAAACATGCCAAGTACGACTTATTGACTTTTCTTAAACCATCAAGTAACTTTGGGAAGTCAGAAGGTCTTAAAGACTCAACTGCAACTTTAAAAACCGAATGCATGGAATAGTTAACTGCTGGAAAAACTTCCAAGCCTTGAACCTCACTGGCTGCATATATGGTAGCAGACTTTGTTATGATAGAGTCTATGCCTCCCACTAATCCTATAAAACCACTCGAAATAGATTGTACCGCAACCTTATACCTTCCACCAGGAATGTACAAGTCATCGATCGTCTCAATCCTGAAGTCTTCTTTATCATTTGCGAAGTTCTCTCCCAATATTTTTACACGCATTCCTCGTCTCAATGTGCCTTTGTAGACTCTCACAAGGGCATAAAATCCACTTGCATCGGATTTTTCTAAAAGCTTCGAACAACGTGCAACCAAGGGTGCATTCGACGAAGCTGCTGAATTCATTGCTGTTGAAGCACCTTCTACGTAGTTGATAGGATCAGATATATGACTCGTGATGCACCCTGTGAATGCTTTGAACTGCTCAAAAATCCTTTTGTTTATCTCCCTTAATAAAATTTGTGAGTCTTCTTTGAATAAAGATTTGTGTAGTTCAATATTGAAATTTTCCTTCAAAAGAAGGCCGAGTCTACGACCAGAAAAATCCGATGTTAAAGTGTATGTGAAAATCTTGTATAGTGGCTCTGCAATGAAGTATTCGAAGGATCTCTTGAGCTTTCCACTTTTTGAAGTATGTGTTATACTATGAGTTTCTGGGTCATAATATAAATCGCCCCACAATCTTGAACATAGCATATCCACATCAATATCTCCTTTAGGAAATTTCTTTAGATACAATCCGGCGAACATTTTTAGATCAAAGCAAATACGCAATTCACCTGATGCAAAAATGATATTATTATTTGTAGGATTCATAAACTTTTCCTTTGTGTATGTAGATGCAAACTCATGATTCTGCAAGAAATCGTTTATATCATCAAGAATGTACTTGAGCTTGAAATAAAAATCTGGTACAGGCAAATGCAATTCTAAAATGAGCCTATCAATTTTGTTTAATACAACAGTGATCAGTATATCTTGTATTAAAGCTTCCGATAGTATTTTTTTATCATGGAAGGTAAGTCCCTCGACGACGTCAATAAACAAAACAATACCTTCAACGACTTGAAGTGATGCTAAGGATTCATCTTCAAAAGCTGGATGTCCTGGTGTGTCTATTATGTTAATAGCGAAGGATTTATCTTTCAGATCTTGCATTAGTAAGGTTATGGGCGTTGCTTTAATGGAAATTTCCCTTTCTATTTCCAATTTGTGATTATCAGTGAATCTTAGATATTTTCGATTTTTCTTACTATCCCTCTCTGGAATAGAAGGAGCATGCGTTAAATATACTAACGCATCAAGAAATGACGTTTTCCCAGAATGCAAGCTCCCAACAAATGCAACGTTTCTTATTCTTTCTGGAACATTTTTCATCAAAGAGAACATATACTGACGAGAATAAGTAAGCTGCGGTAACCTCTTATTTTCTTCTTCTTCTAATGATACCTCGTTGGCCTCATTTGCAATTTCAGTTCTAAGCTTTTTGTTCTGCACTGTTGGTATTACAGCTTCCTCTCCAAACTCATTCTCTTGTTCCACACGGACGATTTCCGTATCCTGAAGTATATTTGTCAGTAATGTCTGAGTTTCATCTATTGTTTCACGCCGTACTACCGACTTTTCTAATGGCACACCTGCTCGAGTGGACTCATGAATATCTTCCGAGAGAGAATCATAATTGGACGCTCTCTCCAGAGATGCTGAGGACTCGGCATCAGAATCAAGAGGATCACCGATAAGGTTACCAAACTCGTCATATAGCTCTTCCAGGTCCATGCTTTTCTGCGTCTTATCTTCGGATTTTCACAATGAATTCTTAGCTCAGTGCTAGAATCTTCACGATCCTGCATAAGCATAAGATATTAGTCTTCCCAATTACTTTACTATTTAATAATGCTACTGAACATTTAAAATAAATGATTATCTAAAGTGGTCGATATAAAGTGTTGTGCAAAGGAAAGGGCATCAAGATAAGGTCTGGTACTTTCTAAGTTCTGTCAAAAGAGTTTGAAGTTTGGCATCTGAAACTTTATTTGCAAGACTTGGAATTAAAGATTTTGCTTCCTCAGCATCTTCACATTCCAAATTTCCGAGCTGAGCCAACTCAAAGGGATGTAATGGTTCGGAAGCAGACGAGCTGAAGTCATTTAGCAACTTTTCTACAGTCTCTGTGGAAGAAGAGTTTTTAAACCTGGCAAAATTAGTCAAATAGTTGAGTGTCTTGTGTATAATTTCGTTTGAGTTGGCACCTGCTAGTTCCATATTGGTAATTTCGTCCTCTTGCTCGTTTTCATCGTCATCTTCATTGGCATCGTATTCATTATTATTATTTTTCTTTAAATTACGCTCCTTTAATGCTGCTCTAATCAATAGTCTAGCCTCAGAAAGATTAAGCGCTATGAGCTGTTCTTTTTCTCCATTATTGTTAATTTGAGTAAGCTGAAATTCTGGTCCCAAAAGTAGCTGAGCAGCGTTTTCTTCATCGTCTATATTCTGAGTAGGTCTTCTTCTTCTCACTCCTACGAAACTGGTGCTGACATTCATCTCACTGTATTGAATGTGTCACTGATATATTCAAGGAAGAATAGAACTGAAACTCTAATGTTACGACCTCTATTCAACTGGGAAGTTGTGTATTCTCGTTTTATCGAAGATCTTCCTCGATTTAGGTTTTCGCACTACCAGTAATTAGGATAGCCTACTTAAGAGATTAGACTAATGCCAGAGGTTAGAAGTGTAGACCCGTAAAGTTCATTTTCTAAACGAGCTAAGAATATGTGCCGTCAAACGAATTGTATGTTTCATTTCTTCTTTTTTTTTTTTTTCACAAATCTTAATATTCCTCTTAACGATATGCCCAGATTCAGAGTAGAACCTAAATGGCTATCAAACCTTTCTTTGTTATCAGCTTCAAATATTATGGGATAAGGTAATCTTTTAGACTATGTATCTATTCTGTATACTTTAAATACGTATTTATGCTATCTTCAATTTATTATTAATATATTTAGTAGTAATCATAATTAGACTGGGGTTTTCCAATCGAAATATCATTTACGAATGGATGCTTTAATGCTTGCTGAGGATTCAACCTTTCTAGAGGATTGAGATTGAGCACCTTTTGAAGAAAATCTGTCAATAATAATCTTTCCTGGCATTCCTTTTCAATCATGGACTTAGTCATTTTCTTCGAAGGAAGCTTGTAGTTCAAAATAATATCCTTCAATAATCGATGCTTAAAGTAATTCTTATTGGGTTGTTCTTTTTTCCCATTATCCAACTTCTTGGCGGTTTGAACGTACTCCTGAAGAGTCTTTATCTCATATTCGGGTTTGCCATTCGAAGACTTACTAGGAATCTTCTTGAAAAAAGTATTAGAATTGCGACCAAGTTCAATCATATGACGAGGAGGATAACCGAGCATGTCCACAATTTTCCATATTTGATTGTACTCTGAGGTTCCAGGAAACAAGGGTAATCCCAAGAATAACTCAGCCACGATACACCCGAGGGACCACATATCGATAGATTCTGTATAGGGCAAACCTAGAATAACTTCAGGGGATCTGTAGAATCGTGATTGAATGTATGAGTATATCGTATGCATGTTGAAGCAGGCAGATCCAAAGTCTATCACTTTAATGTCGGGCTTATCAGGCTGACATAGCAATATATTCTCTGGCTTTAGATCACAATGAATCATTTGAAAGCTTTTCAATTCTGCTAGAGCTTCTAATAACTGACGTGTAAAAACTTTCACTAATTTCATATTCAAACCTTGGAATTGATTTTGTTTAATCAATTCGTACAAATTTGATGCAAGCAACTCGAAGACCAAACAAAGATGCTCCTTGTGCATAAAAGTATCCAAGAGTTTTGTAAACCTTTTCCCGTCACTGTTAGCACTCAAATGTTCAAGTAACTTAACTTCAGTTAAAGATTGATTCATGTAAGCAGGCTTAGACTTAATAACCTTCACAGCACAGAAGCTTTGGTTCGAAAGATTCTGGCACTTTACGACTTGTCCAAATGTTCCTGATCCTAGTAAATCAAGGACGATATACTTCCTTCCTTCTTCCGTACCAAGAATATCATTGACATATAAGATGTAGTCACTATTCTCGTTATCATGTCCATTATTACTCTTTGGCTCCAGGGGTTTTGTAAGAACACGTTTAGGATTCGTAGCTTTTGAATATTGAAATGCTTTGGGCTGGCATATACCGTATGATTCAGTCAAATAGATTGACAAGGCATTGACTGGGGATATGTGTATCGAATTTACGGAGCATCGACGATACTTAGGCCTTTGATGTACCTTGGGGCGTAACTCTAGTTTGCTGTATATTCTATGCGCTCTAGGCGCCGCTCTGTGGTAAGTACCCAACCCTCTGTTCATCATTGCTTGCTGGTATTGTTGATACTGCACTATCAGCGGAGAACGCCCTTGTCGTATGGGTTGATGATTATAATGGACATTAAACTCATGGCCTTCGGGCATCACTCCCACGGCAATGGAAGACCTTCGATTTAGATTTGCCATTTCAGGAGGGGCGAATGAGACATAAGGCAGTGGTAATCCTTCGGCCTGATTGACCTTATTGTTTGCATAGGGATTCACAGATCCATAGAACCCATCTGCTGCTGTAGACATTCGTCGTTCGAGACCTCCCATTCCAAGACTTACTTCTTGGTTCGAATAGTATTGATTGAAAGGATTATCTGCTCGCGTGGGAGGAAGTATGAATGGAGGAGCATTCATACTCCTCGCCTCATCATGCTCATAAGTAATAGGTAGCTGGTTCGCAAAGGACATTCGTTTAGGCTGCTTCTGTAGCAATGGAATAGTCTGATTCAGAGCTTTCGTAGGTGAATGAGAAATATTCGGAAGAGATGCAATTCCACTGTGCGTATGGCTTTCATTGAACCATGGATTTCTGAATCCTTGCATGGTGTTTTCCATTTTCGATTGTGTGGATTGTTCTCCCAGTTGGATGCTATCAATCTCGTTCCGACTTTTCTCTGCTTGCAATCCATAGGGATACTGATAACCTCCTTCCGGAGGGTTGTCCCTAGTTATATTGTAATTATAGGACATTTATATAGCACAATTACACCTCGTGCAGTAGCTATTGAGATGAATTCTTTTACGTTCTGTACTTTTAATAACGCTAGTTTGCTTTCGGGACTCGAGTTACTTTTTTGCCTTCGCAAAAATCGAATTCTCATAGACCCACTCCTGACACCCTAACCAGTATTTCAGGGTTTCAAATAGGAACAGTACTTTCCCTAGAATACGCTGTTTTCAGATCTAAAAGTGTATAGAGTATTGAAAATACAGACAAATATATACAAAATACTTTTACCACAGCATAACTTGTAATGCCAGACTTTGAAATCACCATCTTAGCCTGACTGAGGCAACAACCTGACGACATCGTACAAAGTTCAGTATAATACAAAATCAAAGGCTTTCTAAATTAAGCGCTCATGGGGGCCTCTGGATAGGCAGGAGCCATCGTAGGTTGAGCAGTCATTCTTTGGAACATCATTCCGACACCTTCGAAGACACCCAATAAACATGCACATGTGATCGCTGAATTTCTGGTATGTTTCCAGCCACCTCTGATGGCTAAAGCACCACCAGTGAAGAAACCAGCTATGACAGCATTCCATGCGTCTTCTCTCTTTCTGACACCCTTCACAGCGCAGTCAAAGGTGGAAAATAATCCACCCCATACTCCGAAGTTACCGCCCACGACGGGCGCTCTGCTCTTTATTGCTGAAAGAGCTCCATATCCTCTTTCTCCGTAAGGTGAGTTACGAAATCCTTTGATACCATGCCAAACACATCCACCAATAACACCCATTGCAAAAGCTCCTCCAAAATCACTCAAAATGACAATAGGACATGGATCCCTTGTATGATCTGCTGACGACATATTTTTAAATAACTTCTAATACCTTTTAATGCAGTAGCTACTAATAGTATAAGGTGCCTCCGATGTGAGTAGCGACTTTTCTTTTCTTAATTTCAAAAATTTTCAGTCCCTAATATACGCCAATTACGCTAAAGTGCGTATCTTTCTGTCTGCGAATCAGTACTACATGCTTCACGAATATACTCCTACAGTAGATGCCGTATTATCTCTATATATTAGCACAATCAAGTATATACATGCAATGAAGAAATCAGGTGCAAAGAAGAATAAAATATTGTTGATATCCCTAATAATCATGTATGTTTAAGATGCAGCTAGATGGGCTGGCAGTGGCCCTGGAATGCTCTTAGCTTTTAATGCTCCACTCGCTGTGCTCGCCGAATCATCATCGGAAACATCGTCAATACCAACGATAAACGAATCTTCTACAGTGTCCAAGTTTGAGCGTAGCGTTGAGTCTTCATTGTGCAACTCAAAATAATCGGTATCAATTTGTGGACCATTAAAGCTCTTACATCCCCAAGTTCGATAGCCAATAGAAGCTATGCCAGAAAATCCAACTATGACAGCAATAGCATAGTTCATGTTCCCGAATGTCAAGTGTTTTATAACCAGTGGTAAACATAAAATGACAAACAGGAAAACAACCCACAATACAGATAGAAAATTAATTATCCAGCCGAACTTACGCAATCTAAAGGCAGCACCTTGTATCTTTCTCCTCTTATTTAGCATCAAGCAAAATATAGGTATCCCATTAGCTAAAGATAAGGTAATGACTGAAGAGCCCATGAAAGCGTTGAATGCAGACTCCGAAAGAAGTGATAGTAAACATAAGACAGCACACACGCACAATGAAAGTATCAAGGCATTCTTTGGAACTTTAGATTCCTCGATTGCACTCACCTCCACCCAATAATCTTTGAACGGTAAACCACCATCACGGGCAAAGGCGTACGTACTTCTCGATGCAGTCGTCAACGATGCGATCGACTGAAAGATAACAGTACCTATAAGCAAAACAGCCAATAAGAAGGATATGATATATGACTTCGTTGCGAATTTGAAGATCAAATCAATGGGCATTATTGCGGGAGTGTCATCGAGGACCAATTCTAAAGCAGGTAAAATCGTTAAAATAGGAATAATGAAAATAATACCAGTCAAACTTGCGATCAATACGGCACTAACTGCACCTTTCGGAAGATTTCTTTCTGGATTTTTAACCTCATCTGTCATTGAGAAGATCAATCCGTATCCCGATAATGCAAATGAGGGACTTTGCATTCCTACCATGAAAGCAATGGGGGCCGGCCAGCCTGATCTTGAATTATCGAAATTCGTGAAAATTTCTTTTATTGAATGAGTCTTCTCAGCATAGAAGATTAGAAGAATGTCAATTGCCAAAACAGTATAAATAGTCCATAGAATGCATAGTTTGTTTATGGCGTCCAAGTATCGTGAAAATTTATAGTTGACAAATCCAGAAAATCCCAATAATATAAAATACACTGCTAGGACAAGGAAAATGTCTTCTTTATATTGTATATCTTTTAGGCCAAAGATCGAAAGGATGAACTGCGAGCCTGCGAACATTATGCTTATCAGGCATGTCCAATTTCCGATCAATAGAAACCAGCCTGTGAACCATGAACTTACCAAAGAGTACCTCTCATTACTCAAAAGTGCACTGAAATGATAGACTCCTCCTGAGGTCGGAAATTTTGATATAATTTCACTCAAGCTGAGCACAACACAAGTAGAAAAGAATGCAGTGATGATCCAACCGTACAAAATAGTCACATTGGCACCATTGCAAAGTGGAATCCATATCGTAGACGAAAGCCCGAAGACAACCCCCATTAAACCGAATCCGAGCCCTACGACTGACTTGACGGTCAATTTTCTCTCCAAATCTTGCTTATATTTAAAATGCTCTATTTGTTCAATTTCATTATCCTCCATGTCAGGCAAAAAGGAGTGAAGAATCCTTTCTGATGCTAAGTTTCCCAAATTTGCTGTCATGTCCTGAATTGCCCTAGGCACTTCGGATAGGAAAGTGCCTGAAGTTCGCCCTTGATCAGGACTTATGTTATCATCAACCATTTCAAACTACTATATCATTCGACAGCTGAGGGAGAGGATTTCAACCCAAACTTTCTGTAAATTCACGAATAATTTCTTCAACTTTCACTGATGAGCTCTTGAGTAAGTTGTATCTTCCTACGTAAAATTGCGCGGACTGTACGCTCATCAAAAATTGCAACTCAGCTGGCTTCCATTTTAGTGATTTCCGCCAGTCGGCTTTGATACCAGATCAAATATGAACTCTAGACTTAAAATAAAGGTTTCAATTAAGCGTTTGTTTGAGTATTCTGGTAAGCCGAAGTATGAAAGAGATAATTTATAGTGGCAACAGAAAGTTCAGAATTCTATTAAGTATTGATATTCCTAAACGAGAAAGCACGCAGATTTCAAAGAACTGACGTCGATCATGATTCATCTACATGCTCTATTTTCTCAAACATATATATCGGAAGGCTAGCGCTTTCACTTGTCTTCACATGCATGCTCTTTATATTCTCTATCTTTTTTAAGACGCCACCCACTGGTGCATACTTTGGCAAAACAAGATAACTGAGTACATCATCAATGTTCTGCAAAATGTGGTTTGCCGGCCAATTTGAAAAGCCGACTTTTATCGACAAGCAGGTGCCGTTAGCAGATGGTATGAAGTATGTATTCTTCACAATTGATTTTATCTGGGATTTAATGTAGCGCGGATCACATCTCTCGTCTTTGAGCTTACTAGACCTTTTCGATTTCACTAAATGCGCATTAGGGTCTGGCATAGCCATTTGTATCATGAAAGGAAGCTTCTTGTTTTTTCGATAGAAAATCTCTCCTAGGACTTCGGGCAAAAACTTAAAGACTCTCACGTCGGAAACAATTACATCAAACTCCTTAGACATTTTTTTAAGCTTTCTGGGGTCTTTAGCTAACGTCCTCAATTTTGTCAAAGTATAAATCTGATTGAAAATATCTTCTGTTGGTGAGCCCTTTTCAGAAAGTGCTTTCCTGTAAGGTGTAGAAGGATCCTTTGTTACTAAGAGAATGGATTTCTCTCCATATTTTCCCATGCTATTGGTCACCGGAATTATGCGTGGAGTGTAGTCTTTCTGTTTTAACAAAGGTGTGCTAGTATTTATTATCAAATAAACAGGTTCATTATTTCCAGGCCCCTTTTCTGCAACTGAATGCACCAATAATGATTTCACCGCCTTTCTTCCATCTTCATAAGCCTTATTACCAAGTAAAAAACTGGACAGCATCAATTCTACTTGTGTGTATCGCTTAGCATTGGAAATTTGAACTGCGATGCCCTCGAGGGTTGTCACGTGCAACACATATCTATATCATCATATCCGTTTGGTTTGAGAAGTGCTATAGAATGCAGATAGCTAAATTCTTAGTTCTGTCTCTACTTTGGTTCCAACCAGGTTTCCAATCTAAGGATAACAGAATCACACATGAGACTATTCCAAAATTTTCAGCCGGTGATATCGTCATAGAGCGTCACGAGCCTAAAGAGCTGCCCGCCCCAGTTTCGGTAGGCGCTAAGTCTACAAGGCCCTTGGTGATCTGGCATGGGCTAGGTGATAACTATAATTCTTCCGGGATTTACAAAGCTATAGACATTTTTCGAGAACAGCATCTGGAATTAACTGTATTTTCGGTTTATTTAGACAAGGACCCCTCTGAGGATGAACGGAAATCGTATTTCGGTGACGCAAATAACTATGTACAAGATGTGTGTTTTAGGCTTAGCTCGTTTGAGGAATTAAAGTATGGATTTGATGCTATTGGCTTTTCTCAAGGTGGGTTGTTCATGAGAGCACTTGTTGAAAGGTGCTCTAATCTTTCAGTCCATAATTTAATCACATTTGGCTCCCCACATATGGGCATAATGGAAATATCCACCTGTAATGATACAGACTGGTTCTGTAAGAGGAGGAATGAATACTTGAAAAAACAGATATGGCATGAAAATATACAGAGATCGATTATACCCGCCCAATACTTCAGAGATCCTTACAATTACGACCAGTACTTATTGCACTCACATTTTTTACTCGATATCAACAATGAGGGTATTGATGGTGGTAATATCACATACATCCGGCAGATGGAAGCCTTAAATGCTCTCGTCATGGTAGATTTCCTTGACGATAGCATAGTCATACCCAAGGAAAGTGCCCACTTTCGCGAAGTCGATACTCTTACCGGTAAAGCTAAACCGTTTGAGGATTCAATAATATACATGAATGATTTAGTGGGGCTACAAGCTTTGCATAAGAAAGGGGCAATAAAGTTTCTTTCTATCGATGAAGATCATATGAGAATACCGGAAGAGTTTTTCATGAACATTTCTGAGAAATACCTTGGTGGTCAAGTAGATCTCTGACTCTTTGTATCGTTGTGCCATTTGTAGGTTCTCTAATTGAGGCATCAGAACCCTAATGTCTAGTTAAGAAAAGTCGTGTGCTTCTTAATATATAGCTTGTGCCTGTACTCCTGCTTAACCTAGGTATGTCATCAAACTTAGAAGAAAGACTACAAGAAAGAAAACGCCGTATAGAGGCTCTTCGCAGGAAGAGAGTGGCATCACACAAGCCAGAAAATGAGACTCGCAGGGATTCTCAGGAAAATGATGCATCCATCTCTGAAGAAAATATTCAAGAGTCCCCGGTCTCTGCAAGCAGAGAATTTGAGAGCACATCTAGGGAAAAGCCAAATGCACTGGCTCCACTCCTCCACATTTCCGAAAACGAAACTGTAGAAGCTCTAGATACTACGATCCAGCAAAGTGTATTCGAAGCCATTAATGCAAGAGCTGTCGGCGCTACTTCTGTCCCTGATCTCACCCCTCTGGCCCACTTAGAAGAAGCAAACGAAACACTTCCTTTCAAAAAAGACATAGAACCTTACTTAAACTTCGCTGATGAAAAGACTATCGCCTCTCTTAATCGTATTATTCAATTAAGAAATCAGCAAAGTATATAGCATAGAAACTGAATAAACCTTTGTCTCATGTTGCATATGGTCCTTCGCGAATTATGAGCGCGACTCCGTCTGAGCGAATCGTAGTTGTATCCTAATTGGGCAATCTACAAAGAGCCAATCACAGTACACGTTCATCCCGGAATATGTCCGTGTTGGAACTGTTGGAAAGAAAACGATTCTGAACTTTACTTTAGTCTTTATATTCAAGGATGTCTATGATCAACAGATTTGCATTAAAGGCAGCTGCTCGTCCCGCTTTGAGGGCAGCAATTCGTCCAGCACCGTAAGTTGAACTTTTTAAATCAGAGGATTGGCATAGGATGACTGATTTGTTGCTGGAAGAAGATTTATTTATTGAGAGAATCGTTCTGAAAAATAATGATTCTATGAGTTCGTGAGATATGTCAGATAGTTTTGTTAAAGCCATGATCATATGGGAGAATGAAAGTACTTTTTAAATGAAAGATGAAGAAAGCTGACAAAGAAGGAAGATTGAAAAGTCACTAATCCAATCGAACTAAAATCCAGAGTTTGTACTAACTAAGACAGAATTGGTTTACGTTACATGTCAGCCCCTGTTGAACCTAAGGAAAAGGCAGGATCAATTATTGATGCTATGCCAGGTAGCAACTACTTGTCAAAGACTGGGTTTTTAGCTACCTCTGCTGCGGCTGCCATCTACGGTTTGTCTAGTGAGGTCCTCATCATTCACGATGAAACCATTTTAGTCGCAACCTTCGCTGCTTTCACGGCATTGATTGCTAAGTTTGTTGCTCCTTTGTATACCGAATGGGCTGATGGTGAGATCAAGAAAGTCAACACCTTGTTAAACGAGTCTCGTAACAAGCATATTGAAGCTGTTAAGGGAAGAATTGAATCTGTTTCTCAATTAAAGGATGTTGTGAGCACCACCAAGGACTTGTTCTCCGTGTCAAAAGAGACAGCACAATTAGAAGCTGAAGCTTTCGAGTTGAAGCAAAAGATCGCTGTCGCTCACGAGGCCAAGTCTGTCTTGGATTCCTGGGTAAGATTTGAACAACAGCAAAGACAATTGCAACAGGAACAATTGATCAAGTCTGTCTTGGATAAGGTCAACAAGGAAATTGAGAACCCCAAGTTCCAAGACAAAGTATTGGCCGAGGCTGTTACCGAGGTTGAGAAATTATTCGCAAAGGCTTGAGCGCTATTACATGCTTTATAGGAAGTCGTCATGAATTAAAATAAATGATTCTATATTTATACTAGTTACTGTACGCAGGCCTCTAAGAAGTCCTATAGCTTTGCACAATTGACTCAGAAGGCTTCCAAACTTGTAAGGAATTGTCGTCAGATACACTCGCTATCATCCAGTCGTCATGAAGTGACCAGTCGAAGTCATTGACTCCTAACATATGTCCCCCATGATTGAAAATCAAGCCCTCGTTTTCCTCTCTATCCAAGCCAAAAATCTTAACCAGCAGATCATTTGAAGAAGAGGCCAATATATTGTGGTTACGGTTATGCCATTTCAATTGTGTTATAGGTGAATTGTGCAGTTCCAGTATTGTAACAATACTGCCACAATTAGTACTGCCGAATTTCCGTATATCCCACACTTCTATTCTTCCATTGCTGTCACCACTAGCTAAAAAATAGGAATTTACTGGGTTCACAGAAATGCTATTTACGCCCACTTCAGAAGATTTATGTGCAAATATAACCCTGTCAGACTCCTTTATTCGAGTGTCGTACATTTGAATCGCTCCTTTCTCATCTGCGAAGATTAGCATAGAATCATGTTGTGGCATCCATTTAATATCATTTATCCCAAAACCATCATTTTCATAAACTAGGTCGGCATAGATATCTTGCTGTTCTTTAGAGCGTAACTGTTTTCTCAAATCGAATACGTTGATCTCTCCATCTACTCTACCAGTTGCTATAACACCCTCCTTATTTGAGTTCCAATCAAGTGCAAATATGTCTTTTGCAGCTTGGTTAGCTCCGTGTAAGCGTATTTGTGGCTTGCTTATGCTTGATGCGTCTCCAACAAGCAGATTTTTGAAATTCGCATGCTTAGTTCTATCATAAATAACGGTGTCACCGATGTTGTTGCAACTCGCTAAGACATCTGGATTTTGAGGCATGTATCTTGCTCTGTTCACGTCACCCAAGTGATTTATCTTCTGTAGAACACTCACCCTCTTTTTTGGTATTTTCGTCAATTCGAATTCCTCTTTTTCTTGATTAAAATCTAATCTTTCGACCGATATATCTTGATTAAGATTGTTATAATATGGAAATTTTAGTATAGAAATGTTGTCTATGGATTGTCCTAGAGTGAATGTGCCGACAAGTAGCCTCTGCATAGCAGATCCTTCGTCTGCTCTAGTATCTCTCTTATATGGTACATCTGACTCATTCGAGAGCTCTAGATCCGGAAAAAATTGAACTGTTAGACTTGGCCAAATTAAGGGATGTGTTACCAAATAATCGTATAGAAATGGTGTATTCTTCTTCCAATATCTATACCTGTTCTGAGTCTCATTATCTATGGGCGACTGTTTGGAGTCAGCTTCGAAACCATTTATTTCTTCAATATTAGGATCCTGTTCGAAACGGATTTCCCTTTGTTTGTCTTCCACTAAAACAGTCATATTATGGAGTGACCGTTACCTTTAATATTAAAGTCGATCGCACGCGTATTCGCTTTCTCATTTTTCAATCTCATCGAGCTAATCTTGCACTATGATTAGGACTCTTACATATTTTTTACTGTTTTCGAAATAATGACAGACCAAATCAAGTTAAACTCCTCAAAACTTGGGACAAAGGAGTAGTACGTGTGCACATTGACTCAAATTATATATGAGAAAAACACTAACATTTCAGTTGGGATAATTTCTATGATAGAGAAATTCGGAACTTTCGAAGTAATTCTGAAGATACAGGGGAATGCTGGTTCGAAGAATCCAATGCAGAGCAAAAAATGGTAGAATTCGTTTTACACAAGATTGAAAATCGGGAACTTATATCAAAAAAAGGTGACGAGATATCGATAGTTGATATCGGGACTGGAAATGGCCATCTTCTCTTCGAACTACATGAAGCAATTGTAGAAGAGGGTTTAGATCAGGACATAGTTTTTCACTTCGAAGGAATCGACTATTCTGAAAAATCGGTTGCTTTTGCTAAAAGCGTAGCTTCTTTAAATTATAGTGATGGAAATTTTGAATTCGAAAGAGTTGATATACTAAGTAAGAATTGCGAATATTTGGAAAATAAAAACGAATCTATAGATATCTTACTTGATAAGGGGACCTTAGATGCAATTGCTTTAAATCAAGAGCCTCTCCCGGATTTTAATAATCAAATCGGTATGAACATTTACGCATCACAGGTCTCTAAGCTAATGCACTCGGGATCCATCTTATTAATAACTTCTTGCAACTTCACAAAAGATGAATTAATCAAGATCATCACGAGAGATGATACGAATGGATTATCCGTTTCAGACGAAATTAGTTACCCTAGTTTCCAGTTTGGAGGAGTGAAAGGATCCACTATTTGCAGTGTTGCATTTAAGAAGTTATAGCAAATCCATTCATCAATGCAGATATTCTTTTTCTTCCATCTCAAGATAAGGAAATTAGTTTCATTAAAATGGCTATACATAGTTACTTATTTTGTCCCATTTTTGCTCGTCTTGTTGGAAGAAGAAGTCTTTTTCAACTCTTCAATTTTATCATATAACTGGTCCCGAATCTCTTGGTTAGAAACCTTTAGCATAAATTGAGCAGGATGGTTATCCTTATTTATTGAATTTATACGTAAAAATTTGCCTGGAGATAAACTGGCGTCATATCCTTTAAATAAACTAGTGCTGGCCGTAATTTTCATGTTTAGAATTACTCTTAAAAGCCCTTTGGACCTCATCACTAATCTTATCTGTTTATGGTCAATTTTAGATTTATTCAAATGCAAAGGTCCGATACCTCTTTCTTTCCACCCTTCCGATATATCAGCCAAGTCAAGTTCGAACATTTTTGCGGTTGTTGAAAATAGAGATACTTCATTTTCTTCACCTGTTTTAACATCTTCTATAGGCTCCAAATCTATTTGCTTATACTGTTCTCCAGAGGAACCTGTTTTCTCTTTATCCTGGCTTTCTAGGTTATTCACTTTCTGCTCATCTTCCCCATCAAGGAAGGACTTCTTTTTCAAAGACTTCTCAAAAGCATTATTGAACTTCGTGTTAGCCCCGAAAGAAGACGTGAGCTTTGGTTTATCCTTCTCCTTGCCATTATCAACTGTCGTTTCAGGTGATCTGGCGGATGATAATGAATTGAACACATTGTTTGACTTATTCATACTGAATGAAAACGTACTCCCAAAGGCTGTCGGAGCACCGAACACATGCTTGGGGGTTGACAGGCTTGTCATCGGTGGTGTTGGAGTTTTTGCTGCTGTATTATTGCCTGCAAAAGAACCAAGCGGCGTATTCAACCGCAAGTTATCAGAATCAGTTATTTCACCAGCGTTATAGTCATGCAGCAGACTTTTGGCTGCTTTGAGCGCAGGTATTGCTTTGGCCAGCGCTTCCAGCAATTTAATATTCTCAGAAGGGAGTCTATCTGCCAGATCTTTCATCTGATCTATACTTTTATAAGGTTTGTCCATTGTAGCGATCTTCTCTTCCAATTGTCTAACCTTCTTTTCTAATTGCTCGACTTTGGGACTTAAAGACTTGAGGATCTCCTGCGTGATAGTTTGCTTAAGGAATTGCAAGTCTTGATCTACGGTATCAGTAGTTGACTGTTTTGATCTCTTCTCTTCTGGTTCATTGCTATTTTCTAACTTTCGTTTGTTTGCCCCGGCATCAGACATGATAAATCTGAATTAATCTGAGATTCTTTTGACTTACAGAAAAGCTATCTCACTACTTAGTTATATAACCTGTAAATTTCGATTTTTTACAGTTTAGATTAGTGGCCTTCTGGATGACTTACTCAGTTTTCTCTTTGTCTTATGCTTCTGATTGATCTACTTTGACTGGATGCAGAACGATATGATGTTTGTACTTGTGACGCTGTGGGACGTGAGTATTTTGCGTATCTATTCTTGTAGGAATCAGCCACATCGCTTGAATATGCCGCTGGTGCAGGGCCATGTCTAGACGGTTCCTCATTATATTTCTGGGGGCTGTAGCGAGAGGAATAATTTCTTAATTGAGGCTGGTGATGAGAAGCTCCATACTTATGGAAGCCATGTGAATATTGATTTACCCTTCCAGAAGCAGCAGCTGATGCATTATTGGAAAGTACTGCATTCGGCTTAGTATAATGTCGACCTCCTAACCCCCCACCTAATCTCCTAGGTTTCCAGTTCCTTATGACTCTCCCTCTTTCTATATCGACTATGATTGTACGGGTGATTTTACTTGCTGTTGGTATTTTTAATCCAGTAGGAGCTAGCTCCTTGACGCAGCTTTTGGCGTCATTCTCTCTCTCAAAGACTACAAACCCATAGCCTCTCGATTTACCCAGGCTCCTGTCTCTTATTATTCTCACGGAATCAATCACTCCGTACTTGCTGAAATTGCGTGATATGTCCAACTCCGTAAGAGAATAATCGAGCCTTGCAATGAAGACCGTTCTGTAGGGGTCTTTCATGAACTCTTCTTCATTCTTCCTAAATATCTCAGGGTTACTCCATTCCTCAACCTGTCGTTCGTATGACTCTTTTAACTCTTTCTTCCTTTCTAGTTTTCTGCGAATTTGTATTTCTTCTCTTGTCTCCTGCTTTGTATTTTCTGTCAATGCCTTTTTCTTGAGTTCTTGTACATACTTTCCATAAGTTTCTCTCCATTTAGACAAAGGCACCACAGCTCTTGTGCGACGTATCTCCGGGGCATAGTCTTCTGGTGGCTGGTAAGCTAATGGTAGCTTTGGTGCAAAGAGCTTTCGAATTTTAGGAGGATACTTATCCGCTTCATATGCCTAATAGTTAGTATCTATGTAAAATTATTCTAATCAAGGATTATAAATCCAGCTAGCTTTAATCAACATACCATCTTCACCTCAAATGAACAGAAGCTTGAGTTATTCTGGGTTCATCTAAAACTATGATGTGCGGCATTTTGTGTCATATCTTAGATGAGACATGGATGGGGTTTACTCTGAATAGAGACCAAAATTCATAAACTATTCTAAACACATTTAAATACTATCCTTATCGAGTGTATGAATTACTTATAATGGAGACAAATCGGACTGAGAATACCGCAAATGGTAGCGATATGCAAACGTTCAATCGTGCTGTAGATATTAGTGCTTTGCCACGGTTTACTCGAGCAGAACTTAGTGCTTTTAACGGAAAGGACAAATCTCAAGTATACGTAGCCATCAAAGGAGAAGTGTATGATGTGTCTTCTCTGAATAACTATGCCCCTGGAAAACCATACCACAAGCTTGTGGGAAAAGACATTTCTCGTCTCTTGGGCTTAAACACGCTAGCATCTCCTAGCGGTGGTGACCAATTGTCGCCCGACGAAACGTGGTCATTGGAGGGTTTAACGCCAAACCAAATAGCATTAGTTGACCAATGGGTTGAGTTTTTCCGGAAGCGATATCCCATTGTAGGCGCCGTGTCAGAGCTGTGAGGAACAGGCGTGAAGTATTATTCCGGTTAGCTTATGTCACTAGCTACAAGCCCTCTCATAACATCGTGCAAATCAATGGTACTTCAAATGCAATGTGCAAGTATAGCCTGCGCTAAGAGAAATTTCGGTTCCTTGAATCTAATCGGTCTGCAAAGAGTGACCGAGAAAGCCTTAAGTCTATAAGTAGAAACTGCAATACATTATGTCGCGTAGTTTTGTGTGTTTTTTTTTTTTTTTTTTTTTTCTCTCATTTCCCCAAGGCCAGAGAGTGTTTCACAATCATTAGAATATATTACCTCTTGAATAAAACAGCTCGGTCAAACATTTAGTAAATTCACGTTTCTTTGGTCGCAACAGTGTAAGGAACTATGGATGGTACTAAGGGCTCATACGGAACTCAAAGGGCAAGATTGAGACAGCAGCTCTTAGAAAGCGATGGTAATCTTGGCGCTATGGATAATGCAGGGCCTGTAAGGATGCCTCGAATGGAAGGACCATATATGGGACCCATGAGCCAGATGAATGGTTCTTCTGGAAGTGGAGTTGGATACTATCCGGACTATAATGAGGGATTTGATCCAATGGCACCTAGCTCTGTAAGGAAGGGATCTATAACGTCGCTGTCGGTATTATCTGCTTCGAAGCTTTTTCGAAGAAACAAAGGAGATGGTGGATTTGATGATGACTCTGGGGCAGATATACAGCATTTGATGCATGGGTCGAATGTATCATTTGACGATATTTCTAGAATTCAGGATAGAGGCCCTTATTTTATGAATGCGACGAAGTCCATGGATACCACGCCCTTTATACCCACTTTGGGCCCAGGTAATTCTTTGGGAAAGAACCTCAGTAGCGTTCAGTATCGAAAGCAGATGAACCACCAAAAGAAGTTGATGATGTCGAACAGTGCTAGAGCTATGTCATTAAATGCGCCCAATCCTATGCAACAGCAGGGTAATCCAAGAGCGATGTCTTTAAGCACGAATAACCCTATGGTACCTCATACTATGTCACTTGGTGGGAATCATGTACCTAATGGACCCCGAACAATGTCCTTACTGAACCGTCCTCCTTATGACCCACGAGCGATGTCGATGAGAAGCTATCAAACTGCTCCTCGGTTTAATCCCGGCATGTCGGGGCCTGCAATGCCTTCTAATTTTAAAAATCCACGTTCACAGTCTTTAACTGGTTATCTGAATTATGCTAATCCGAATTATGGCAACCAATATTATATGCAACAGGGCAATTATCCCCATATACCTCCGAATGGACAGCCAAACATGCGGTCACCAATGGCTCCGCCAAATTCATCGAATTATCAGGCCTCCGACCGGAGAATTAACAATCGAGCGCCTATGCCTGGCGTTTACGGATCGCATCCTAGACCAGCACCACCCAATTCGGGTGTGATGATGTCAAATCAGCCCTACGTTCAAAAGTCTAATGATTCGTTGATTAATGTTGTGGTAGAAGAAGAACCACATACGCAACATGAATTAGAACAAAAGTTTCATAATGAAGATGAAGAAGTTTTAAGAAGTATGGAACCAATTAGGGAGACTGATATTTCGCGTCAGTCATCCTTACGAAGAACTAGCTCCGTAAGGGTTAGGAAATTAAACTTCTTTAGTGATCCATCGACTTTATCTGAGCATGACGTTGATGAAGCCGAAGCCATTGCAAGCTCAAGACGCCAATCACCCACATTCAATGCAGATTATGAAGACTTTAATAGAAACTCTGTTATTCAAGGGCGGTCTGATGAAGAGAGCAGTTTAGAAAATCAAAAGCTAAGTGCTCTAAGGAACAGTGCGATAAACAATAGCCCGGATAAAGAGATGTTCAGCACAGCACCTGATTTGCTTTCTCCTTCTAAGATGAAGGATATAAACGATGGTACAAGAGTTTCCCCGGATCGAGTTATGACTAACACAGGTCGAAATGCTGAGAGTTCGCCGATAAAAACGAACCAATCAAATAAAGCTCCAAGCAAACAGCCATCCATCAAGTCGCTTGTGGAGAATACTGCATTCGATAGATTTAGGAATACTACAGGAGATAGCTTCAACAGCCTGATCTCAGATACAAAAGGGGAGGGTGGGTTGCAAGATATTGAGGAGAAATATTCTCTTCAGACAATTGAAGATATGGGACAGCCCTATTCGCATTCTCAGTTAGATGAATCGAAAGCTTCATCTAGCTATGGCTCGCACACTTCAAAAGAGGATATTGGAATAACCCCACCATCAACTAGCGATTCCTTTAATGGAAAGCTGGATTATCATAAGGAATTAAAAAAAACCATTCAAAGTACCGACGCATATGGTAACGCAGCTTCATTTGGCAATCCAAACATGACAAAGCCAGCTGAAGAATCGCCTTTCATTGAATCTGATACTGATAAGAAAAAAGGACATAAGGCATCTAGAAGCTTTTCTTTGGGAAACAAGTCTAAGAATATTTTTAAACGGTTATCACTACAAAGTAGAAAAACATCAAGTGATGAGCAGAACCTGGGTATACCATCCAACAGTCTGAGGAAGTCATCCTTCTCTGTCTCACAATCACCTCGCGTTGTCTCTTCTAAAGGTTTTCCTACTATAAACAATGGATCTGTGGCACCAATCAGACTTACTAAGGAGGACCTTGGGATCATTAGTTGCAATAATGATTTGATGAATGAATTGAAGTTGATCACGTCAGAATTGGCTGCTTCTATCAAACGTGAGATAGCATTCGAAAACAATTTAGATATTACCTCGAAATCTTCAGACAAAGCAGCTTTACACTCTCAGATAGTGAGCCAGAGTAAAATAATATCTGACTTGCAAGAGAAATTAAACAAAGAGAGAGATTTGCGTTTCATTTGTGAGGAGCAAGTTTTGCTATACGAGAATGGAGCATCTCCTAGTCCCTTGAAGATCAACTACGAGAAGGCCGAAATATATCAACAATTAGTGATCAAGAACGATTTAGTCAACCAGTTGCAAAACAAAGTTAGGGAGCTTGAGTCTTCTAACAAACAAGAATCCCATAAGGGTTTATTAGATAAGTACAATGAGTTAGTGAAAGAAAACTCTGACTTAAAGTTTAATGTCATTCCAAATCTAGAGAAAACAATAGAAGACGCAAAGGTAATAAATAAAGCGGCAGATACGGGGCGTCGCTTGAATCTAGTGAATGGCGAGCAAGACTCTATTTATGACGTTGATTATGATCAGTCGGAAGAATGCATAGAAATTGATACATTGAAGACTCAAAGAGATGAATTGAGGGAAGTCATCGGGATATTGACGACCAATTATAAGCGCGATCTTAAAAATGCACAAGATAAAGTGAAAGCTTTAGAGGAAAAGTTGGATGAAAAGAATGGAATTAACGAAAAATTGACTAGATATTTAGAATCAAATCATTCATCGAAGGCAAGCTCCCCAACTCACGCATTTCGTGGAAATAACGGTGGAAAGCTTCAAGGCTTCACAATCGTTTCACCGACGAAGAAGTTGTTTGACGAATGAAGCAATTTTTCAAGGGCTGGCATGTACATATCTAACCGGGATTCCTTGTCTATTCTTCTATTTAATCTTTATTATTCCAAAAGTTTATAAAATTATTAATGACTTGACCCATAAGAATTCCTTGGTTATTTAAAATCTTTGTATTGTAGACGCACTTCTCGTAGAAACTTTTTGAGAACCGGCCACTTTCAAACAGTCGTTCCATGAGAGCTATAGCCTCTTCGACAGAGAACTCGGGGTGACCCTGAAACGTTAACACCTTCATAGGTCCAGAAACTGTGATAAGTCCCTGTATGGAGCATTTGCTACTAGATCCAATGGATTGAACGGAAGTTTTCCTCTTCTCTAAAATAGCGGGAGGTGGTAGTCCAAAGACAACATCCTGATGAATCTCCAAAAGATTCAAATGGTCATTGATGACGCCCTCTTCATTTGCCTCAAGTACCCCTACAAATGGAGAGTCCCTCATCGCTATCACACCTCTGTTTAAGCTTATTGTCGTGGTTCCACACTCCCATCCAATCTCGGGCAAACTCCTACCCACCTTGCAACCCAAGTTCTTTGCGATAATCTGGTGTCCGAAGCAAATGCCCACTATAGGAAAGCCGTCCAATGCAACCACATTCTGCAAAAACTTGTCGAGAAAATCGATCCACAAAACGCCATCCGCAAATGAGTCACTGCGAGAACCAGTGAGAATAATGCCTTTCACATGCCCCGCTCCGATCTCTGCATTCAACTCTTCATACACCTTCAGTAACTCTTCGCCATACCACTCGTCATCCTCTCCTCTTTTCTCGTATGCTACTTGGTATTTCTTTCTTCCGTATTTTGCATTTTGTGCATCTCTTAGTAAAGAATCCACATTATCCCCAAAATCGCCATACCTTTCGCTTACTCCCGCGATTGATGTATCGCACACAAGAATTGCAATATGATCCAAAGAATCTGCTTCCATTTATCTGCCTTCTCCTTTACTAGTCTTACCGGCTTCCCTTACTATCTATGAATAATGTCTGTTTGAACGTATAAAGATCCCTCCACCTCCTCAAAGAAAATTTTAAAAACATAGAGCCAAAAAAAAAAAAAAAAAAAAAAAAAAAAATTGAGAGAAAGAAACCAACACGTGATGATATTTAATGGAAATCTTCTGTCAAAAGTAAGTCTGAATTTGAATTAATAAAGCATTCTGAGGAAGCATTAAACAAACATTACGCTGCTTAAATACAGGTGGGGGAATTCAAAGCTTTCATTAAAATAACAGAGAAAAGCGAGCTTGGAATGAGTGAAAATATTGGTAATCCTAGTGGAGCCACCGGTGGATACCAGACTATTTCGAACCTCTCAGCTGGATTGAACTCGGTGACGTTGAATGAAGCCGGGCAGAATGATGTTAATATGGACTTGGGACAGCAAAAGCGGCAAGTCGAAGAGCTGGCCCCACAGCAGCCATCTAGGATTGCACAGTTTTTTGCTAACCAGCCTACCGAGGGTTATACACTTTTCTCACATAGATCAGCACCCAACGGCTTCAAGGTGGCCATAATTCTATCTGAACTCAATCTTCCATGTAACACAATTTTCTTGGATTTCAATGCCGGAGAACAAAGAGCACCTGAGTTCGTTTCGATAAATCCCAATGCACGAGTACCAGCATTAATTGACCACTATAACGATAATGTCGCCATCTGGGAGTCTGGAGCTATAATCCTATACTTGGTTTCTAAATACTTGAAGGAAAATGGAGCCTGTTCCTTGTGGTCTGAAAATATCCAAGAACAAGCACAGATTTCGTCATGGCTTTTCTTTCAAACTTCTGGACATGCACCTATCATTGGGCAAGCGTTGCACTTCAGGTATTTCCATTCTTGTCCAGTTCCTAGTGCTGTTGAGAGATACACTGACGAAGTCCGAAGAGTATATGGTGTCATCGAGATGGCGTTGGCCGAAAGAAGAGAAGCAGTTATCATGGATTTGGACGTGGAAAATGCTCTGGCTTATAGTTCGGGTACTACCCCTTTGTCACAGTCTCGATACTTTGATTACCCAGTCTGGTTGGTTGGAGATAGAGCCACAATTGCAGATCTATCATTTGTTCCTTGGAATAATGTAGTTGACCGAATCGGTGTTAACTTAAAAGTGGAGTTTCCGGAAGTCTACAAATGGACTAAACACATGATGAGAAGACCTGCAGTTATTAGGGCGTTGCGTGGTGACTAGATAGTTTTTTGCAGGGCTCTTGCCTTTTGAAGTCATACTTGCATGTAACTGCCATGTATATTTATTTCGACGAAAGCAGGCTAAAATCAAACACGGCAAATACCAAAGCAAACTTTCTTCCCTACTTTCCCATAATAATCTTACGACCAAACTTTAGTCTTATAACTGTATACTAATTAATGAAATAAATGTGAGATCCCAATATAGTAGTTCCTCCTCTCATTTTAAGGTACCTTGCATAATTTTTTTGTATTTATGCGACAACTTCAAAATTCCAGGAATCGATAGGCAAACCTAGAGACATTTTAAGTTTTCTCTTTTATCACCTAGCTCAATACAACCTTCAGAAATGCTGTTCAATACTTTTAAGACATTTCTCTAGCTTCTAATCTTTCCGTTTTTTGACGCTTTTTTTCAAGCTACATTAAGGATGATTTCAAAAAATACTCTTAGAAGAGATATATGAACCTTTAGAAAAGATTTAGGACACAACGAATTATTTTATGCTTTTAGAGGACATCACTTATAGATATGCTTACGGGTTAGCCTTAAGCTATGAGAAGATTTGCAGCCAGGTACATTTTCTTGAGCCGCTCTTAAATCGGATTGCTACAATTCTTCTGGATGTTAAACGGAGAAAATGCACTGTAAAAGGACAGAGGTTCACAAGTTTAGTCTAAAAATTTATGCGATATAAAGTACATAAATGCCAATTTTCTTTCACAATCTGTGTTCTCCTATTGTCAGCTTGCTGAAAGACTGCGTTTATTTACGCTTTTTCTGTGCCTTTTTCGATTTTTCCTTATCAGCCCCAGAAAAGCTCGCTTTGACCTTTGAAACCATGAATGAACCAATACAGTCGTTCAAAGAAACATCTTTGATCAAATCGTGCTCAATGATCCAATCCGCTTCAGTATCAGAATTCGTCGCATCAGCCTTACGTGTAGTGAAATGGTGCAAACACTCTGAAATGCATTTTCCTTTTTTGCCAGTCCCTGGTTGAATTTTCACCTTATATTTAAATCTAGACAACGCACCCCAGGGGGCAAAAACTGGTATCGCATTCACTAACACATCCTCAGAATTAGGCTTTGGTAATATAGAATCCAAAATCTCTAGGTAATTAGATTGACTAGATTCTTTATCTTCTTCCATGATATACTTTTTATATTCTCTTTCCTCATTCCTTTTCCGATCTTCTTGTTTTCTATCTCTTTTGAATTTTTCAGATTGAGATTTTGAGTGCCGTTGCTTTTCATGCTGCATCTCTTCTACCTGTTTTAGAGTCCCTAAAGCCTCCATACGTAATCTTCTTTCCTCCTCATCTTGATCAGCATATTTCCTCGCTATTTTTTTTAATTTTGCCTTTTTACCCCTCGCATTAGCCTTTCGATTTGAGTTGCCTGTTGAATTAGAGGAATTAATGAGATTTAAATCATTTAAACTTTCATCGAGAGAATTGATATCGATATCAGGCTCATTAAGTGAATCTCCGTTCTTCTTAAATTTTGAGTCTGATTGACCCTTTGGATCTAACTCATTATTCTCTTCGGGATATGTTTCGGCTGATACATTGAGGTCAGCAGTCTCCGAGGAGACTTCGTCATCAGCACCTGATTGGGATAAAGATTTGAGGTATTCAACTTCAAGGTCTTTCTTTTTATTATCCACCACTATGCGTAAGCCACTTTCATTCTCTCTTTCAACTCTATTTTGCCTATACTTTAACGCAGAATTTTCATCTATTAGCCAGTAAAAACCAAATCCCATAACGAGCTGAATTGGGGGCAAAAAATTCTTTTGAGCTATGAGATTGAAAGAACCAGATGGCACAAAGCTTCCATCCTTATTTTTCTTCGAAATCTCTTTCCCATCTACTACCCAAGCCGACGTGGTGATCTTGCTATTCCATGCTGCTGAGCTCGCTAATGCAAACGCTCCAGCTTGCATCAATGAAGTTGGCGGTACTGGATGACCTTCAAAAGGGTTCTTTACGAAAACTTTTAAAGAGCCGTCAATATCAGCAGACACTAAGCAATCGTTGTCATTGAAGTGCCTATAGTAAATAATGTCGACTTGACTGTCATCTTTTCCAGCAAGACATAAGTAACCTTCACTAGTTATGAACCAATAGAACTTCTCAAACCAAAACTTATTTCTGATTTGCTTAAGGCTTTCCGTTTCTTGTTTTAATTTTTTGGATAAATCTTTGTCAATCCTCTTTTTAGCATTCTTCAAGGCCATGCCAGTGTTTTGTTCAACTTTTTCCATTTTGCTGGCAGCCAACTTCTTCGAATCGAAGTACAGTCTAGCATTCGCGAACGCGGAAAGCCTGATGTCGATTTCTACTACCAAAGTCTTACGATAATCTTCTTTTTGTCTATTCTTTGCCGTGCTTGACCTTTTTGATTTTGCGGTTTTACGTGTATCGGAAGCAGAGATATCGGAATCAGAGATATCGGAATCAGTCGAATAATCAGAATCCAAAGATGAACTGTAGTCTGAATCGTTTGAATCAGAAGACAGCAGATCGGTTTCTATATTCTCAGGATCGTAGTTGAAATCAATGTCTGTTAATTCAAGCTTTATTTTACCTTCCTTCAAATTGAGTGGCATTTTTATAAACGCTGCCATTTCATTTCCTCTAGACTGCTCTAATTCGATCAAGCTTTCTATATTGGTCCAATCCATTTGCTGTTCAAGTAGATTGAGTATCGTACTTCTGCATCTATCTATAAGCTCTGCATAATACATTATAGCATCGCCTTTCCGTTTATGTAATTCCTGAACTTCGTTCAAAGAACGAATCTGTTGATCTCTAGCGTCCTTTGCACTTTCGAGTCTCTTAGCCGCCTGCTGTTTTTGTTGTTCAACGCGCAATGCATATTTCGTAGATTCAATGGTGGAGAAAAATTTATCTAAGGTTTTGTTATATCCATCCACCTCTTCTATTCTGCTCTCAGGAGCCGAGATAGAGGGCTTGAAGGGGTGAAACTCATCCATAACGAATTTCAAGTCTGAATCTGGCTCGTCCATAGGATTATAAAAAGGATTTTTTTTCAACAATATGAAGCCTTTTTTCATCTCACTAGTGGTCAACAAATAGTAGTAAAACTTTTCTGCCTCATTGACTGCATCTGTAATTTCATTCAAGCCGTCGTTCTCTAAAAATTTGAAACAGCTTTCTGACGGGTTTATACCTTTCTCGATAAGGCTATGCTTAATTAAGTCGCTCGACAAATAGCTTGCATTAGCAAATATTAACTTGTGAATGGAGAAAACCTTGCTTTTCTTCTTGTCATTTGTGGAATTCAGAATCTTATCTTTATGAGAGACAATCCAAGATTTTATAGTTTCGTTCTCGAACCTTATGAGCTCTAAGGAGAATGAAGTTTGAAATAAAGACTGATCAAACATTTTGTAAGTTTCATTCACGGCGAACTTCTCACGTTCATCCGTGCCTAGTACAACTCTTTGCAAAGATAAAATTTTCCTCTCACTGTCCAACAAGAGAATGTTTCCAGCACTAAAGAACTCAAAAACCAAATAAAATAATCCATCGCTGAATTGAAGAACTACAATTCGATCATTTCCTATCTGTTTTATGCCAGAAAGCCTTCTAGACTTCAAATGTTTTCTGAGCTTAGTAGCAAAATTAGATGGTATCTGGGATGTAGGTCTCTCAAACTCAGTTAGATGAAGCTTATTACCGCAATCAATAACCAAGATCTTCTTAGAATCAGGAAGAGCAAATTTGAAGATGAACTGCCTCGAGGAATTTAATGCACTATAAATATTCTGCAAACGATAATTGAGGATTTCATTCTGCAATTCCAGCGTAATCAACAGAAGATCGAGACTGGTGATTCTTTGCTATGTATGTCAGTATTTTTCCCTGAAATCTTTCACGTAAAACAGTTAATGTAACCTACCTTCATGTCGAAAGTTTCTTTACAGTTGGATGGAATGGCAAAAATGGCAATGATAGATCGACATCAAGGTCACATGATTATTCAGTTCAATAGTACTGAGCTGATAAGCAGTAATGATTCCATTAGAGCAATATAATAGAAATGGATGGAATAGAAATCAAATTAAAGCCTATAGTTGATGCAATAAAGAATAAGAGGAAAGTGTCTTTCTTTGTTGGTGCAGGGGTTTCCACTGGAGCAGGAATTCCAGACTTCAGGAGTCCAGAAACAGGCTTATATTCCAATTTAGCAAAGCTTAATCTTCCTTACGCGGAGGCTGTATTCGACATAGACTACTTTAAAGAAAAGCCACATGCCTTCTATACTTTAGCGGACGAGCTCTATCCTGGTAAGTTCAAGCCTACCAAATTTCATTACCTTATGCGTTTATTTCAAGACAAGGGTTTATTGCATAGAATATATACCCAGAATATTGATACTCTAGAAAGGGTGGCAGGTATAAAGGAAGAGTTTATCGTAGAGGCACATGGGTCCTTCGCAAAAAATCACTGCATAGATTGTAACGAAGAGATGACATCAGAGTTGTTAAAAGAATTAATGCAGAAGAAGGAAAACGGTGGCATACCAACATGTGAATCATGTGGTGGCTACGTTAAACCTGACATTGTATTTTTTGGAGAGGCTTTACCCTCGAAGTTTTTTCAAATGTGGCAAAAGGATGCTGATGAGATTGAGATCGCAATGGTGGCAGGAACTTCATTGAGTGTATACCCATTTGCTGGACTACCATCCGAGGTCAAGAGATCAGCTTTTAGAGTACTTGTTAACAATGTCGTCGTAGGTGACTTTAAGGATTCAAAGAGAAAGAAGGATATACTCGCTATACTCGACTGTGATGCATACGCTGATTTATTGGCAAAACTCTTGGGTTGGCAAGAAGAATTAGAAACTTTAATTGAAGCATATGAGGTAGAAAATGAAAAAGCCGTTAGTGAATTGGATGGCGAAGAAGGAAAAACGAAGAAGGAAGAAGGAACAAGGCTTGCACATCAAATAGCGAAAGAAATAGAAGAAAGGACTGAAAATGACGAGAATATAGAAAGTGAGAATGCCTCTCGTAAAATAGATGAATTAGATGAAGAAATTGCAAATTTAAAGATATGAAACTCATTAAAAAGGGCAGCATGCAAAATTTCAGTTCTAATATATTCTTTTGCTGTTTCTCTAGTGTTATCTTTTCTTGTATAGCCTGTAGAAGAATCTCATATTTTCTAGTTTCATTCCAAAATCAATAGATCTTTGGTCAATTCTATACCAGCAGCTATCTGCTTCTTCAATAATATACCATGGACCTCTCTGATCTCCTTTTTTGCCACATAAAATAGTATCTATTAAAAATTGGACAGGAAAGATCTTCGACCCTATTGTTACATTAGAATAGGAGCCTGCACTTTCCACAATCAACAAGCAAGACCCTGTCTTGCAGATACTATTTAACATTTGTAAAAATTTCACAGTTTCTCCCCTTTTCTCACAAAATAGTTCATTTGTGGTGAAAAGCAATGTGATTAAATCAAATGAAGCATAATCTATCTTTCCTTGATCCATGGTCAATATGTCATGATGCAAAAATGACGTTCTGAGATTCTCTTGGCGTCTTATCCACCTTGCTTTTATGGTAGTGACAAGGCGATTTATGACATCAGACCAATTTGCAATATCTACAACAGTGATGTTCAATGAAGAGTCGGATGTAGAACACTGCTCCTTCATTCGACAGAAGACAGAAGCCAATGCAACAACCTCCGAAGACGCACCACCTCCCACGCACAATACCTGCACTGCCCGATTTTCATCCAGGAGAAGCTCTCTTATGTCCTTGAGCAGCGCAAATAAGGATGAATATGATAATGCTCGAGCTGGCGACCATCTACAAGCATATGAGCTTCTCTTCTTGTCACTGTCAAATGCTGCCAAATAATCTCTATTATAAAGGTCTTCTTTCACTTCCTGCACCAGCTCTTGCAAGTGCGGACTTTGCAAAGTTTCTCTAAATGTTTCTTGGAATATACTTAGGATCTCATCTGCTTGCATTCCAAAATCCGTCTGGAATGCTATCTGCGTAGTCGCATCCTTTCCACCTAATTCCAAATTCAGATTATTCTTCGGTGTCTCATAGCTGCCGTTGTCGAACTTCTTCTTATTAAACTTGGCAATTCTTCGACTCATATGACCACTTTTATACCTGAAAGTTGCAACTCTAGAATAGGGCAACCTTATTGCGGGTAAGATATTTGGTCTTGATGTTCAGCGCGGCTCATCTCCAGTGCGAAGAGTATAAATTGAAGAGATTTTCCACAAACTTAAAAATTTTCTCTTCACGAAATCGACTTGTGTTATGGATGAATGCTGAGAACTCTGAATTTTTTTATCTTCGGATAAGAAAAGGGAGTTCTTTAGACGTTTGCTATAACAGCTCGGTCCTCGAGAAGCAAGTTTAATGTCATTTACAGTTCTAACTTACTAGTGCTGGTGTAACAGCTGGCATCTCCTTGGCGTATTGTGTGTCTAAGAGCTGGTCCTCCATTAGGAGTCTGAGCAGTTTTCTTATGCAGACATGCTAAGAAGAGTTAGTAAGTGAGGCTTAAATGGCAATGCTCTTCGGAGTTATGGAACAGAGCAGCTCGACCGACAAGTTGTAGATCAAGCAAGCCGATCTTGAGCTCTCTGCATAAGATCTTTTTGTCTTAGCGGATGAGCTCGATCAATATGCTTGCTGCAACATATTCCTGGACTCTGCGTATGGCTCTATGAGCCGTTGATCGCTTTGAGTAAAACCATGTTGCATACATACACTACAGCGATAATATGTAATGTAGTCAATTCAGTTTTTTTCGTCACGTGCAATATAGATGTAGTTGTAGCTGAGTTTACAGCAGACACAGCGGTGAACCAAAAGCTAGGAAGCATTATTTTGACAACACATGGAGGACTTTGATTAGGGCAGAAGCATATTGACTAGATAAAAGAATATGGAATTTGACAGAAATCGGCTGACTGAGAGCTCAGTTGGTTCGTTTACTTCTTCGATGAGCGATGCGAGCTCTTCAAGACCCTACGTAAGAACACCATCGGGGCTCAGGGTAAGTATTGGGGCGTTGCCCAGTCTTCCTGGAGCCTTCGAAAAAAGGCCTAGCTCAGTTGTGGAGGAAGACATAGGTGGCGACAGTCATTCACAGACACAGAATGATAATTATGTCGAGTTCAGTTTCGGCGTGAATGATAAAAGAAGCCCTGAAGAGACTCATATGGCCGAAAAGACAATACCTACTTGTCAACTGAGTAGCTTTGAGGATACTAGTATCAAAACGTTAGAAAAGAAGCCTCTTGAGAAATATTTCGAGCCGGAGGAGGATGATGATTTTTTTAACTCTGATCCTTATAGTTGGAAAGAAATGAAGGCGGTTGCCGAGGTAGATTATTACAATGAACAAGGAAATTTAGAGTTTGGAAGGGATAGCTTAATCGATGAACTAAACACCAAGGCTAGCTCTTTCGGCTATACAAGAATAGACACCGAGGAACAGGTCGCTAAATATGCCGAACTTGATCGCCATACTGACTTTTTGTTTCAATCAGATCTCATGGACAAAGGAGACAGCAGTACATTTGGCGAAGAGGACGATGAGACTTATGTGGATGGAAATGGCTCTGACTATGAAGATGGCAACATTCAATCTGATGAAAAGCTAGGAAGTTTGAAGCACATGTTGACAGAATCAGAGAAATTTGCTTATGCGGGTATGATCAAACTTATCATAACAGATATGGCTACAGAGTTGGCCAAAAGTAAGAGAAATATTTCCAGCAGAGTAGCAAAAAAACTCAGCATGAGTCAACGTAACTTTGCTAACTGGACTATGTATATTATGTCAAAGTTATTTGATCATATGGAATTTACTGCACAAGAGAGGGAGATGATCAATAACTTATCATTGCATGGAATAGAAGTAACGGACTTATCTGACAGCGTGAGTAAAACTGAAGCTATTAAGAATCCCTTTCATGCGAAGTCTAAAGGTAATGTAACTACTGAGGGAAATGCGGAAATGATTGTGGACTTAAGGTGGACTCTTGTCTGCGATCTATTACTTTTGTTCTTAAGTGATGGTTACTATGACAGTAGATCAAGAACGCTATTAATACTGTTCGCTCAGTATCTTGGAATAGCTTCTTTAGAAGTCTACCAATTCGAAAGAAGGTTGATTTTTAGTTTAGAATTAGAATCAAAAGAAAAGAGTATCGAGAATAAAGACGAGTTGCTTAATGATAGGAAATTTATAGAAAAGCAGATCAAGAGAAACAAGAATAGAAGATACGCATACATCGGGCTTGCAACTTTAGGAGGTTCACTTGCAATAGGTCTTTCAGCTGGTTTATTGGCTCCAGTTATCGGTGCAGGAGTTGCAGCAGGATTGACTACTGTAGGAATTACAGGGACCAGCAGTTTCTTGGCTGGTGTTGGAGGGAGCGCCATTATCACCACAGGCGGAATTTTGACTGGAGCATCAGTTGGATCTAAAGCGGGCGCTAGAAGGACAGGAGAGGTGCAGACTTTCGAGTTCAAACCGCTCTTTAATACCAAGAGAACGAATTTAATTGTAACCGTGAGTGGATGGATGAACGGTAAATCTGATGATGTTCGGCTACCGTTCTCTACTGTAGATCCTGTAATGGGGGATATGTTCTCACTTTATTGGGAACCAGAGATGTTACAATCTATGGGTCAAACAATAAATATTTTGGCAAGTGAAGCACTCGCTAGCTCAATTCAACAAATTTTAGGTGCTACTGTTTTAACGGCATTAATGTCTGCCATCCAATTACCGATGGCTTTGTCTAAGTTATCATACTTGTTAGATAATCCTTGGAATGTCTCATTGGACAGAGCTTGGAAGGCAGGGAAAATCTTGGCAGAAACATTGATAGAAGGAAACTTAGGGGTCAGGCCCATCACTCTCGTGGGCTTCTCATTGGGGGCTAGACTAATTTATTCTTGTCTAATTACGTTAGCGAATAGAGCTGGATATGGTCTCATTGAAAACGTTATTCTTCTAGGCACCCCAATTACAGTTAAGCCTGATCAATTTGGCTTGGCTAGATCAGTAGTCAGCGGGAAGTTCATTAGTGGCTATTCAAAGAAAGATTGGGTTCTCGGATATCTTTTCAGGGCAACCAGCGGTGGAATACTGACAGTGGCAGGGTTATCGAAGATTGAAAATGTTTATGGGATAGAGAATATCGATTGCACTGACCTAGTTGATGGACATATGAAATATAGAAAGGCAATTCCAAAAATCCTAAAGCGGATAAACTGGGAAGTACTTGGTGAAGATTTCGTTGAAATTGAAGAACCAAGCGCAGAAGAAGAAGAGCGTCAAAGGAAGTTGATTGATGAGTTTGATGAAGCTAGAGCGAAAATGATGAATGACATAGAAACTACTAATAAGAAAGGACTTCGGTCTTTTTTCAAGCCCATGCAAAAGAACTGGTGGCAATTTTATGGTGGTCCCGATAAGAAAAACAAGTCTACGGAGGATATGGAAACGCCACCAGCTGAAGCCGAGAAGGATGAAGCGGTAGAAAATGCGGGACCACTTTTCAATGTCGCTGCCTTACAAAGTGAGATCTCTCAAATTAAAGATTTGGCTACTGCCAATGACGAAACGCTCACAGAGGTAAGAAAGCATAAGGATGTCACCAAACCGAAAACTCTTAATGAGGATATCGAATGACTGTTTTTGTTTATACATAGTAACTTTGAAAGCTGTTTATATGGTCTTTATAGCATTATACCTGAATTTACGCATTTCCTTATACTGCGTATTGCATGTCACACCTCGAAAAACTGAAATATTGAGTCAACAATTTCATATATATCCCATCGCTTCTGTATAAAAATGCCAACGGTTGCAGTAGATAAGGCAGACTTCTATAAGTTATTAGGTAGAGAATATACCACTGAGGAATTTGATGAGCTTTGTTTTGAGTATGGTATAGAGTTGGATGATGATACCACTGAAAACTGCAAAGATGGCGAAAGACCACAATTGAAGATTGAAATTCCCGCCAATAGGTATGATATGTTGTGCATAGAAGGTATAGCGCAAGCTCTTAATGAGTTCTTAGGAAAGAAGGAACAACCGAATTTCAGGTTGAATCCTCCTAAGCCAGAGATCACTTTTACTATTGATAAATCTACCTCCAAGGTTCGTCCATATGCAGCAGCGGCAGTATTGAGGAACATAAAACTCGATCAGCGTGCATATGACTCATTAATAGCTTTACAAGACAAGTTGCATGCTAACTTGTGTCGTAATAGAACTTTAGTCGCTATGGGTACTCATGACTTTGATACTCTCACTCCACCCTTCACCTTTGAAGCGCTTCCTCCTAAAGAGATAAAGTTCAAACCGTTGAATCAAACTGTTGATTTAGATGGAGAAGAGTTGATGAATTTCTACGATAAGGATAAGAATATAGGGAGGTACTTGCACATCATCAGAGACTTACCAGTCTATCCCGTAATATTTGACGCAAAGCGCACAGTATGCTCGTTGCCTCCTATTATCAATTCTGATCATTCCAAAGTCTCTGTTAATACTAAGAATTTATTCATAGAGGTTACCGGTACAGATAAGACCAAAACAGACATTGTGCTCAATCAATTGGTCTCAATGTTTTCTGCCTACTGTGAAAATAAATTTGAAATAGAGCCTGTTCAAGTGATATCAGAATTCAACGGTGAAACTCGTGTAACCCCAAATGTTGCACCAACTGAATTTAAAGCTGAAGTGTCTTTCATCAATTCTTGCTTAGGATTGGATTTGCCTCCCCAGGAGATCTGTGAGTTGTTGAAGAAGATGTCATTGAAAGCTAGTCCATCAAAAGATGATAGTAATTTACTCATCGTCTCTGTTCCGATAACAAGACCTGATATTTTGCATCAATGTGACATTTTGGAAGATGCGTCGATTGCATATGGTTATAATAATCTCAAAAGGACGAAACCAAAAAGTGACAACTTGGTGGCTTCAGCCTTACCTATCAACAAAGTTGCTGATATATTGAGAATTGCTTCAGCCCAGTCCGGTTATTTGGAGATAATGCCATTAACCTTATGCTCGCACGATGAAAATTTCAAATTTTTGAGAACGGAGGACGATGGAACGAAAGCTGTTAAGCTCGAGAACCCAAAGACATTCGAATATCAGGTCGTTAGGACCACTTTATTGCCAGGTATGTTGAAGACGATCAAAGAGAATAGAAATCATTCGTTGCCTATCAAGGTTTTTGAAGCCGGCGATGTTGTCTTGAAGGATTCTAGTTTAGAAAGACGTGCTTTTAATCAGCGTAACTGGGGTGCAGTATATGCTGGATCGCACTCTGGTTTTGAATTAGTTCAAGGCTTATTGGGTAAGATGATGCAGACTATGAGAACTTCATGGTTGGAGAAGCCTTATGAGAGTTCAGGAAGAGGATATTGGATAGAGGAAGATGTCCAAAATCCTACTTTCTTCCCTGGAAGAGGCGCGAAAGTGTTTTTCAGACCTTCTGAAGGAGCAGAAGCTAAGGTGATTGGAGCAATCGGCGTTCTTCATCCCGAAGTGATGGTATCTTTCGAAATCCCTTACGCCGCTTCAGCTGTTGAAATTAATGCAGAGGTATTTTTGTAAGCTAAATAGAGTATTTATATCAAGTCATCGTCTTACATTGTCGTTTAAAAGCCCTTGGCCGTAGGCATGAATTGCATTGACTGGATATTAGGCGCGCACGACTCTCAATACTTGGAAACGGAAACTTGCCATGCTATCTTTGGAGGTAGGTATTCTAAGACTACACTATTACGGAATCTTGAAGTACCCCGTATCTAGTATTCTAAGCAAGCAAAAGACTTTCAAGAAGCGGAATGAGTGATAAGGCGCCATTAAGATCATATGATATGATTATGAAATTGTTGTTGGTGGGAGACTCTGGAGTAGGGAAGTCCTGTCTTTTGTTAAGGTTTGTAGAGGACAAATTCAACCCATCATTCATTACCACAATTGGTATTGATTTTAAAATAAGGACGATCGAGAGTAATGGTAAAAAGATTAAGTTACAAGTATGGGATACGGCGGGACAGGAAAGATTTAGAACTATCACAACAGCTTATTACAGAGGTGCAATGGGAATTGTAATAATATATGATGTAACTGACTCGAGGAGTTTTGAGAATGTTGAGAATTGGTATCAGACAGTGACACAGCATGCTAACGAGGATGCACAAATCTTTTTGGTCGGTAATAAATGTGATGACGAGGAGAACAGACAAGTATCCAAAGAACAGGGTAAGGAATTGGCATCCAAGTTAAACATACCTTTCTTGGAAGCAAGTGCCAAAAGTAATGAGAATGTTGATTCAATTTTCTATGAGTTAGCAGGCATAATCCAAAGCAAACATGTTGATTCCGAGAACACTGAATCCGGACCTTCTAAGGGGATCAATGTGGCACAGAGCGCTAGTTCGATGAAAAATAACTGCTGTTGAAATTCGGGCTGAATTACCATGAGAGCTATGCTCAGAGTTTTCGTTCTTAGAGATATAAGTTGCTGTTGTTGACATTTCAATTATATTATGAATATAGGTTAATACGTTTCCTTAGGAACTATCACCATTTCTTATTTTATAGTGTTTTAAGTTCATATATAATGACGAGCAGTACCTACATAAAACTAATCGCTGTGCGGCGAGTCACAGCTCGTCCCTTCAAGTTTAACGATCTACTCACAAACAATACAATAAACAACTTGAAAGCTTAAATTTTCTTTCCAAAGTAAACCCACTGGTCTTCTAACGGCTTCTCTTCTAATTCCTCCCAGCATTTAAGATGTGATAACTCGTGTGCTAAGTCTAACTCATCATGAGCTTGAATGATGATTTCTTCGATTAATCCGCCTCCAATCTTATTCTCAATATTTTCGGTAATCTCTTCCTCTTCCACTATCTTCAACCGATTCCTAGTCAACGATTCAACAGATTGCTTGTAGATAGATTCTTTAGGGAATTTATTCTCCAAAATGTTCAAAGTATGCTTATATAACGTTATTAATGCTGGCCTAGGATTTGGGTGCTGATAAAGCCCTGCAATACCGGTTGGATTCCCCGTTGCTGATCTGATCAAGACCTCTTCAACCTGTCTTAATACCCTCGTACACCTCATTTAAGAATAATGAATACTATATTGTGCCCTACTATGGTAATGTCTTTTGTCAAATATTTGGTTGGTTCAGCGATTATGCGATTACATAAGATTTATGAAAAATTACATAAGCGAAAACGTGATCTAAACATTCTTACTTCTGCCGTTGTGCCCATTCGGATAGCACTAGCCGGAAGTTCAAGAGAGGTATCTATATGTGCAAACGATGTTAGGGTGTGAATATTGGCAGGCTCAGAAGTCACCACCTCCAAAGTCGCCACCACCAAAATCATCACCTCCATAACCATCCTGGTAGCCATCCTGATAACCGTCCATCTGGCCCTCTTGGTAAGCGTCATTGTGCATGTTATTCATCATTCCTCCTAGAAGTAGACCACCAGCTAGCCCACCAGCTGCACCCAAACCGGCAGCGGCCATGCCATTATTTCTCAGACGACCCGCGGGCTGAACGTACTGTTGATTGGGGTATCCTCCGTACGGTTGATATCCCTGAGGTGGGTAGCCATATTGCCCATAGCCCTGTGGCGCATACCCTCCCGAAGGATACACCTGTTGGGGATATGCTTGTGGGACGTAGCCCTGCTGGGGGTATCCTTGAGAAGGATATCCCTGTGCTGAAGCAACTCCTGAGAGTCCACCACTTGCTGGCTGGTGGGACGAAGCAACTGACTTGGATGGTACAGAAGATGCGGACTTGCTGTCGTCAGGAGAATATGGAGGAGGAGCTATATCCCCATCCTTGGACGGAAATTTTGTGCCCGCAGGAGCTTCCCACTGGGACTTTTTTTTACTCAAATCGACATAGTACCATGTGCTGTATCTATCATCAAATCTGGCTAACCAGCCATTAGGTACGATTGGCTCTTCCTTAGGGTTTTGTCCCATAGTAAGATATAAGTGTCTGTTTTAGTGAATAAATCAGTTGAGATTTACTTCGATCCAACTTTCATCCATGCGCGCCTACGTGCCGGTTTGCATAAAAATCTTGATTATGTTATGATGTAATTCGTAGAAAGATATTCCTCGTTACATTTCCTAACCTATATTTGATTTGATTTCGGGAAATAACTGCTCAACAAACTCATCCAATATCGTAAAAATGAGATGCCGATTTAGAATATCATTCTGAAAGAGCTCAAATAAATACTCATGTGCATAGTTGGTGCTCGCCATGCCGAAAACCTTACCACATGTCTCTTGCATGAACGTCCGTAGTAAAGATTTTGCATTGTGCTTTGTATTTGCCTTTTGAAAAGAGCTCCTTAGAGGTGCAGCTGCCTTAAACTTGCCATCAGGGAATAGGAGGATTTTAATTTTTGACGCTAAATCTATAATACTCTCTTCGTCTCGTAGGTAAGAATTAATAAGATCATTGAATTTTTTCTCAATTGTGGTACCAAAGACTTGCTGAAGAATTAGTACCAACGCTTTTCCTCTAATCGAGGTTGTACTGTTAAGGTTAAAAACCGTAATCAATAAGTCACAGATTGACTTTGCAAATGCTGGCTTAGCTTGATTCTGAGAGGGAGCGTACTCCTCGAACTGCTTCAACTCCTTTTGCATGTCTCTCAATAGCTCAATATCTGCCTCGGCAGTCTGCGACGCAATCTGGGCAGAGTTTTGCTTCGATAGACGTCCTGCTATAGTGTGATATAAGCGAGTTCTTGATCGTTCGTGTGTTTTACCTTGATGTTTGGTGTTATCATCGAATAGCTGGTTCTTCTTTAAATTGAAATTTTCGGAAGATAAAAACGAACGAAATATACGATCAGAGCATACCTCTGGGATTGTGATTAATGCTTGCAAATACTCCTCGAGCATTTTTCTTCTTTGTTCAATTATTTGCTTTGCTTGAAAATTCAACACCTGTACAACCCTCTTCGGAAACTTAATTCCATTGACTTCCGTATAGCGTGATTTAAGATATTCATTCAACTTAAAAAATTGACTGAAGCGCCTTGCAACCACCCAACCAGCAGCAACAGTATTTTCATCTTCGGTAGATGTCCTTTGAACTTCGACAATGTAAAAGGTAAATGGTTTACCATGGTCACTATCACTTATGTATGTCTGAATACGGACTTCTGATTTTCCATAGAGACTATTGTCACTTTCTTGAACTATATACTGCTGTTTCTGTAATTTCTTCCAAGATATTTCCCTTTCCAAATTTGCCATCGACTTCTTTAAGATCCTTAATTCGGCGGAATTATTTGTAAGTTCCGCCTTTTTTATTAAGGGCTTAAGAATATTTTGTTGTTCATATAATCTTTCCATCTCATAGGTAAGAACCGATATCTTTTCTGTAAGCCTTAGGTCACCAGGAGCCGCTAAAAAAAGATTCAGATCCAGCATTGGCCCATCTGATAGACTGACTTGACTTGAGCCTGAATCTTCATTGAATTCAGAATCCGAATTCACATCAAAAGAGTCATCAAAAAGTTTTCTTTCTTTAGTTTTCTCATTATCTTCGTGCTTCTCGCAGAAAATACTTGAGTCTTCTCCAAATAGGTCCTTCCTCAAATCTATAGTCTTGACAGTACTTATAGTCTTGTTTGGGACTTCCAAGTTTGTAGAACTACTTAAGGAATCGGTACTCAACTCAAGATTTGATGCCGCCTGCTCTTCGCCTCTAGTCTGCATAATTTCGGTAAAGGCATTCTCTACAGCCTTCACAACAGCTGGATTAGCATCGCTTATTTCGCCTTTACTGAAATCATCAGTGGTTAACTCAGATTTGTCATTATAAGTCGAATTAGCCGTAGAAAAACGAACAGAATCTTCTCTTTGTAATTTCCAATTAAAAGGATTCGTTAAAAGCATTCCAAGAAAGAGGCTCGATTGTTTAAATTCTTGGTAAACGTCCTCTAGCTTTATATATATCTCCATCTGAATTCCAAATAGAACTTTTCTGGCTTCTTGCATTGAGGTGGAATCTGTTTCCAATAGACCAGAATTTATGTACTTTTCTATCTTTTTCTTTATAGAAACATTATAAGAATCATCAGTCATAATGTAGTCTGTATATATATGCTTGATCTCTTCTTTATTATTAAACCCCCAGGAGAGCGAAAGATCAGACTCTCCATCCTCTAAAGGCGCTTTGATCCTTTCAATTGCTTGCCAAGAGGTGAGCAAATGTAATTCATGTCTAGCTTCTAGATATGTCTTAAAAGATTGTAACGCAATCTCATTACTCAATACATCATGTAAAAGAACCTTCTTTCCTAGTTCTAAAATGCTATCAAATGAGCTAGACTTGAAGCCTGAAGTCGTATGCTTTAATTTTTCCAGAATCAAAAGTATAGCTGTTTTCAACTTATTTGGAGTATCATCAGAATTTGCTGGTATAGAGGAAGTCAATGAAACTAGCATCCGTTCGTAATGACTTTTCAATGCAATCAATTCCTCCAGCAGTGGAATATTTGAGATATTCTTCAAAATATCGTTAAAGGACTCAGTATCTATTCCATCATAAATATCATAAATTTTTAAAACCTGTGCTTTATCTTTTCCTACGCCTGCGTCTGAAGATTTGGTCTTACTTTTAGTGAATCTATCTTGAGTATAGGCTATCAAAGCAGCCCTTAGCTGTTTTACTTGCAATCTCCTTCTCATGGTCTCGCCAATTAGATTCAAAACTAGCTGGTTATAAAAGTCTCCCTCGGAAACTACCATGACCAAGTTTAAAAGCAAAGTGCAAGCTAAAACCTCTCTGAGGAGAAGAACAGTAATCTCACTACCACCATTGCGAGACGAGAGGAGATATGGAAGTAACAGCCCCAGCAACCTCCTTAGATACTTTTTCTCTTTAGAATTTTCCCCAAAATTTATGCTTTTGGTGACACCCGGATGAAGTTTCCCTTTATGAAATGACTTTGCAAAGGACACCATAAACTCCTCAGAATCTCGCGGCAACTTAGAATTGTCTGCTGCTTTCAACTCATCTATTTTAGAAACAAACTCATTAAAATGTCTTGTAAGAATTGGTACTAAAGTATTCACCAATATATCTGAAAAGTCAAAGTTTTCTAACCTTCGAATTATATTCTGAGTTATAAATATCATCTCTTTTCTAATGTTTTCTTGACATAAAGTACTTGAAGTTATACTTTCGAGCCAACTGCTTACAAATTCTTCTATGATTAAGTCAATGATTTCTTCAAGGCACTCTGAAAGTAAAAATGACAGCGAAACCACCCGTATCTCTTCAGAATCACGAGATGAAACCTCTCTCTCCACCGTATCCCATGAATCGAGTTGCAGAAAAACTGTGGTCATTGGAACACGTCGCCTTGACCGAGGAGTACAATCAATGACCATTGCAGCATAAATAAGTAATATCAACATAGCTACCATGCCTAGAATAAAAAATAGTAAACTCTTGAGACATAGCGTTATTAAGAAATACAATAATAAACCCTTAAGAATATTCTCTTTCCTAAGGCAAAAGCCACGGAACCATATAAATCTCTCCATTAAACCTCCCCCATAAAAACATTTCGTTTTTTTAGAATCAAGCATGCGTGGTGAAGCATACAGAAGGAGATTACTACGCAAGGCTCAACGCTCGCGACATATATTTTGTTTTCTCGGAATGTGCGACTATCGTCACGAAGAAAAGAGGAATTTCATATCCTACTGACTATAAAAATGCATGATGCATTGTGAATATGCTAATTTATTAAGGTGCTTGCTTATGTATCAAAATCTGTGGATTCTATTCTATATTGCATCCAATTACTAATGTTATCTTCAAATCGTTATCAACATCGCATGTAGTGCATTCATGTACTATTCGTTTTGGCATGACCAGTAACATTTTCATACTAATATCTTTCTTCTCCTTTTCTTCAGTCCAGAATCGTCTTCTGTCACAGTACTTCTATTTCTTTTCGTTTTCTTTTCTTTCTTTGCTACATATTCATTCTCCTTCTTTGATGAGTTGCAAAATTCTTTTCTCTTCTCAGAATCCTCACGACGTTTATCTGACTGTTTTAATTTGTCTTTTCTCTCTAAATTCTTGATTTTCTTATGCAATTTGTCTTTCTCGTCTTTACTATCTTTTTTCTTTTTCTTCTCTTTCTTCTCTTTCTTCTCTTTCTTCTCTTTCTTCTCTTTCTTCTCTTTCTTCTCTTTCTTCTCTTTCTTGCATTCTTTGTCTTTTTTGTCCTTCTTGTGCTTCTTGTCTTTCTTATCGTTATTATCCTTCTTGTCTTTTTTTACAACCGTTTCTTCGCTTCCTCTATCTACCAGATTTCTTTTCCTATCTTTCTTTCGGGAGAATGATTTTGAAGAGTCTATTTTTGTTTCCAAGGATGAAGATTTAGCTTTGACTCCCTCCAGATCCCCATTGCTTTCTCTTAATTGGTAGTTGCCTTCATGCGACAGAGGCCCATCATTAAACTTTTCTTTTTGCTCTCTTGCGGAATTAGGATTTTCTATGCCAAAATCCATTTGGTTTGCCTCGGAAACGATAGTAGAAGTTTTCATGTTCGCTTTGGACCTGATTTTAGACATTGTCCCTTTTAGCCCTTCACCCTTTACAAACATACTATAGAGAGAATTCTGCTTTTTAAACTCGTTTAGCACTGCTTCAGTATTACTATTAAACTCGTAGCTTCCCGAGTTCGTGCCATTTACTTCCAAATTTTTTAACTGACTATCGAAAAGCTTCTCCCACCATACATCCTTTTCACCACCATCATGTCCAAGGCCCTTATTATCCTTTTTATGTCTCACCAAAATAGGCTTTTTTAAACCCCCATTTTTTAAGGCTTCACCTTCTTTCCAACCATAAGACTTCAAGTATATCTTAGCGTTCATATGGTAGCTTCTATAAAATTTCTGCCAAAGCCTGAGCCCAAATTTTTTTTTTTTTACTCGCGATGTGATGGGAAGAGATTTAGATACTTGGTCCTTTGGAATAAATAGCATATAATGGATACATTCCTATCCAATGAACTAAAAAAATTGAAGATCAAACTTGAAGTTAACCCTTATCAACTAGCATTACACAATAACGTCATCAATGCTTTGAGAAACTTCAAAAGAGAGTCGTATGAGGAACTCAATAATGCTCGAATGCAAAAGCTTGAAGTTTATATGTTTTCAGGAAAAGAGATACAGGAATGGATTGAGGATTTACAGATGGTTCCTGCCAATTCATCCAAACGTTTCGAAGTAATAACTGCATCATTTGAGGCGATATTACGAGATTATCCGACATCTCAGTTCTGGCAGAGATATCTTCGCTTTATGCTTGAGGAAAAGCAGGCGGCTGAAAACGAAATAGATGACAGCGATATAAATACTTTATTCCGGAGGGCTTTACTGGACGTAAGTAATGACTTTATGTATAGCAATGATGTATGGAGCCTAATTATTGATTACTACATGGGGAAGTTTGTGGCTTCAGGAAGTGACGATGAGAATAAGATACTATTAAATATCTATATGAAAAGATTGAATTATCCTCATTACAAGTTAGATGAATCTTTCTCTGAATTCACCTCCTTTGTTTCTAAGTTTAACCAGGAACATTATGAGAGCCTTGTGCAAGAAGCCAATCGAGTTTACCAGAAAACACTAAAAGCTCAAAGATACTACGAAGCTTATGAATTAAAACTATTGGAAGATACGACATCTGTAGCCACTTGGTGCAGCTATTTAAAGCAGGTGCACCAATATAGTGGCGGAGACGCTAAAAAAATCAATACCTTGTTTTATAGGTCTTTGACTTGCAATTCTCTGTTCCAACCGTGGGACGTTTTGAGGGTTCCCATATGGTTGGAATACTTTTATTGTATTTACGAGGAACCATTGGAGACTCAAACCGAAATACTAAGTGAGGTTTTGAGTAAGTTTATCCGAGCGTATCCTGAAAATCCAGTTAGTTACACTGAGTATGTAAGAAATATCCAAATTCTTCCGGATAGCTTATATCAATTCTCACAAATTAGGCAAAGAGTTAATTTGCAAAGCATAAGGTCTCACTGTTCCTATGAAAGCTGGTCGGAATTGGCGATTGCAATCTTGGGAAATTTATACTTACTCGTTAAGGATGGCAACAACGTGGATCTGGTGCCAGACCTCTACAATGATATAGAAGAGTTTGTGAATTTTGCCCTTAAAAATAAAGGCAATATTAGCAATTCAGTAGAAAAGCTTTCGCTAAAGATCTACATGTTTTTGGACGACAAGGAGCAAGCTCATGCCTTGATTAATAACCTTCTTAGGGCTTACCCTCATAAGTATGAAATTTTAAAATTAGCAATAGACTTTGACGCCTGGAGTAATGATAATATGCATACCAAGATGCTATATTCAGAGGCGATTGCATCAGCTGCAAAATTTGATAAGCCAATGCAATTATTGAATGACTGCATTATGTTTGAGCAGATGACTGGAGACTTGAAAGCCCTACGTGATGCAGCGCAAAGACGTTTACGAATGAAGCAACAATTGGAAGAAAGACAGACGGAGAAGAGAGCTGTAACTCCTAATTTGAGCGAGGAGGCTTCGAAGGAAGTAGAGAGTAGACCAGTAAAGCGCGTTAAACTAGACAAAAAAAGGAACCGCGAAGAGCTTACTGCTAAAGTATCAAACATCCCATCAAGGTACAATGAAGGGATGTTATCTTTGTTTTTTAATGATTGCGGACAGCCAAGGAACATTCAGCTAAGGCAAAAAGGTGACGACACCAAGATGGCGTTGATTGAATGGAACGATGAACAGGAATTGTTATCTTCTTTGACCAAAAGCTTTAAAAAGATTGATGGGAATGAGATTGTAGTAGAAAGGCTCGTTGGAAATACTATTTGGATTTGTAACTTCCCCCCCTGTATGGATAAAGAGGAATTACGGCAATTGTTTTCTGAGGCAGGTTCAGTTGTCAGTATAAGATTACCATCGTTGAAAAGTAATCAGAGGAGAAGGTTTTGTTATGTCGAGTATGAAGACTCTAAGAATGCAAAAAATGCTGTGCATCGATTTGATGGTAAAACCCTTAACGATCAGATCACGAATCGGGAGTATAAACTTGTCGTCAGAATTTCTAGACCCGAAGAAAAGAGTGCACGTTCTGATGCAAAAGAGCCCCAGAGTCAAGTATTTCTAAGCAATTTGGATTTCCGTGGGGTAACGAAAGATTTGTTGTGGGAGAAGTTTTGTTCGTTCGGCAACATTGACGATATATATTTGCCATTAAACGATAAAATGAAAAAGAAAGGGAATCAAAATAATGGCTATGCTTTTATTCAGTTTAAGGATAGTAAATCAGCTGAAAAAGCTTTGACTATGGATGGCTGCTTTATTTGCAATAGAAGGGTATCAGTTAGTCCCGCCAAAAAACAAGATACACGTCAATATGAACTACAAGATTTTGATGACTTAAAGACAGTATGCTTAGAAAACATAGGAGACAAAGTTCGAAAAGAAGAACTTGAGAAATATATTCTGAAACAAGTCGGTACTTGTTTGAAGGTGCAATTATATCCAGAATTTGAGGCAGCATTAGTAGAGTTTAAAGACGCAAGCAGTGCTGGCATTGCCGCATTAAAATTGAAAGATCAAAATCTAGATGATCAACCAATAATTGTCGGGCCAAAAAGCGATTTAGCCTATAAGCTCAAAGGAAAAAATCCCAACGAGAGAAAGCAAAAATTGATGGTCCCTGCTTCTGTTCAACTCAAAGGTAACACTAAGAATGAGTAGAGTTTTTTACACGACCAATTTTTTTTTTTTTTTTTTTTTTTTTTTTCTCTTTTTCCTTTGAAATGTTTCTCATAGATGATTAATTATATTTAGGTAGTAGTTTATCATGAGTGCCACAATTAGGCTTGAGAATACTGCTCGTAGAGATGCTTTAGTTGATATTGAAAAGAAATATCAAAAAGAATGGGCGGATAAAAAGTACTTCGAAGTGGATTCACCTTCTTTTGAAGAGGAACCTGACATTGATGACTCAGAGGAGTTGAGGAAAAAGTATCCTAAGTTTTTCACTACAATGGCTTATCCCTATATGAATGGTGTCTTGCATGCTGGTCACAGCTTTACGTTATCGAAAGCAGAGTTTGCAACTGGGTTCGAAAGAATGTTGGGCAAGAGAGCACTTTTTCCATTGGGGTTTCACTGTACGGGTATGCCTATCAAAGCAGCAGCAGACAAAATCAAAAGAGAAGTTGAAGAGTTTGGTGCAGACTTTGCTGGAGCTCCTAAGGATGAGGAGGATCTAGTGGAAGAAGCTAAGCCAGCAGCGAACAGGGAAGACGTTACAAAGTTCACTGCGAAGAAATCTAAGGCAGCTGCAAAACAGGGTAGAGGCAAATTTCAGTTCGAAATTATGTTACAGCTTGGGATACCTAGAGAAGAGGTTGCAAAGTTTGCTGATCCACAGTATTGGCTTCAATTCTTTCCACCCTTAGTCAAAAGAGATGTAACAAATTTTGGTGGTCGTGTTGACTGGAGGCGTTCTATGGTTACAACGGACGCAAATCCTTACTATGATGCTTTCGTGAGATGGCAAATAAATAGGCTCAGAGATTGTGGAAAGATCAAGTTCGGTGAAAGATACACGATTTATTCGGAGAAAGATGGTCAGGCATGCTTAGATCATGATAGGCAGTCGGGCGAAGGTGCTAATCCACAGGAGTATACTGGTATCAAGATAAAAATTGATGAATTCCCAGAAGAATGCTTAGATCTTCTTAGGCAAACCAGTTTTGATCCTAAGGACAAGAAAGTGTATCTAGTAGCAGCCACATTAAGACCTGAAACGATGTATGGTCAGTCTTGTTGTTTCGTATCTCCAAAATTAACGTATGGTATATTTGATGCTGGAAATGGAGAGTATTTCATCTGTACTGAAAGAGCTTTCAAGAATATGTCATTCCAAAAGCTTACGCCTATCAGAGGTTACTATAAACCAGTCGTTGAGATCCCAGGAAAGGCTTTGATTGGTGCTAAGATCACAGCACCTTTAGCTATTAGCAAAAACTTGCACGTATTACCTATGGAAACTGTATTGGCTTCTAAAGGTACAGGTGTGGTAACCTGCGTTCCTTCTGACTCCCCGGATGATTTTGTGACCGTCAGGGATTTAGCAAACAAGCCCGATTATTACCATATTAAGAGGGAATGGGTGAATACGGATATTGTTCCGATAATCCAAACTTCGAAATATGGCGACAAGTGTGCTGAATACCTTGTTAATGACTTGAAAATCCAGTCACCTAAGGATACCGTACAATTGGCTCAAGCCAAGGAGGCCGCATATAAAGAAGGATTTTACAATGGTATAATGAAAATAGGTAAATATGCTGGTGAGAAGGTAGAAGATGCTAAGCCTAAGGTTAAGGCAGACTTGATCAAAGAGAACTTAGCTTTTACTTATGATGAACCGGAAAGCACAGTTATCTCTAGATCAGGCGATGAATGTATCGTTTCGTTAGAGGATCAATGGTATATTGATTATGGTGAGGACCTGTGGAAAGCACAAGCTTTGGACTGTTTAGCTGACATGCAAACATTCTCTAAAGAAACTAGACATGGATTTGAAGGTGTTTTAGACTGGCTAAAGAATTGGGCTGTTACTAGAACTTATGGATTGGGTACAAAATTACCATGGGATAAGCAATATTTGGTAGAATCTTTATCGGATTCAACCATTTATATGGCTTATTACACCATTGCCAGATTTTTGCACTCTGACTTCTATGGTAAAACTCCCGGAGAATTTGATATAAAGGCTGAGCAAATGACAGATGAAGTTTTTGACTATATCTTTACTCGTCGTGAAAATATAGAAACGTCTATACAAATAAGGGAATTGAAGGTTATGAGAAGAGAATTTGAATATTTTTATCCATTGGATACCAGAATTTCTGGTAAGGATTTGATTCCTAATCATTTGACATTCTTTATATATACGCATGTCGCCTTATTTCCTAGAAAGTTTTGGCCTAGAGGTATTAGGGCAAATGGGCATTTAATGTTAAATAATGCTAAAATGTCTAAGTCAACAGGCAACTTTATGACTTTAGAGCAAATCGTCGAGAAATTTGGTGCTGATGCATCCAGAATTGCTTTGGCAGATGCTGGTGATACCTTCGAAGACGCAAACTTTGATGAATCCAATGCGAATGCAGCAATTTTGCGTTTAACAACGTTAAAAGAATGGTGTGAAGAGATATTCAAATCAAAGGATCAATTAAGGACGGGTCCTCGTGACTCTTTCTTTGATGAGGCATTTGAGAATGAGATGAACGATTTAATCATCAAGACGTTCGAACAGTATAACCTCACAAATTATAAGGCCGCTTTGAAGTATGGATTATTCGACTTTCAAACAGCTAGAGACTACTACCGTGACTCCGTTTCAAGCAGCATTGGTATGCATAGAGACTTGGTCTTGAAATATATTGAGGTGCAGGCATTATTATTAGCTCCAATTGCTCCACACTTTTCTGAGTATATATATAAGGAAGTCTTGGGAAATGAAGGATCCATTCAAACTGCACCCTTTCCAAAGGAGTCGAGTCCTGTTTCAAAGGCAACTAGCGATGCTTTGGAATACGTGAGGGATTTATCTAGGTCGATACGTGATGCGGAGACAAATGTGTTGAAGAAGAAAAAGGGTAAGGCTGGAGAAGTGAATCCTTCAGAACCTGTTAAAATCGTCTTATTTGTTTCTAACTCATTCCCAGAGTGGCAAGATCAATATATTGAACTTGTAAGAGAGCTTTTCGAACAAAATCTGTTATCTGATAATAAGGTCATCAAACAGAGAGTTCAAAAAGACATGAAACGTGCCATGCCATTCATTTCTTTATTGAAACAAAGATTGGCTCAAGAGAGCCCTCTGACAGTATTTAATAGGGAGTTGACCTTCAATGAACTTGATGTCGTGAAGGCTGTCGTTTCCAATTTAAAGAAGGCTCCTTCTACGGTCACTGCTGATGAATTGGAGGTAATTTCTTTCAATAATGGTTCTTCTAAGGGTGTTAATGTTTTCACCGGTGAAGATGTAAACATCGAAGTCACTGGTAAGATCGTCGATTCCGCTGTTCCAGGAGAGCCTGGTATTATGATTACAAACATTTAAGCACCTCTGTCTATACTAGATTTTTTTTGTTTGATTATATAGCTAATACACGTATATATAAGTATCTGATTAGAGAAAAGCACACACAGCGATTTAAATAACGTTCAAATGATTTATATATTGTGTTTTATTAGATTCTTTACACCCATAAATTTGTGTAGTATCTATAAGGCTTGCAAGCGTCTCGAAGCTAAAAATCACAGGTAGTTCCACAAAATCAACTTGTGGATTAGAACAGAACTGCATACAAAAATTGTAAAGAAACTAGGAGTTACGGCTTGTTTGTATCATAGGCACTAATAAATAAAAGAGTAATACTGGAAACCATAATTTCACAGTCTCGAGTTTAGACGATACGATACGAGTTTGGGTAAGAACGGCACTAAGTGGATAACTGCTCGCATATAGGTTGATACGGCAAGGAGAAAACGGGAATACACTTAATAACTATACAAAACATCTTCGGAAGAAAGAGCTTTCATAGGATATACATATAAAGATAAGCATAATTATGACTGCGTCAAATCAACCACATCCATACCCGTTACGGCATATTTCACCCAGGTTTGACTTGAAGATGGCTAACCCTGGGGCCAAGGTTGATGGTAACTGGGTCCAAAGAGATTATCAGAAGTTTTCTGTAGTGAGTCAGGAGCTGCAAACGAGAGAAAGCAGAAAACGCATAAGAAAATCCTCTGGTCTGGATTCGAACGAACTTGTCGATGAAAGAGAAGACAGCGACTCATGTGAAGATGTGACGATGTCTGATGCAGAAGGTCAAGTATCTAGCCATAGCGTGATACTATCTGGGTTGTCGAGTTTAAGAGAAAATGGTAAGGTTCATCCTCCGAAAAGAAGACTCACAGCAGTCCTTTCTCCTACGAATACTGCTACACCAGCGGTATATGGTGATATGATTTCGAGCTCCGAAGAAACAGCGCATTCGAATACACAATCGCAAGAAAAGCCCACCGCAAAGAATACCAGGAATGCTCCAGTAGTCTCTCCGACACACACTCCCGTGTCTGATATGGAAGAGCAGTTACAACAGCTTCCTTTACCATCTCCTAGCGCTTCTCCCGTTCAATCTGCCAATGAAGACTATGGTATGTGTATCTCATTGGAAAACCATCTTTCGGAAGTACCCGATACTGAAAAGGAATTGCTAGATATGATAATAAATCTTTCAGGATACATTCAGGAAAAGAATAGAAACTTTTTGATATTCAAGTTATTGCAAAATGTAAAGAGATCTCACTTGAGTACCTTTAATGACATGATCCAATATTCCTTAAGAAGGGATTTGTTGAGTAATTTACCTCTCGAAGTTTCTTACAAAATATTGAGCTTTCTTGACTACAAATCTTTGTGTTCCGTATCTCGTGTTTGCAAGAATTGGAATAAAATAATCAATAACTCAGGAATTTGGATTCAGTTATTAAAACTGGACAAACTTATGGCTGATGATTATTCAATACAGAAAGAGCTCTCCAAATCCGAAGAACTAGTACGCGAGTGGTCAGATAAAACAAATCGGCAAGAAATTAACATACCTCAATTACTTTACAAGAAGAGAAGGACGATATTGAAGAGATGGATGGATCCTAAATATAAGCCGAAGCGTATTAGTGTGTTCGGGCACGGAAGTAATGTGGTGACATGTTTACAGCATGATGAAGAGAAAATAATAACCGGTGTGGAAGATAAATTTATTAATATATATTCTACCAAAACCGGAGAGCTTCTTAATGTTTTGAACGGTCATGAAGGTGGGGTATGGGCATTAAAGTATACTGGAAATACCCTCGTAACTGGTTCAGTGGATAGAACTGTGAGAATATGGAATATCAAAACGGGGAAATGCACTCATATATTCAAGGGCCACACCTCTACGGTCAGATGTTTAGACATAATGCATCCCACGAAGATTGGGATAGATGATAATGGCGAAGATATAATCTATCCCAAAGAACCTCTTCTAGTCACGGGTTCAAGAGATCACAATTTAATTGTGTGGAAACTTCCTTTAAATAACGAGGATGATACTCTTGGCGACAATATAAAAGAACCTCAAGTTTTTGACAACAACGAATCAGAAAACCCATATTTAGTCACCGTACTATCAGGACATACCCAATCTGTGAGGTCAGTATCGGCGTATGGTAATATTATTGTTTCTGGGTCTTACGATACAACGGTTAGAGTTTGGGACCTTCTTGACAATGGCAGATGCCGACACGTACTTGCTGATCATGCAGATAAGATATACTCTACGGTATTGGACTTCCAAAATAAGATATGCTATTCGGGTTCTATGGATTCTTTCATAAATGTCTGGGACATAGAGAAAGGTAAACTTATAAGGTGTTTAGAAGGACACACTTCATTGGTTGGACTATTAGGTCTTTCGGAAGAGTATTTGGTATCAGCAGCAGCCGACTCAACATTAGGTGTATGGGACAAAGAGACAGGTGAAAATTTGCACAAGCTTAAAGGACATGGAGGTCCAATAACATGCTTCCAGCATGATTGCCATAGAGTGGTGAGTGGGAGTGAAAAGATGTTGAAGCTATGGGATATAAAAACAGGAAACTTCGTGCGAGATATGCTCAATGATATCGCGGGGGGAACATGGCAAGTTCGATTTGATTCGGATCGTTGTATTGCAGCAGTCCAGAGAAGTGATGATGATATTCAAGAAACGTTTATTGAAATACTAGATTTCAGTGATCCCTTAAATAAAAGCTAAATGCGAAATGAATTTGTATACTTTGAATAGTTGGTAAAGTGCTATAGAACTCAATGATAATTAATGGATCAACCTATTTCAGTAGATAGAAATTTCTTAGATTTTTAAGGATTCGCATATTATCATCTATTCGACTTGACGAGTTTTCGGCTTCATTTACGGCTGAAGGTTGGATATTAAGATCAGGAAAGAAATCATTATCTCGTAAATCTGTTGGAGATTCGAGTTTTGCAAGCATCATAGTTAAATAGATGGATGCATTCATATTACCTAACATAGGCTTAGTATTGCAGCACCATGACTTGTGCTTATTATTCAAAGAAGATAACATCCCAGTGGCATGATGCAGCTCAGGACTATCTGAGAAAACAGATAAGCTATTTGATTGAGATGACTTAGGTTCAAGAATGCTTGGTAGAGGAACGACACCACCACAGCTATCACATTTAAATAATTCCAATCTTTCATCCTTGAACGACTTCACTAAAAGCTTCCAGCCAGATACAGCTATAAAGAAGAACGATATGGGAATATTATCAACACTTAAATCTTCTCCATTTGATATATTAGCATTTTTACCTGCTAAAAGTAGTTTAGACGAAGTCACGAACTTTGAAATAATTGTGCTATCGATATTTTCTGGAACTTCTAGTCTTTCAATTCTGTAAGATGACAATAATGAGCCTAGATGTACAAATATGGACTTTAAAGCCACAACGTACTCGTCAAATAAAATTCGATTAGTCGTCATTGCGTAAGGCGTGAAATAATATACAGTTTCTTTGGGGGTATGAAGATTAACCCATGGACAATTCTTGTTATGACCAGATGAAACAATTAATTGAGAATACTTCCTCATTAATGCTTCATTCACAAAGTCGTAATCACTCCAACTTAAACTATGAGGAACGTTTGCACTAGACGAAATCATATAATTGAACATGAGATATATCTCATTACAGCAAGCAGTACAAATCAAGTGGTTCTTCCATCGACTAGTTGGAGAAGATTCAACACATTCCCAGCCATGACATGCGCACTCTAATTCAGACAAGGTAGAGGTAGAAGGTGGAAGAACAGGTAAGTACCAATTCGATGATCTGTACGTCCTAAGCCTATTCAAAAGCAGAATCCTATCAAACGGACTAAAATTTGTGCTTTTCTCAGCTTTTGCATCCACTGCAGCTTTTTTCTTGTGGTATTTGTAGTGATTCTTGTCTTTTATACTTCGAAAATACCTGATATCTGGATGGGACTCAAACTCCTTGAACTCATTTGAGGGTAGGGGTTTGAACCTTTTGGCAGCTGACTTATTATCTATAGAACCAATGTACCTTTTTAACACTTCGTGAGTGTTTTCCTTCAATCCTTCCATATGCTTATCTTGTCATCATCTCCTAGTGCTAGTGACATGGCATGCAAAGACAAAATACCCTCACGTGATTTTTTCTCAACACTCAGACCTCAAGAACTGATGCTGGTTCTGCTGAAGTTTAACATCAAAGTCCAAGTCAACAATGTCTAGGAGACCAGTCTTGGAAGATGTGGATGACGATGAAATAGATAACATGGAGCTAGATATTGCTCAGTTTGATCCAAATCTAAGGACACCTATAGCTCCTTTGAGGCCTAGCCCTCAAGTGACCAGATCACAGGATGATGAGCCACCATTATTTCCTAATATTCCAAATGTCAAGTCAAAGGAGGAACCGAAAGATAAGTCATTGTACAAGAATGTTGTTGACCCTTCAAGGTTTACCGAGGAAGAACGAGAACATTTGAAGCGGTTTCAACATATATATCCTTGTTACTTCGATAAGAACAGGTCACACCGAGAAGGCAGGAGAGTTTCGGAGCAGAGAGCTGTTGAGAACCCCTTAGCAAAGACTATTTCTGATGCTTGTCGTCAGTTTAATTTGCCAGCTCTATTAGAGTTGGATAAAACACATCCTCAAGATTTTGGTAATCCTGGAAGAGTGAAAGTTTTGATAAAAGACCACGAGACCGATGAATTTATGGATTCAAGATTTAAAAGCAAGCGTGCTTTAATGAATGCTATTTCGGATTATTTAAAAGAACATCCAACAACCTTGGAAAGCATCGGACCAAAGAGCGGCGTGCCTCTCCCTCAAGACTATGAATCGGCTACATTTGAACCTCATACGGTTCCAAAAGTCAAAGGTTTTAGGATGAACACAATCGTTCCAGTACATTCAAGTCTATCCATTAAACATCCAATGACAAGAGCAATTTACGACCCTGAGATTCCCCAACCTCAAATTAAGGGCCCGCAGAATCCCAAACAACCCAAGAAAAAGATAATGAAGATTAGAGGGTGATGAAAATCTATGCTATATTCTCATTACATAATTTGAAGAAATAAGTCGCTCTTGAACAGACTGCTTTACTTTTTTGGGGAATATTCTACTCTATAATTCTCAATAGCCTTGATATCTTCCTGGGAGAGCTTATCTTTCAAATAGTCAATAATATTTGCCAAACTTATAATTGAGTACACTGGTAAATGAAAAGTCTTTTGAATCACTTGATTTGCGGAAAATTCCGAATCAACTGTAGTTTCTTGTCTATCTAAGGCGGTCATACATCCTACTACATTACCCTTTGCTCCTTCTACAATTCCAAGTGCCTCCTTTATTGCAGTACCAGCAGTCATTACGTCATCAAGTATCAAAACTTTTTTACCTTCAATTGACCCACCGACGATGGTACCACCTTCGCCATGGTCTTTCTTTTCTTTCCTGTTGAATGCATATGTGCACTTTCCGTAAGTTTCCGGCTTTAATTCAGCTAACTTCAAAAGCGTAATTGCAGCCAAGGGTATTCCCTTATATGCTGGTCCAAACAATACGTCAAAATCTAGCTTTGTCTTGATGATAGCATGTGCAAAAGCATTTGCTATGGAAATCAAATCTTCGCCATCATTTATGAGTCCCATATTGAAGAAGTAAGGCGATTGACGTCCGGACTTCAAAGTGAAGGAACCGAACTTTAAAGCTTTACATTTCATCGCCAGGTCTAATAACTTAATCTGATAGTCCTCCATGTTAGAAACTTTAAATATTGTCAATAATAATCTCAAAAATACTAAGATAAGCTGAAAATAATATCTAAAGTTATGAGATTGATATCATAAGTAACAAAATTTTTCAAAACTCGGTTTCCTGTATGCAGTGTAATGAGCTCGATGCCTTGAATCAAGAGAATTAATAATGTACATCTATACCTCAACAAGTCATCTTAATAAATTATGAGTAGCCAGAAAGAAATTAACGATGTAATAAGAAATATCGAAGAGGACTACAGACATGATCTTGCATTGCATTTATATTCAACGTTTTTGTTGCATCGAATCAACCCTCTTTTTCCAAGACGAAATTGGTCAAGTTGGCCCTTACCCATGGAACAGGTGCCTGATCCGAAGACTTCTAAATTATACTGTGACTCAATTATTCCGGATAATATGTTTACCAGGATTAACGGAAATGAGAATGAAGATGAATGTCAAGGTGAACTGTTTTCTTTTACGCAGGATTCCCCAAGTGTTGAGAGGAATGATCATCATAAGATGAACAAAGAAATGGCTCTGTCACCTTGCTCGCAAGCTGATGCTCTGGATGAGGACTCGCATGAAAGTTTTGACGACTGTGAAGTCAGCAATGATGAAGAATTAAATAGAGAGAACAGCAAAGCAAAACACTTTCGAGTAAGGTCAGTCACAACAAAAGAGACGCTAACGGATAGTAAGATCGACTTGTTAATAGAACTTTCTGCTTTGATAGAAAGAAAAATTCATCAGAGGATAGTTGAGAAAAGAGATAAAGGGATACAGATGGCAATGCTTCATCAACCTGATCTAATAATAGAAACTTGCAAGAAATTGGCGACATGCGTTGATAGTATATTCAATAGCATAATAAAATTCCAGTACCGAAGTAAAATGAAAATGACCTCCGACAGGCCCTATGTGAGATTGATGAATTGGCAAGATATATTGCTTGCGGGCCTTTCCATGTACAAGACGGACAATAGCATATTTGATGTAAAAGTGTATACATCGCTATACAGCCTGTGCGAGCTCATGTTTAATTATGTGGATTATAATTATCAGTACTTAGATTATTCTGAGGATGAAGCAGAAGACGATTCGCTTTTAGCTGAGGAATCTACAATTAATGATCATCAGAACCTTACTGAATCGAAATTGGACGTCATGCAACATTTAGATAGATTAGAAAGAACGCAACCAAACATGATCAACTACGCTGGATTGAAGCGAAGGACTTTGAAAAAATGGGCAGATGATGAGCGCCTACAAACTATGAAAAAGGCGCTCTTCTTCAATAAGCTCAAACTTTTTACAAAATTCAGGGACCTCTCATGGGAAAGTGAGCCTCATGGAATAGGATATAAGTCCAATACTTCGAAAAAACAGAAGATACATGGTAATGGGATAATAAACCAAAAAGAAACTGCATTAAACCACGGTGGAAAACATCTAACAGTTGAGGACTTTACTATAGATTTTTAGCATTAAATATATATTTTAAATATCAAACCATACTTTTTCTGATTATAAGTTAAACCTTTGATTCTATTGTCGCTTTTCATAAGTATCAGTGATCTCAGTGTCGAAGATCACATCCCAGAAGCGACTAGTGACACCAAATCCCAACTGGTAGTTCTTGTAATGATGCTCTAAATGATATGTTTTCAATTCTTGTAAGTACTTAGGAAGTTTAGTATGGTGCAAAAGATAATGGGTTACATCATATAAGATGTATCCAAGAGTGCCACCTGCGAATCCAGAGCAAGCCCAATAAAATGGGAACACTGAGAATATTAATTTGTAGAAAGGAAATGCCAAAAGAACGAACAAAGTAGGTGGCATAACCAATCTGTATCTGTCCATAGGTAAGTAATGATGAACACCGTGCATCAAAAAATGAAGACTAAGCGCTAATGGGTGATCAGGCAAGTAAAAGTCTAAATGAAACAAGAATCTGTGCAAGCAGTATTCAACTAAAGTCCAAACGCATAAACCTAGAACCCAAAAACTCAAAGCAACTATTTTACTTTGATTGACGAATCCAACATAGAAAAGATACATATTTGGAGGAAGCCAAACAAGAGGAACGACCCACCAAGGTGTAAGCGACAAAGGCTCCAAAAAGTTTCCAAATAGTGGCGCAGAGCCTTTCCCATAATGTCTAGGTCTGTGAACCTGATCTAAATAGTATTCCTTTGAAAAAGTACAAAAAAGCATTTGGGGAAGAAGTGGCTTTTTCAAGTCCAAGAATTTGTGCTTCTTAACGTCATCATCGAAATCTGTCTGAATCGAAAGTAATTCAGCTGGAGGTAACTTGTCGTGAAACTCATACATGTCAAAGTCCCCATTCATTTTGACTTCGACGGGCGTGTTGTTCTTATTATTTAAAAGATTTCTTTCCTCCTCATCTGTTGCCAAATAACCCACAAGCATCTCATCGTCTAGCATCTCGTATGCGCTTTCGGAATGTATATGTGACGTTTGGTCGGCCATGATTTCAGTTATATCTTTTCCAGCATAGGGCAATATAATGTCACCTCCTCCAGGATGTTCATCAAGGAATCCAGTCACGTCATACACTTTTCTATTGTATAGCGATACCCAGCAATCATTATTATTGTTATGCTTAGATAAATCCACTGAGGATATTAAAGGTAAGTTCTTCACCATGTTTTCGAAATAGAAAGAGAGAAAGTTTCTTCAATATATGTTTCTACCTTATCACTACTATTCTTTGTTTTCAATATAGTAAAAATGGTCTGATAAAACATGTATTGTGAGATGCGAAATATTTTTAGTGTCAAATGCTCATTTTATTTTCGTGAATAAAGGGGACGCAAAAATAAAAGAAAGAAAAATAAAGAGCTATGTAGTATATTGCCCGGCTAAGTCCATAAAGAGTGAACCACGGAAGTGAAGGTAAAGTAAGTGTATAAATTTCCTTTAATTAGTCTCGAAGCTCATGCTGGCACCGCATCTACCGTAGTTTCAGTTTCAGTCATTTGATTCTCAGCTTCAGACTGGGTCGACTGGTTTTCATCTGGACTATTTCCACACGACATGCGCTGTTCTAAATGAAGTGTATGATCTACCAAATTGAGGTAAGCATACATGAAATTCGAAAGCAAAACCTGCTCTCTTAAAGACCGTTTTGGGTTTGCTAATTTTAAATGAGACAAACGGTAAATGGCTCTTTCGACATTGACTGGGAACCTATAGTGCAACATCACCAATGTAGATTGTGAAGGAGGAGGAAGAGGAAATCCAAAGGCAGAATCAGTGAAAGGAATTGGTTGATTTGCCCTGGAAGTCCTACGTATGGATTTCTTGATTTTTTCTTGAATATCCAACGTCACGGCGCGCGAGTTCCCCAGATTCTCAGCAGTATCTTCACTTGATAAGACGACTTTGGTGGATTGCTTATGGTCTGTTTCTGAGGTTTCATTCAGGATATAGCTCATATCATCCTTCTTCACTGAATCCTTCTGATTCATTTTGAGATCATTTTCTTTTGAGCCACCTTTAGGCGAATGCGAAAAGCCTTGTAAGGGCTTGTCTTTTCTAACAAGTTTACCCTGACTAGATCGAGATTCTTCTTTGACCATGGAGCCACTCAGGTTGTTCTCAGATGGATCGGGGATACTAGAAACCTCTTTTACACCATCCTTTTCCTTGTCATGCTGTTGCTTTGATGCTTGAGGAGTTTTAACCACATCGATGTTAGATGCTTTGGATATGTTCTTTGATTTGTTTCTTTTCTTAAAAACACCATCTCTTATCTTTGTGTGAAGGTTTTTCTTGGTGTCGGAATCTGACTCATAATCCACAGTAACACCTGATGGACTTGAAGATGCTTTAGTCTCATTTGATTTTGAGCTGACAACCATAGAATTGGATCTTTTCTTCCTGAAAAATTTGGATATCACGTTTTCCTTTCCGTGTATTGTCAGTTTTTCATGGGACTTATCTTGTTCACCAACTGCAAGTGTATTCTTCGAAACCTCGGGATTCGAAACAGATCTAGCCTGAGAATAATGCGTCCTAGAAAATTCACTTCCAGATTTCTCTTTGAGCCAAGACCAGGAGTTCTTTTTTTTCAAAGTTTTCTCTCCTGGGAATGGTGCCTTTCTTTCAAGCCAATTCAGCGAGGCCATGTAATCATCACCCAAAGAACCCGAAGAGATTTCCTTCTGCAGCGATTTCTGATCATTCGATTTAATAATCTCCCCCTGTTTTTCCTTAGACGGCTCCTTAGAAGAAGCCAATTCTTCAGCATAGGTCAGTTGAATACCCTTTCCTTTTGTTTTATCTTCGAGACAATTTACCTTAGAACTCCTGTCTTCCTTAGAGGATGGTAAGTTTGTCATGTCTGGCTCAGGAATATCAGGTATCTCGTCCAAAGAATCTAAAATACCTTCGGCAGGTTCTGTAGTAGCGCTTTTAGACATATCTTTTTCAATATTTAGTTCTTGGAGTACCTCTTTCTCGATTCCTAATGAGTCCTCATAGCTGATGTTTTGAAGCGACGCCTGTAAACTGCAATCTTGCATGATATTTTCAACTTCAGAATCTGAAGTTTTTGAAGTGACTGTAGGACTTTTAGAAGCATCTATGCTAGTGAGACTGTCCTTGAAAGTATTGATCTCTTTTCTTAACTGGTTGAGGTTATCATTCAAGTTTAAAGATTTCTCTTCTATGCTCTTATAGTCCTCAGATTGAGCAGATTCCCGCTGCATTGTCCATTGCTGGAGAGCACCGACACTAGAATGAATACTGTTTACCGACTCCAGACTCGTATTTTCATGGGACAAAGCTTCACTGCTTGGCGAATGAAAATTTCGAGAGATAGAATGCTTCGGTTTGGCACGGCGTGACTGTTCCAAATTTTTCAAAGTTCGATTTATCGGCTTATTCTGATGTAATACCCTGGGATTCTGAGGAGGAGGTTGACGGGGTCTTTCAACCCTCTTTTTAGAGACATCAGGAAGCAGCTCATAATGTTTTCTCGCACCAATTCCATGCTTGTTCTTATGCTTCTCCGGCCTTGGAGTTTTTCCATGCCCAATATTCATTGCAGTCATATTGTGTTGGCCAAACTTTTGTACGGTGAAGTGCAGTTCTACAGGAGAATGAGATGATGTCATTTCGGGATAAGGAGAGTCACCAGAGTGATGTGATAGGGGCAGCATATTCGGATCTTTATACGTGAACATAAGCTGAGAACTTCGAACATCGCGATTCTTTGACATTGAATACTTTCTTTTATCTGATTTCATCTCTGGCAGCACTTCAGGAAGAATCGAAGTATTAAGAGAATTTCTAAGTTCGGCTAGCTTATCAGCTTTATTATGCTGCAAACTTGACCCTGTCATTGGTAGATAGTGAGACAGGGCTGCTTGTCTATAGTGGTGTCTTCTGCTTCGTCTTAATGAGAAGTCACCTGTTTTACCTGTATGTGTGTAAGGAGGTCCTGCGACTGAGAATCCACTAGCATCATCCTGATTGCAGTTAACAGTCGTACTATCACCTTCAAAGTTGTGATTAGCATCTGGTGCTTCGCTCTCTTTCTCCTTATCTGCATACTTCTTTGGTGAATTTGGAGGAGATGTAAGCTCATCGAGGGCCTGTTTTTCGATCTCTGTGTAGCCCAATGCAGTTTTCGATAAGGTCTTTGCAATAGTGACAGCATCGTCCGACTCCATACCAGCGAGCTTCGACAAAGTTTCTAGCTGATTCGTTAATTTACTCAAAGAAGGATTACTGTGTTCACTTCGATTTGTCTGAGATGAAGCTTCTGATTTTACTGAAGATTTGGACGGAGATACTGGCGCATCAATACCACGTCCATCCTCTTTTTTCTCGGAGTAGATGGAAGAGAGTGAAGAATGCCGAGATAACCTATTCGCTCTACTCTGCTTTCTCTCTACAAGCTCTTTCACCTTGGAACGGAAATGAAGCCTGAATTCCTCTGGGTTAACCTCTGGATGCAAGTTCGCAGGTAACCAAATCAATGTCTCTGTATCTATCAGTCTATCCTCATCGTAACTATTCTCATTATCATCATTATCGCTCCTGTCTTGGGACTCACTCAGAATTGAATTGGCGGTCTCTTCGGTGTCAGACCCAATTGATATGAAGGACATACGCTTTGAAGGACTCCGATTAACAGATAGTGCACTTTCAGGTTCCTCAGAATTTCCAGTTATACTATTAAGCTCGTCTTCTGACTGAAAATACTGATATTCGAGGTCATCTGGCGGTAAATCAGGATCAAAATTCATCATGTTCCCTATGGACAACCTCTTCAAAGCAGTTACCATTTTCTTCTCCTGCTCTATCTCCTTTGCAGCAGATTTATAATTATCTGTATTTGCTTTTACATCATTTGATAAACTCTTCTCCTTGTCAACCATCTTCTGATCTATTCGAAATGTAGTAAACTAGTCTTCGAGACTTGATATTACCAATGCATATATTAACAAGAAATAGGGAAACTTTCGCTTGATATCACTTTCGTATCTTTAAAAACCTTTGTATTTTAAGGAAATGCCAAACTGAGCCTAGCTTTTTCAGATCCTTCTAGTACTAGGTCTGAAGTACTTGGATCGAAAGTATTTTATTATTTTGATCTACACGTAAAATGTAAAATTACACAAAACTCGGTATTGGAATTATATTCTTTTGAAGATATTATACAGAGTAATAGAACCCGAATGCACCCACAATTAAAAGCACACGGTAGAATTTGGTCCACCGATCACCTTCCACAGAGATTTCTGGAATGCCATTCAAATTGCATATCGTATGAGCCAAAACAGAGCATGAGAGATTATGTTTACTTTTGAGGAAAACGTAATTAGATAAAATGCCGAATAGGGTGGTGTAGAAAGCCTGGAAGAATGTAGCGATGACAACATTGGAGAATGAATTTCTTCCATCTTTAATGAGAGCATATGCATGATGGATATGCGCTAAGCCAAAGAAAAGGGGTGTGAGAAGCATCGTCGAAGTTGTAATATGTGTAGGATCCATCAATGTCACCACAACTGACCGATATATTAACTCCTCAGTAAGTGGTGCGAAAACATAATTTCTAAAGCCCTCAAACAGAATGAAAGAATCTCGGATGTCTCTGGATATGCTGGTCTCTTTGCACCAAGCACTTCTAGCGTATTCCAATATAGGTCCGATGAAAAGTATGCAAAATTGTACTACGGTGTAACCTACAGCCTCTAGATCAGACTTCAAGCTTCGCGACTTTGTTAGTCCTGGCAATAACCCGAGGCTTCGAATTACTTCAGTTTTATTATTGTATCCACCCCACAGCTTCAATATAAGCGGAAGCAAAAGAATCCATCCAGAGCAGATCATTGTCACTCTTTTGAGTCGAAATTTAATTACTATAGGGTCATCTCTAGCTCTTTTCTTAACGTTAGATGGAACACTAACATGTATTGCAAAGACATAAGAACTGGTAGCTAAAAGACTGACTAGCCATGCTGATAGCCTTGTGTACATGTGAATGGAGGTTGCAGCAACGGTTGTCTATCGTATAAGATAGAGGAAGTGTGCAGGGTACAAGAGGAACCAATACGAGCTGTCGCCATTCGTCTGACTCATAAGTTTATTTATTACATAAGCAATAATAGAATATCATCTCCAGATTTGAAATGAAAAATTTAGTAGGTGAATAGTAAGGGAGTTATAAACATGCTGACAAGCAGAATAAGACATATAACTGCTGCATATAGAGGCCCGAAGAGAGCTTTCAGCTCTATATCGATACTCCATGCGCAAAATTTGACTGAAAAAATTGTTCAAAGATTTGCAGTGGATCTTCCTCAAGACAAAGAAGTGCAGAGCGGAGACTACGTTAGCATTCGACCAGCTCACTGTATGTCGCATGACAACTCATGGCCTGTGGCGACGAAATTTATGGGCTTGGGGGCTAAGAAGGTTGCTGACAATAGACAAGTAGTGTGTACGTTAGATCATGATGTTCAGAATAAATCGGAGAAGAACTTGGAAAAGTATGCTAATATTGAAAAATTTGCCAAAGAGCAAGGTATAGACTTTTATCCAGCCGGGAGAGGTATTGGACACCAGATCATGATAGAAGAAGGCTACGCATTTCCTTTGAACTTAACAGTAGCTTCTGACTCGCATTCGAATACATATGGTGGTATAGGTGCCTTGGGGACGCCAATAGTGCGTACAGATGCAGCTGCTATCTGGGCCACAGGCCAAACGTGGTGGCAAATCCCCCCCGTTGCGAAGGTTGAGTTGAAAGGAACTTTGCCAAAAGGTGTAACGGGAAAGGACATTATTATAACGTTATGTGGAATCTTCAACAACGATGAAGTGTTAAACCATGCCATAGAATTTACAGGAGAGGCTGTAAAGGACTTGCCTATAGACTATAGATTAACGATTGCGAATATGACTACGGAATGGGGTGCCTTATCCGGTCTTTTCCCAGTTGACGATGTCCTTATAGAGTATTACAAGGATAGGCTCAAGAAATTGCCGCATCACCATCCTAGAATTAATGAGGAAACTGTCAAGCAATTAGCTGTAAATCCTGTGAAGGCTGACGATGAGGCAACTTATGCCAAACACTTAGTTTTAGATTTAAGTACGGTGCCTCCAAATGTTTCCGGTCCAAATTCAGTCAAGGTATCGACACCATTGCATGATCTTTCCGAACAGGATATCAAGATAAACAAAGCGTATCTTGTTTCGTGTACAAATTCTAGATTAAGCGATATTAAGGCTGCGGCCGACGTTATCAGGGGCCACAAGGTTGCTGACAATGTTGAGTTTTATGTCGCTGCAGCTTCATCTAATGTTCAGAAAGATGCTGAGCACACTGGCGCATGGCAGGATATTTTGGATGCTGGTGCTATCCCGTTACCGGCAGGTTGTGGTCCTTGTATCGGATTGGGTGCTGGATTACTTAAGGATGGAGAGGTAGGTATATCCGCCACCAATCGTAATTTCAAGGGAAGAATGGGGTCAAGAGACGCTTTGGCTTATCTTGCATCTCCAGAAGTGGTAGCTGCATCTGCAGTATTGGGGAAAATAGGTGGTCCGGAGGAATTGGAGGGTAAACCCGTGCCTAAAAATCCAGAAATTGTGAAAAGAATTGACGTTCCAAAGAAACAAAATTCTGATTCAAGTTCTGATTCGGCTTCTGTCGACGTTTTGGATGGATTTCCTCGTGCGATTGAGGGTGAATTGATATTGTGTGATGCTGATAATATCAATACAGATGGTATATACCCAGGAAAGTACACTTATCAGGATGATGTGCCTAGGTCTAAAATGGCGGAGGTATGTATGGAGAACTACGATTCTGAGTTTGGAAGTAAGACTAAGGCAGGTGATATAATAGTATCTGGATTTAATTTTGGAACTGGCTCCTCCAGAGAACAAGCTGCTACTGCTATTTTAGCAAGAGACATGAAATTGGTGGTTGCAGGTTCTTTCGGGAATATATTCTCAAGAAACTCGATAAATAATGCACTCTTAACCTTGGAGATACCGGATTTGATAAACATGTTACGCAAGAAATTCAAAGACGCTAATGAGTTGACAATTCGAACAGGTTGGTTTTTGAAGTGGGATGTTACCAAAGCACAAGTAATAGTGACCGATTCTAATAACGAAGTGGTATTGACGCAGAAAGTAGGAGAATTGGGTACGAACTTACAAGACATCATCGTAAAAGGAGGATTAGAAGGCTGGGTTAAAGCTAAATTGGCTTCTGAATCAAAGTAATCTATTTAGAATTTCTAGGCAAGAATATCGATGTAAAATATATAATATTCTTGGTGCTACAGCGTACTATATCTCCTGTATAGCTGATAGCTGGACCATTCTGAGGTGATCTGGGCAAACTGTGTATAGCCATGTTCTCCGGTTATGATCGTGAAAAAAAGAAAAGAAAAGAAAAGCTCGCAAGTCGAGAATTGAACTCAGGTTCTCGTACCCGCCGCCTTCCATTGTGTCTATTCCGTCGTCTGCCCAAAGCAATAACCATACAGTTGGACCTCGCAACATTTTAAGAGCCACACGACTCCTTTATACCAGTGTAGTATATCTAATATCAGTTTATATTGTTGAAAAGTTCATGTTTCAAAGACGCATGAATAATTTGATAGTTGTAGAACACCTTTGTAGAGAAGTCCACAACGTCGTCCGCAAAATTCATGACAAGTAATAGGCAGTTGAATACGTAGTATATTATAGTATCGAGAACTAGAAGCACCCGATCCAACATGCTTTCGGCCGATCTACTCACCTTTGAAGTAATTTGGCCAATACCTATTACATTTGCAAAGTGTGATATAGTTGTAGTTGCATTCATCTTTTACTATCGGATTTATTCCGCACAGTGCTTTCTACAAACGAGGAGAGACTCCAATTATATATTCTATTGTACCTGGGCAAGAGTACCATCGTATGCTGCAACTTTGCAGACCCTTGATTGGCATTGTGAAACTACCGGATTTTGGGGCTCTTGTCAAATGACAATTACATCAGCAGCAGACAACAAATGTCATTCGTTCTAGAATCTCCTCATTTAAATGGAGTAAGACGCCCGTACACCCACATAAAAGAAACGCGAATTACAAGAGGGGAGGAGATCAAACTGGAAATTTGTACTATGCTCAAACTAATCGAAAACTGGGGAAGAGAGTTTTGCAGCAGTAACAGCACATTGTAGTCACTTAGGCTGTAAACACTTCATGCAATCGAACATGTAGTCGCCATTTGGATATAATAACGGAAAATTCCTCGTTCGGTACGAGGATCAAAAATGTAAACAAATTATATCTCCACAGCAGCAAACGTCAGAGCAAAATTTGCCTTCATTTCTGAGTAGTAAATAATCCAGCTATTATTTACCAATTCCTGGTTGAGAAGGGCTTTATTAATAATCTTTGACAATTTCACTACAGCTTTCAAACCCTCATTAAAGCTCTCGGCTTCCTGAGTACTGGCTTTAGATTTAAGCTTTTTACTTAAATTGAGCCTCAATGCGTCCATAAGACTAGGAAGGACATCTGGAGAAGTGAGGAAGAACTTGTAGTCGGAGCTTATTAGATGACCTAGATTTATGGACGACAAGATGACAATATCGATTTCAGTGTCAGTGAGTCCTTTATCGATGATGGTCCTGCCAATACGAATTATATCGACATTGTGGTCTTTTAGAGATTGGGGGTCCATGGAAATAACCGTGTAGAGTAGTTCGTAGCAGAGCTTTCTGATTTCGAGCCCTTGGTCAATGACGTATTTATAGGGACCCATAGGAATGACCTTCTTGAATTCAGGTCTCGGAGGTAGCTCCTCGAATATCAAAGGCAAGATTTTAGGAGCTAAGAGGTCCATCAAAAGTCTAGGTTTGTTGTGAAGTCCGGTCGAAATAGTGTCGACCAACGCTTGTTTAATTTCAATACACGGAATTTCTAAGAATTTCAAGCATTCTTGAAAAAGTTCGAGAAGGTCATTCAAAGATGTTGCCAGCTTACTCATGAGCTGCTTTAGTATGGTAATACTAACATATGCTGTGGATCTATTCTGACAACTCTTTGCATTCTCGAGGGTTATGCAAATAAAGGCGTTATCGCGCAAGCAAATTTTGGATAGGACATCGCCTGCATATTTGATTTCAGAGCCATGGCTACTAAACTCTTCACCATACAGCGACACAGTGGTCCAAACGGTGTTCCAGATCAAGTTCAAAGACAGTGCCTCCATGTTGACTTTATCACCGAGAATTTGAATGAGGGATATAATATTTAAACTCCGTTCTTTTTCATTCAGCACATAAGAATTAAGTAAACGTTGTAAGTTACTTGCTAAATCTCTTTCCACAAGGAGGCCTATAGCCCTTGACGAAGCAAATCTAACGCTTTCATGCTGGCTTTCAAGAAGATATAAAAAAGTGTCTATATTCACATGATTCAAACGACCAGCACTTCCGATGTTTCCAAGAAATTGGATATGAAAAAGTAAGTCGTCGAGTTCCATATCTCTTTTATTCTCAATATAAGATATCAACTCCGATTCGATGCTCTTAATTTGCTCTTTCATGTCTAACTCAGTGTAGATTATAGCCATCGTTTTAGAACTTATAAAGGACTTAAGATCTAAGTACTTTGCGAAAACCTCTGCCAAATTGAAGCTGCTAGAATTCAGTAAAATTCTTATGAAGCGCAAATAGCTCGTAGTATCCCATTCCTCAATGTCAACCAATTTATTATTGATTACATTCATCGAAAGGTCTTTGATAAAGTTTTCATCTATAGGATGATACTCAATTAGATTACCTAGAATATCGAAGCTCAAAACCATAATCCTAGGATCGAAAGTTACTCGATAAAGACTAACGCATATATCAAAAAGTTTATCTATTTCCTTCTTATCAATCTTGTCAGTTATGCCACATTTTAAAACTTCATCAATAAGCTTTAATGATACATAATAGTATGACTCTTCAGTTGAGCATAAGATTATTCTGAGATGACAAATGAGAAAATTCACAAACTCCGAGTTATTTATGAATGTGCCGAAGCATTTAGATGACCTTGAGTACACTCCGATTAGACTTTCAATGGTATTTCGCATAGTAACTTCGTCGCCTAGAGCCCTCCTGAAGACATCAAAAATTTTCTCCTTAGTTGACTCATCTAGATCTAAATGAACGCAAGCAGACGTAAGACCGCCAATCGCTTTTTGCTTCAAGGAGGCCAGGTAGCTTTTGTCCATGCAAAGGCTGATAATACTCTGAATGAGGTCATTGATGGATTCATCCAAGGTGACATCAACATTTAAATCACCTATTTTCTTGAAAAATAATCTTGAAATATCGATGGTTTCAAGAATAACATAATGATAGGTTTTGTTGTTGTTTAAAGAACTTAAGAGGTCTTCTAATATCCTATGAATAAAAGCACTAGAAGAACCAGAAATTTTATCATTATCCAAGATTGTCCTATAAAAAAAGAGACAATCTGCATTACCAGCGGTTCTGAAGTCTACTTTTTCAATAATACTGAAAACATTGTCAAGGAATTCATTGGACACATAAGCTTTGGTCTGCACTAAACTATCAACTAACTTCAATGTTATTGAAAATTTAGATATCTTTGCAGCCACAAACAAGACGTCAACTATTCTTTCTTCTAATTTAGAGCACAATTGATTTAGCCAATCATTGTAGGGGTCTGATATACTCATTGAGCTAGCTTCAGAATTACGACGACGCATTCTATTAGTATTGCTATTGGATATCTTCGATAACTGAGAAATAATATTGATGAAAGTTTTGATAGTCTCTTCGATTATCAAATCATTACTACTATCAAGTGTTTTTAGTAAGCATGGCAGTAACTGGTCACAAACTAAAAGTAATGCATCGGAACTAGCTAAAGCTAATGAGTTGCATAATCCAATAGACTTTAATCTAAGTTTCCAAATACCATCATCATCATCTTGTACATCATTAAGACTAATATGATCTTCGTCATCTGAAAATTCAATATCTGAATCTTCCGATGATTCAACTTCCACACTATCACCAAGGCCCAAGGGATCATACGAGATAAATTCTTTAATAAAGTAAATGATATCTGAAACGTATAGTTTGACAACTGAATAGGGAACTGATGTGATCAAGACATTAACTGTGTTCAAAGCTTCTTCACGGATGCAATTATCCTTCATCAAATCGTCGAAATCGATATCCTCTACATTGGAAGTATCGTTTAGTTTACTTAGTTTCAAGTCTTTTTTGACATTTTGAAAAATTGTAGACGTTAGCTCTTGCGAAGCTTCTTCTGATTCGGCTGATACGCGACTCTGAGCATGAAGTAGTATCGAGAAGAGATTCAAGCGATTAATTGATGCCCTGGATGAACCAAGAGATGATGATGATTCCTTAATAATTAAATGCATACACTGTGTAATCAAACTGATGGTTACAAAGTTAGCTTCTTCTCCTTGTAAAAGCAACCCGAATGCGACAACACTTCTTCGCCCTATCAAATCTTCATGTCGAAAAATAGTTTGAACAGATCTTTCAATAAGCTTCCATCCTTCTTCGGGCTTCAAGAATCTACCTGAGCTCTTCAACAAATCTATCAATAGCTCAACCGAGTCAACATTAAAATCATGTGAAGTAATGTTCGGTATTAAATATTTCAAGATATTTCTGTGGAGCTGCTTGGAGAAAAAGGAACCTGAGGCTAATACCAGCCTCAATGCCATACTTGGAATTGATATCGTTATTTTTAGGTCCTCTTTTTTTGCATTTTCATCCAAGAGTTCCTTGTATAAACCTTCAATCATCTCAATAATCCCATCTGGCGACATGTATCTCACTACTATAGAGAACATACTGACAGCTTGACTCTGCACATTCGAATTGGAATCATTTAAAAGCCTGAACAAAATGGGAACGAAACTTTCGACTGACTTATATTTAATGTTCGTATTGTTTTTCAAGTATTTCTTCAAATCTTCAAGTGCCATAAATCTCAAATCTGCATCAACATCGAGGGCTTTATCTTTCAAGGCGCTTATGCTGATTTCTCTCATTTTGCTTATTACGATGCTTAACCCAGATTTGTCTTCTGGCTTTCTTAAACTCAATTTTCAATGGTTCAAATTATATCGTGACACGATAACACAATCGAAAAGCAAAGTATGAGAGCGCATTAAAGAGCTTCAATTAGTATTATTTTCTATACTAAATACAATAACTATAGTAAAGTACGAAATAAATATGCTAGTATTTACTGCTTTAGTCTTTAATAGTAAAGACTTTTATTTTACGATATCTTTCACATGAAGCTGGATAAAATAACCATGTATTGCTAGTCTTTCTTACCTTCTTCCTTTGTTTTTTTGGATTCTTTCTTGACTTTCTTCAGTTTCCTGGATTCTTTCTTGACCTTTTTGGATTTTTTTCTCTGGTCCTTATCTTTTTTATGTTCTTTATCTTTCTTCAATTTCTGTTTGCCTGCCTGGGGTGATTTAGCGTTTGGCTCATCTATTTCGTAAGACGTACTCCTATCGATACTCTCACTACTATCTCTGCGCTTGCGCTTTCTTATATGCTTCTCTGTCTTGTTATCTTCCGAAATGTCAATTTCTTTCTCAGATTCATCAGTGATATCTTTAGAGCCACTTTTAGCATCTGCAGGCTCGTCACTTTCGGTAATATCATCAAAATTTACTTCATCCTTAGGCTCAGATAATACCTTATCATCTATAACTTGAGAGTTTACAGCTGAGTTCCTTTCTTTTTGTATCTTTTCACGAATCTCTACATGTCTTGAACTCTCGCCTATCCCATTAACCTCGACTGACTCGACTAAAAGCACAGGAGGATCAGATGAATCAGAAGATTCGACTTCATTTGAGTCGTCTACATGATTTTCAGTGATGAGTGACGAATCAATATCTTCATTCAGAATATCGATACCTTTTGCGGTTATTTCTTCACCTATAACATGCAATAGAGTAGCACATCTCTTCGCAAAAGAATGATTTGGTACCTCTTTATCTTCGACTTGTTTAGTTTGTTCGCCATTTTCATCAGTCGGCTGGTCCTTCTTAATGGTGTTGTGCTCCTTTTCTTCCGAGGAATTAACCTTTCTTTCTTCAATTTCTTCGTTTATGCTTGCATTTACCTTTTCATAATAATTATTCCATTTCTGTAAAATATTTTGTAACTCCGAAATGACTCTCTCTCTACTTCCTCCCTGCAATCCTTCGATGTATACTTGAAGTGCCTTTTCATACAGAGAAGGTATCGTTTCGATATTTTTAAGTATCCAATTCTGCTTTTGCTTACTGAATTTCCAGTTGGACCTATCTGAATGATACTGCCGAAGATAAGCTAACTGATCTTTTTCTGGTGGTGGTTTTTTCTGATCTTTAGGTAATTTTTGCCTTTTGGGTGGTTTTTTTGCGTCATCTGGCACTTTGTCCAGTGTTCTTTTTCTTTGGTTAAGTCTCTTGATCTGCTTTTTAGTGACTTCGGCACTTTCCAAATGTTCTACCGATATTTCCGTGTTATCTGACTCATTCTTAACCTTGAGGCCAAGCCTTTTCCAAGCGGGCACGCTAGCCGTAGTGTTCATTTAGAATTAGTTGGTATACTTGGTGGTGATGATCATCGCCATAGACAAGAAGTTTGAGTACATCCGGGTAACCAAAAATCGACAAACTTTTAAAACAGTTCGATGAACACAAGATAGTTAGTTTAAGTAATTATTTACTTATGCAAGTGATAATATACTAAAAGTGCTCACCTTCTTTATAGGTGGGCTCAGTATATCGTTTGCGATATCAAAGGTACTAAGTTTGAGTCTGTTATGAGTTTATTTTCAAACATAATGGATATAGGAAACGTACACATTCTTTCGAAATCTTGATACTTTAAATGGAAGGAAGCTTCTTTGCATGTAGTTTAGTTTCTACTCGCAGCCTCGGCCTATGATGGGCTTTTGGTTGACGTATTTAAACGAACTTTTTAAAAGTCGGTAATTTAAATCATATATATATATGCGCATATATTAGTACCATTAGCGCCTGAGCTAGAAGGTAAAATTGTGTGAAAATATGAAGTTTACACCAGTTGAACTAACTCGGCAAACTTGCTGCGTTCAATTTGAGTCAAAAGTTCCTAAATTATTATTAGAAATGATGACTTTTATCATTCATTCTCTTGAGATGCGGTTTGGCGCTCTCCATCTTTCTTAGCCGCCCAAATTCTAAGTTTCGCAATCAAATCATTTGCGAGTTCTTGAGCCTTTTCGTCTTTATTCTGACTTAATTGCATTTCGCCATAAGCTTTCTTGAAGTAAACTGTCGCGTCATCTATAAGCCTCTCTAACTCTTTGTTGTTTCCCTCGGAAGCAAGAGACTGCTTAACATTTTGAATAATTGTGTCTGCTTTCAGAAAGAGCTCCCGTTCATCGGTTGTGGGGACATAAGCACTGCTTTCTGTCTCTGAATTCTTAAAAGTCTCTTCATTCTGGGCTGACATGGCGAAGGAAATATCTATGTATGTAATTACTCTTGGGATCTGCCTAATGGTTGCCAGAAGAATACAAAGATTGAACTGAGAAGCGGAGGGGAAGTCTATTGTCTACACAGAAATGAAATCATGTGAAAATGATAAATTAACTTCATAATTCTCTCTCCCTGAAAATACGCAAGAGTAGTATGTATCTACTTATCTACACTGCCTTCAAATTTGCCTCTGTTTCCATGTTTTGGGGAATAACGCTCAGAGGAATCTATGGAATCGAACTTACTACTGCCCAGTCTCTGCTCAAATTTACCCTGAGTTTCGTACTTACCTTGAGAGTGAGAATCGTCTGATTGCTTGTCTTTTCTTCTCTCCTCATACTTTCCCTTGTCCTCATATTTACCCTTGTCTTCAAACTTTGCTTTGTCCTCATATTTACCCTTGTCTTCAAACTTTGCTTTGTCTTCATATTTACCCTTGTCTTCAAACTTTGCTTTGTCTTCATATTTACCCTTGTCTTCAAACTTTGCTTTGTCTTCATATTTTCCCTTGTCTTCATATTTTCCTTTATCTTCATACTTTCCTTTATCTTCAAACTTTGCTTTGTCTTCATATTTTCCCTTGTCTTCATATTTTCCTTTATCTTCATACTTTCCTTTATCTTCATACTTTCCCTTACTTTCGACACCTCTTTGAGAAGGTCTTGTTTCATCAGAGAGATATTTGTCCTCTTTCTGCTGGTATTGATCATAGGGCCCTACATTGCCCAACTCTCCTACTAATTTTGTCTTTGAAAACTCTTGTGATCTGCTCATGATTACCACAATAATAGTGTGTTTAATTTCGAAATAATATTTTGTATACTTTTTCGATTATGCGACTGTTCTTGATCATGTTCCCAATGCGAGTATACGGAAATGACAAAACCTTTTCCTCTGATTGCTTCTCGAAAGTTTCTGATCTTATTCAGCTGATATCAATGTTTTAAATGAACCAGTCGCATTCGAAGGATTTCCCTAAAGTGATTGTTATTGATTGGGATGAAACTATTACATCTGTCGATACCATTGAGCTTGTTGCACAAGCCGCATACAAGCGAAAGCCACATTATCAACCTCCATTTGACTATTTTGTAAAGATATATTATAAGGCTTACGAAAAGTACGTTGCAGAGTTCTACTCGAAAAATGGCCCTAGAGATACGATTAGGAAAGAGTACGATTTTCAACTTGGATTGAAAGATGTTGAAATGTCTTCAATTAATGAGATTTGTAACCGGGGTCTCTTCAAGGGTTTAAGAAGACAAGATTTCGAGTCTCAAGCTAGGTACGTAAAACTAAGAGATGGTTTTAAAGAGTTTATGAGCGCATGCCAACTTAGGCAAATACCTATTGTTATTCTAAGCATTAATTGGACTAAATTGATTATGAAAAAAGTACTAGAAAATGAAGGATTTTTTGAAGGCGATCATTTAAAATTTATAGTAAACGACTTTGAGTTCCATGATGGAGTAACTACGGGTATTTTTGCGGCCAAGACGATTGGGACTGGTGTGGATAAAGTAAACGTCGTTAAGCAGTTAAGGACGCAGTATGGCAGTCTATGCTATATTGGTGATAGCGCAACTGATCTACTTCTGATAATTGAAAGCGACGTTGGTATTGCCTATAAAGATAGTAAGGTGTTAGATTGTTTTGAAGAACTACAAATTCTGCCTAAGCTGTTAAATGAAATAGACCATCTCGATAGTGGCTGTATTTATGTAGCTGATTGGCATGAAATACTCGATAGTTTGAATAGCACAGGATAGTCAGCTTATAAGATTATTAGTTTGTGTATCTTTTCTTTTTTCTTTAATTCTTAATTAGCGGCTAGTTTAAGCCTCATCAATTTTCTATGTGAGATTTGAAAGCCTCTCTTTCATTTGAATACGCTTATTCATGCAGTTATTCGTTCCATGTATTCACAGACGATGTGTATACCACTCCCCCCGGTACATGAACGTAGGGTCCATATGGGTATCCCATTTGAGCACCTGGAGGCATAGGCGCTGGCCGACCAACATGACCCGGGATTGCAGTAGGAACCATCTCGTATTGCCCTCCTCTAAAATACTGTGGATTTGCATTCGGAGATCTCTGCATCATATGTTGGTTAGAGAAAGGTGCCGGACCAGGAGCCATAGTGTACAAGTGCGAAGGGCCCGGTGGTTGAAATTTAGTAATTGGGTCACCCGGAGAGCTTTGTGGATATCTAGCGGATGGTATTGGAGGAGGCAATTTCTGAATTGGCGAGTTGACATGAGATGGCTGGTAAATATGTTGCGGATATCTTGGAGACTTTTGCATACTCACGTCTTCTCTCGTGGGGGCAGGGATAGAAGATGACGCTTGTATCTTAGGTGTTACCTGCGAAGGAGGTTCAGAAGAAGCATACAAATTTTGACTTGATGTATTGACCAAGGAAGGCTTCTGCGAACCTTGAACATACTCTATTCTTTCACACGGTAACAAAGCCATAAGGTCTCTAATAAGAATGTTGGGCACTTCAGGAGGTTCCCTTAAAGGTGGAACAGGACCGGCATTCTTAGACGCTGAGATCAAATTTTGAGCCCTCTCATCAAAAAAGGAAGCCTCCTCCGCTTTCCCAAGCTTCTTGAAACATGTTGCAGCTCTTGCACAAGCGTCCGATGCGTCTGCAAGCTGATCATTAGATCTTTCATAGACGCAGCTTAATCCATCCCAAGCAGTCGCCGTACCGATGGAGTTTTCTTCAATCTGCAAACGCAATGCTTGAGAATACGCAGCGAGCGCATCTGGCAATTGTTTGAGTTCCAAGTACAACCTTCCCACGGCAAGCCAGGTGACGGGCAAGTTTGAAGCTCTCGTTAATGCAATCTGGTAGCAATCATAAGCCAACCGTGGAGACTTCAAAAGTGCATAAGCTTTACCTAAAAGATACCAAGGAAGAAAATCCCCCTCGCTACTTGCTTCAACCGTTTTCTCATCAAGCTCAACACCAACAAAAAAGTTTGGCGGTGGCACTTCACTGCTCACAACCTTCTGCAATAGAGGAATGGCCTTCTCGGCATCCGCCTTAGAATTCCTGATCAAGAGTAGATACGCATGGGTCAAAAATATTCTGTCGCAGTTTCCAACAACTGCCTCCGCATCTTCGCATGCCTCAAGAGCTCCCTCAACATCGTTCGCTCTTTCCTTCGCAGTGGCTAGCGCACACCATAGCGCCACATATTCGTCAAGTCTTCCTAAAGAGGGGGGCGGGAGAGACAAAGTAGCAGTCAACTCAGCTATCGACGAAGTAATATTCTCTTCTGCAGCATAGATTGCCCCTAGTTCTGCGTGGGCGGCTCTAGCAGTCTCTATATCATCCCGCGTAAACCTATCAATGGATTTGGGTAGTATCGAGATACAATGGGTCAAGGAACTTGCTGCGTGTTTAGTAGCTCCAACTCGAATAAGAGTTTGGGCATTCAAGAGCCATAATAACGGGTCCTTGGGGTTGAGTTGAATACTAGATTGCACGGCGTGATGCGCCTGCTCGTTCAACCCCAATACGAGGTAACATTCAGCAAGCTCCTTGAATAACTCGTAACTCAGCTGTAGCCCTGCAAACTTCTCGATACTCGCATTTATTCTCTCTATTGCTTGCTTACATCCGTAGCCCTCGTTGTGCTGAATATCATTGAGTCTCAACGCCTGCGCTAACCCAATCAACGCCTTTGAATTTGATGGATCGTGTCTGCAAGCATAATCGAACGATCTAATAGCAATGTCGATTGAGCCAACTGTCACTGAGCACTCCCCCAATGCAATCCACGTCTCCGTTGCCGTGTCCTTAAACTCAGCCACATGTTGTCGTTTTGGCTCTGAAGATTCCGATTTTGTCCTCTTCATCAATAAATATTGTAAGCCGGGATTACTTGCGGATATATGCTTTTATACTCTTTAATCCGCTCTAGGCTTAATTCACCTATTGCTACCTCTCAAAAAAAAAATTCTACGTGATAAATTTTACAAAATTACCAGCGAGAAATCTGACCGTTATAATGTCAACCTGATCTATGTAGCTGTACAGTACGCAATGTAATACATATCTCGAACAACAATAAGGACTCATCTACATACTTTACATGCCCCATATGCATATTAACGACATCGGATGCACTATGGCGCCAACAATATTTCTATACTCAGGGAATCAGAAAACCCCCAATATGCATTAAGGTCACTCGCACAACAAAGGTCAGTTATTATCATGTTAGGACAACCGTGTAATGTAAATACATGTATTTGTATGCCTCTAGAGCATATTGATGCATTAGCTCGAGTAGCATAACAATCAATTCACGCAAGTCGCACCGAAGAATTTTATCAGAAAATACTGTACGTATTGATAATATTCTCTCGCAACTCAAAATCGATGTTGAGCAGGGAAGAATGTAGAATGTGAGATGAACAGTACATAGAGCTTATTCATACGGAGAAAAATACTCCTTTTTTTGAATAAAATTTTTTTTCTATTCAGGAGGGCATACGAGGTAGATGAAACATATTCGCAAAGCAGTGTTTGTTGTAGGACTTATTTCTTTATTCTTTTTACGAAGGAGAGTTTGCGTCCCCTATTAAGTAGAAACTTGGTAAAGCCGAGCCGCATGAATAGAGCAGTAGTTGAAGCTAACAATCATACCAAGAAGCCAGTCTACTCGGCAGCTCCTTCTGTTCACCCCTGGCATGGTGGATGTGCGAATAGCGAGCTGTACAAAAGCGACCCGAAAGGGAATTGTCTCGCTGGCCTGCAAGCTTAATTCATCAGCAAAAGAACGCTAGGAAGTCATGCGTCAATGTTTAGAAATCGCTAACAGCATAGGTGAAGGATTGTATGTCTTTTATGCAACATGTGCATTACGCATGAGGGACATCAACATATCTTTTGCAGTTCGATACAGAAAGGGAACAATTATTTCAGAATACAGGGGGGCAGCAAGGCAAGAATTCTTGACGAAATCGCACAGACACGCAAACAGCAAAATTCGCTGTTTGTATTTGAGAAAAGTGTTCGCCCGCGTTCCGATAAGGACACATATCCCCTTGAGTTGTGCAAGTTGCAATACCTTGCAGAAGCAGGAATTGTTTTCGAGTGTTTAGTAATCACGTAGACGAGATAAGCAGAGTTTTCAGACCAAAAAAGTCCTGTATTGCCCGAATCCCCGACCACAAGTACGAGTCACGTGCTCGAGATGACTTTGAAGATCTCTAGACCACCGTATTGAAAGCGTAAAGGTATGTTTTTTGCACGATGTCTCAGCAGGCAAAAGCTAAGGCCTAGTATCTTTCTTAGTGGTGGAGTACGTTTTACAGCAATTCTTGGAGGATTACTACCGACATGTCGCTCGTGTGGGATCACATTGCAGGATAGAAATCCTGGAGGGCCAGGTTTTTTCAGATTTCCTGAGGCCAAGCCTAAACAAGAGAAACCTGAGAATCTTGTGTTTAATGAGTTCATGGATAAATTGTCGCCAGAAGATCGTCTGCTATTGATCAACGAAAGTGCTCAAGAGACATCCGAACCAGAGAAGCTTGACATTGGAAAGAACATTAAAGCTGAAGGAATAGAGTGCATCAGATGCAGAGACGCTAAGAACAGATCAAAATTTGACTGGGATGAGTTCCCTGTAAAGACAGTCGACAGCATTTTGTCGGAAATACCGCCTCATGCAAATATTGTATACGTCATCAATGCATTGGATTTTCCAGCGAGTGTCAATTCGCTTGTATTCAAATATAGAAACCCCAAAGATATAATATTTGTTGTAACCAAGAGTGACTTGTTATTTCCTACAGTCCAGCTTAGTCAGAGATATGGGGCGGTGTTTTTTAGGGATTATCTTGTCAAGTCGATAGGTGCTGAGGAATCGAATGTCTTTATTGCCAGTGGAAAAAGGGATTGGAATGTTAAGCAACTAGTCTCTAATCTTCAAGACGAGAGCTATTTCATTGGAAATGTTAATAGTGGTAAGTCCACACTTATCAAGTCTCTTATTTTCGTATCTAAGAAGGACAAGCTTGACTATTTAAGTCTGAAAGATAAGAGAAAACTCGAGAAGTTTCAGGACAGAGCTATTAACTCTAAGCTTAGCAAAAGGCAATATAAGAAGGAAATTGAGAGACTTCAAGGGAAAATACGCGAGGCTCAAGGGCCAGGAAGTTCATACATGCCCGGATTTACCAGAGGCTATATTCATTACGAGCTCAATAATAAAAGCATTGTCGATGTTCCAGGCTTCGGCTCGTACGAGCAAGACCATGGTGTCTACCAATATTTGTCTTCTAGGGACTTGCGATTGTTATCAAAGGGGGAAAATGTGTACAAGACTTGTCTGTACGACGCTCCTTATATCACACTTAAGCCTTCACAGGTATACACAGTAGGTGGCTTATTTTACCTAGAAGCATCAGTCGACCTGATGCTTCAAATTAAAAAGTGCATCAATTTTGACCATCATGTTTTTCGATCCATAGAAAGTGCTAAAAGTTCATTGATGAATATTGAAGATAATCCAGCGGTAGCGTCAAAATTTCTTCTTGATAAGCTGAGTTTAGATCAGTTGAGTCGCTATGTGATCCCCCCTTTCTATGGTTCTATTGATCTTGTCATAAAAAATATTGGACATATAAACATTACTGCCACTGGAAAAAAGGTAAACAATAAACTTCTTGCCGTCTACTTACCGAAAGGTGTAGAATGTTTTATACGGAGGCCCTTAATTCACTATATCGCCAAATCTTTGGCAGGTCGAGATAAAAAAGGTAACCCTTTACGTGCAGAATCATGGAAGGCAAAGAGCATAAAAGAGCTTAAGCGATTCAACCCTGCGCGTCCTTTTTCGAGCGCGCTTATTCTCTCGTCCAATTCTGAATCCGACTTTACGAATGTATCGACTATGGTCTCAAGAATAAAGGGCACGAAAGCAACGTATGATAGTAGCACGAAATTAGACGACTCTAATAAGTATGACTTTTGGCTAAGTATTTAGATTTTAGCTCATGCTTATATGTTAGTACTGTACATATTATTTGTGAATTGCATATCCGAAATGCGTGTTTTTGTGAGTAAGTATCGAAGGGGGCGTGCTAAATCGCGTTTATGTTGTTTTCTAAGTGGATTCATATAAGCAGACATGATAATAATTTTCCCATGTTTTAGAAGACAATTTTACAGAAACTAAGAAGGAAGACAAAATGATTCGAAGTCAAAGTCTTTCTAGCTTAAACGAGCAGAAAAAAAGCAGAGGCAATTTTCTAAATTCCCTAATATCTCGAAAGTCATCGCAAACAGAACTAAATGAGAATAAGAACACGAAAACAGGAAGGACGAATAACACGCGTAAGCAACGGCCTCTCTCACAATCGTTTTCTTCGATGAACTTAAAAACGAAGCTTAAAGAAAGGAACGATGTGGCTGATGGTACTGGGTATATTTCTGCTCTGGCAAAGCAAAGACAGGTTGCTTACGGAAACAGAGAGAAGGAGAATATAGGGCAACACGGGTCAGAGAATTTGGTCCAACGAACAGATATCCAGAGAGGGCGTTCAATTAGGATGAGATCAAGTGTACCGAATTTGAACCATCGGTATAAGAGGAATTCGGTACTCATAGGGCTCCCTGAGTCCACAACATCTGTCATCAATATATACGCGGATAATAACACTTCTGCAAGAAAACCATTGTCTAAAAAGCCGTCTGTAGAATTCCAAACTCTGAGTGCCTCTCTGGATGAACAATCATCAAGGTTTGAGTCGCTAGACTTTGAATTGGAGGCTTCTGAGGAGATGATTGAAGAGGGTTTGGAACCTAAGAAACTACATCGTACAACTAATATAAATAATATTAGTGATTTCTTAAAGATGGTTCAGGAAGAGGATTTGGTGACAAACGACAATTTTATACCGATAAACAACAGAAAGTCATTAGAATTTGAAAGCATTGAAAGGGATAAACTACGAATCTCTTTGCAAGGAAACTTGGACAGAGAAGAGGCCGAATTACCTCTTACTTATAGCATAAGCTTGGTACAAAGTGTGATGTTCTTCACTCTTGAGAGCAAACCGAAGGAAGTTGCTAAATTGAAATTCTTGCATGATTATGACTATGACTATCAACAATGTATCACACAGGATTCTTACGACGATGACTCTAATGGCGAATTTACGGAACTTTAATCTTAAATAAAAAATGGATATTATAATAGACTTTATTCGAGGAGAATAATTCTTTGCGTTTCAATGTAGCCACTTAAATCATTCTAGGACACTCACTCTTCCATCAAACTCATCAAGGTGCAAAATAAGTCTACTTAAAAAAAAAGAACCCACGGCGGGAGTCGAACCCGCAATCTTTTGATTAGAAGTCAAACGCGTTAACCATTACGCTACGCAGGCTTTCGCTGACCTTGAAAGTTACGCAAACATATATACTCTACAGAATGTCAAATTTGTTATAGGAGAACAAGTATCATTATCATGATCTAGACAAGAATTCAGCAGATTAGTCAGGGCGATCAAGTCCAAGTCAAATTCCACTTAGATTATTCTCTAATAAGCCAGTTCGCTAGGAAGAGATATCTTACCAAATCTACGACAAGTTGCAGAATGCGTCTTCTTAGCTATTATGTCTGTAATCGCTAACATCTTTGCTTAATTACTACTTTAATGATATACCTGTCTCCATAAATAGACCAATAAATCAAGTGCTCCTATCTAATAAGCTCATACATTCCAATTTAATTCTCAGGTAAAAACTCTTAAAATCTCACGTCGGCTTCATAATATATCTATACGGAAGTCAAACACACCTCTGTTTAATATTGCTGGCACACGTCCCTGTAAGAACTTTTTAATTCTCAAAAGAATACATATATAGCGTTTCATTAGGTGCTAATCTGCCAAGTTTACTAATGTAGTAACCAACCCATGCGCAGTCCAAAAGGGTATACGGATGACGTTTTAAGTACGGCGCACGAAAGGGTACGGGTCCTTTAAAAATAAGCATGTTACAGACTTAGTCATCTACAAATGAATAGACTTCTGGACCTATAACTTTAAAGATCATCTAAGATTCAATTTCTGTGATATATTCGGCAAGAATTTTCTTATTTTGTTTGGGCTACCGTTCAAAAATGTGGATCTATTTGCGCACATGACAGAAACGTTGTATCATGCAGGTCACTAGCATTTTGCGAAATGCTACATACTCGCATTTTATGCCAGTTGATCATACAGTATTTCCCACGTAAATGCCGCTAACACAATAGCAAGACGCACTAAGAATTCGAATCAGTTCTTGCTCAAACCTTTTGATAAGTTATTCTTGAATAGTCTTTCTGTTTGAACATATTCAGAAAAGGTCGTATCTCAACTATTAGTATTCAAATGTAACTAAAGATAGGTTTGACTTATACACGGCTTGACAGGACCGTTCGCGCAGATCAAGCATTGCTTACATCATTAAAATCCGCCGATGCATCTGATTAGTATTAGACAAATCTCCTGTTGCAATTATTGAGAATTGTCTTTAAAGTGCCGTATGTGACGCACGTTAAAAAAGGGAGAATAATTCTATTTCTTTTTTTTACTCGGTGGGAACAATTCCTTGAATTTTCAAGAACACTTTGCACAAGTAATGGAACTAGGTATGGAATCTATATTCTATGCCAGCTTATGCAGCTTCTAGTAGATGCCTAATTACTTACTTACAAATTCAAGTTTAGTCATCTTTGATAGATTCTCTCTCGACATTTTTACTTTCTTCCTACCTGAAGAACTAGCCAAACACGCTTTTTAGAGGCGGAGATCTCAGATATGTAAGACACATCAAAAGATTATGTAAGTTCATGTGACATATAATCGATGAATTGTTATCTACATAATCATGAAGATGCTGACAAACATCAATAGATTGACGCCAAATCTTCTTTGCAGTAGAAGGGGATAAGCTTTCAAAGTTTCATTGATTGGTCCTTTATTCGCCCTTTTTTGGGAACTTTTATATGTATATCTAAGCCCTTATGACATGAAAATACTGTCCGTCAAACTTCGACAAGTATGTGGGGAGTGTACCTAAAAATGAGGGCGACAGTCGTGACATTATTGGTGGTATTTTAATCAAATCCCGATCTTTTGGTTCGGCATTTTCATGTTATTTTTTTCTAGCTCGTAGTTTCTGAGGCATTTGAATCAAGTATAAAAATAAGCATGCATGCAATTGTTTCAGTAAGGTAAGGCATTATCTTTTTCATCAGAATCCCTTTTACTGTTCCCTAGTCAAGATGCCAGTAGAAAAACTTGACGAGAAAAGAGAATTCACACAGGTGGATTCAAAAGATGAGTCTGCTCCCTTTCAAGAGGATTTTAAGCATAAGCTTTATGTAAAGTTGGGACATGGTGAGGTGTTGACTGAAGATGCGAGAATTCCTGATATAGAATATCTTTTCGAAAAGACTGTTGAATTGCCTTTACCAAAAGCACTTGATATTTTGAACCAGTGTATTAAGGATCATGATGATGATCCAAATTTTCCTTATGATGACCTTGAGCTCATCAAAAAAATTTCTAAAGGTTATAGTGAAGATTTGAACATGAGCTATGATGATTGGAGTTTTAACGTTAAGATGTATGCAGCTTTGAATGAGTACCATTCTCCATATCCAGAGGTCCGCGCAATTTCTTCACCATTAGATGATCCAAGTATTCCCTGTGAAACTATTCGTGCTTACATACTTGGATTCGTCTGGTGTATTGTTGGTACTGGTGTCAATGAGATCTTCTCACGTAGGCAACCTTCCATCTATATATCTGCCTCAGTTTGTCAAATGTTGATGTATCCAAGTGGTCTTGCTCTTCAGTATATTTTGCCAGATTGGGGATTTACGTTGTTTGGGGTTAGACATTCATTAAACCCTGGTCCTTGGACTTACAAAGAACAAATGTTTGCTACTGTGATGTTTGACATTGCAATTGGTGGTATGTATGTTGGTTACAATTTTTATGTTGAAAAGCTAGAAGTTTTTTATAATAACTCTTGGGTCACTCTTGGTTATCAAATTTTACTCTCTCTTTGCACCCAACTATTTGGTTTTGGTTTTGCAGGAATTCTCAGAAAAATAGTGATCTACCCAGTTCGTGCTGTTTGGCCAACGATTCTACCAACACTTGCTCTTAATCAAGCTTTATTGAAGAAAGATAAAAAAGAATCCATTAATGGGTGGACAATAACTCGGTATAAATTTTTTTTATTGTATTCGCCTGCTCTTTCTTATACATGTGGGTTCCTGATTATTTATTTCAAGCATTATCATATTTCAATTGGATGACTTGGATCAAACCAGACAATTTCAATTTGGCAATGGTAACTGGATCTATACTGGGTTTAGGTTTGAACCCAATTACAAGTTTTGATTGGAATATAGTTGGCTATTGGCTCCCATTGGCATTTCCATTTTATACCTATTTGAACATGATGATCGGAATGTTCATTGGATTTATCGTTATTATTGGTCTTTATTATAGTAATTATAAATGGACCGCGTATCTCCCAATTAATGACAACAACATCTATACAAACACCGGTGAGCTTTATGAGGTCCAAAGCGTACTTACTAATGGGAGACTTGATGAGGATAAATATAAAGAATATGGTCCTCCATATTTAAGTGCAGGGAATTTGTTAGTTTATGGTGCCAATTGTGCACTTTACACATTTATGATTCCATATGTTTTCTATACTGAACGCAAAGGTATTTGGAATTAATTCAAATCATTGAAAGAGCTGATCACTGACTTCAAATCGTCAAATTACTCTCGTTTTAAAGACCCACATTCTCGAATGATGTCTCGTTATAAAGAGGTTCCAGACTGGTGTTTTATAGTGATCATGTTGATTGCTCTCGTGTTTGCAATTGTCTGTGTAAAAGTTTATCCCGCCAATACCCCGGTTTGGGGTATCTTTTTGGCCCTTGGTATAAATGCAGTATTCGTCATTCCATTCTGTATTATTTATGCTATTACTGGGTATTATTTCACTCTTGAGGTCTTAGTTGAGTTGATTATTGGGTACGCATTACCGGGAAATGGCGATGCATTAATGTTCTTGAAAGCTTTAGGATTTAATATCACGGGTCAAGCTCAACAATATATGTATGACCAGAAAATGGCTCACTATGCAAAAGTTCCACCAAGAGCTGTTTTTCGTGGTCAATTATTGGGCACAATTTTTCAAATAATCATATCATTGGTAATAATAAACTGGGAAATCTTTCATCTTAAAGGAATATGTACTGATGAACAGGCAAACAACTTCACTTGTCCTAGTGAGGTTTCTTACTACTCTTCTTCAGTATTTTGGGGTGTAATTGGACCGAAAAAAGTTTTCAATAAATTATATCCAATATTACCTTATTGTTTTCTTATAGGTTTCTTGCTTGCACTTGTGTGTCTCGTAATCAGACATTATTTTTACAAGCAAACGCGTTGGTTTCAACCAGCAGTTGTGATTGGAGGACTTTTCAATTATGCACCTTACAACTTGAGCTATTTCCTACCCGGCCTTTATGTTAGTTTTACTTTCAATTATTATATCAAGAAAAGATTTAGTGCATGGTGGGAAAAATACAACTATATTTTGTCATCCGCCCTTGATGCAGGTGTTGCGTTTGGCGGAATTATTATATTCTTCGCTGTTCAATATCATGAGAAAGATATAAACTGGTGGGGAAATTCAGTATCTTATTCGGGTACCGATGCTGGTATGGGACAAGTTAGTTTATTAGACCCCTCTACGGCTCCTGACGGATACTTTGGCTTGAGATCTTCAGAATTCTAATACCATCATTCATATCTTTTCTAAAACTTGATGTTCCCATCTTTTAATTTTTATCATCTGGATTTCTTAGTGTTATACGATTGTAAAGAATTTAAATTAGTAATTTTACCTCCATATATTATCCATTGGCCTTAGTATGTCGCATTTTATTGCACCAAAAGAGAAACAAGTACCTCCCTTAATAATTCAGAATCAGCCTGCGTTTGCTTTTATGCGGAAATATTGACCTCCGAAAGGAATCTGAAGATGATCGTCAGTTTTGGCCTCAATTCAGGTCTTAAGTCCTGCGTATGTTATTCCTTTCATTTTAATGGTGCGCAGCTGGGATTATATCGTCTTTACTGAAAAGTCACCCAGGACTTAAAATCCTTTAACTTGAATTCCCTTACAGTTGACTCAAGATGGGATATGCAAGAGCTAATGCAATTTTCAATGAAATAAAGCAATGATCGATTAATGCTTATTCCTTGAATAGGACGGAGTTGGCTGCGAAATGATCCAAAATATCAAATCTCTATTCGAACTTGAAGCTTGAACGCCTTACATTCTTGGATTCTTTCTGCTTTTTTGACTTCACTGCCCCCTCAAGAATAATACCTCAAGAACAAGACTCGTCAAACAAAGGCATGAGGACGCGACTACCCTTCCTTTATCACGAAAGTAATATCATGTACAAATAAGAGAATATGATACTCAGCAATAAACTCTAATGAATACCAGTGAATATAAAATTGGTTCAAGTTATTAATCTGTTCCAAACTACAAATAGGATTGGCACTAGTATCGTTTAACTAAGAATCCAGTGATGCAATTCCTCAGAACCTTAGAACAATACTTTGACTTCAAAAGCGCGACATTTTTGTAGCATATTGCATCATCAGATAGAACAAGTTAAGCTACACTCACCTTGCCTTATCGCGATGAAATCAAGAAATCTGATAGATTAGATCGACGTCCTCACTAATTTGTTGAAACCTTATTCCTGTATTCAAACCGTATGCTTATCCGCGTAGAAACCGTTTTATTATGCTTTATGAAACTGTGTGAAAGAATCGCATGGCTTGGACATTTTGAGATAGCGTAGCACGCCATATCCTGCGGAAATCATAACCGGACCGATATTTTAGTTCACGTGAGAAGTTATCAATCTTTGACAGGAGCACAGTGCTGATAGTGCCTAAATGTTTATCTCCAACTGAGCATACGAAATGATGCTCTGCAGGCGATGTTCTCCATTTCTGAAAGTTATAAACTATAGATCTATAAGAGAGGTTCACAGTGGCAGTTACAGGAGGACTGGACTGAATACTCGTTGGTTTTTAGGATTTGGGTCTGCTTTGGCTGTATGTTCTTTCTTGTCATATTCTTACGGGCTCAGATATGGGACTAGATCACCGCCATCGGACGTGTTTCCTTTGGAATCGACTACGCCGTTGGAGAAGATAAGTCCTCCTCAATACTGCAGTCCTAGTGAACTCGAAAAAGCGGTCGATGAGCTTAGGAAGATTTTGGGCGAGGAAAATGTCACTAATTCAGCTGTTGTGCTCCAGCATCATACACAGAATGACTACACAACACATCCTCCTCCTCCAGATGCAATTCCAAAATATGTTATCTACCCCCATACTACAGAGGAAGTATCCCAAGCTATGAAGGTTCTTTTCAAGTATAATGTTCCTGTGGTACCATTTGCAGGAGGTACCTCTCTTGAAGGACATTTTTTTTCAACCAGAAAAGGAATCGTAATGAACACTTCAAAGATGAATAAGATTCTCGAGATTCATTACGATGATCTCGACGCGGTAGTTCAAGCTGGTGTCAATTGGCAGGAATTAAACAAAGTCCTAGAGCCAAGTGACTTAATGTTTGGTGCCGACTGTGGACCTAATGGACTCATTGCTGGAATGATAAATACCAATGCGTCTGGGATAAATGCTACAAAATATGGTGCGATGATATCAAATGTCGTTTCAGTGACGGTAGTGCTTGCAGACGGAACAATTGTGAAGACGAAGCAGCGCCCTCGAAAGTCTAGTGCGGGCTATAACCTTACAGGCCTTTTTATCGGGAGCGAAGGAACATTAGGCATTGTTACCGAAGCGACAGTAAAACTACACGTCAAACCCAAATTCGAGACGGTGGCTGTGGGCCAGTTTCCCTCAATTTTAGATTCCACAAATACAGTGGCGCAGCTCTTTCGACTGGGAATAAGCCCAGATGCGATTGAGCTTTTAGACAAAGACATGATGCATTGCATTAATTACAGCGGCTACTTTAGTCGCGAATGGCAGGAGTGCCCTACGGTTTTCTTTAAGATTGGGGGCATCAATGAAGCTGTTGTCGCCGAAAATGTGAAGCAGTTACAAGCTATAGCATTACAGAATAATTGTACGGATTTCATTTTTGCCAAAAACGAAGAAGAAAGCGAGGAATTGTTTTCGGCGAGAAAGAACGCATTCTACGCTATTCTCAACTACGGAAAAAACGAAATTGACGAAGACGTTAGGCTCTGGGTATCTGACATTGCCGTACCCATCTCCAGGCTCCCTTCAGTGCTTTCCAGAGTAAATTCTCTTATCAAGCTGTCCGGCTTGCAGAGCATAATTGTTGGCCATGTAGGAGACGGTAACTTTCACGCCGATATCTTCTACAGGCCTAACGAGAAGGAAACTTGCGAGAAAATAATTCACGAGATGATGCTTTTGGGCCTTGCAAATGAAGGAACCTCTAGTGGAGAACACGGCATCGGTACTGGTAAGAGAAAATACCTAGAGTTAGAGCTTTCACCGGCCGCTGTAAACTTGATGCGTAGATTAAAATTTGCTTTAGATCCAAAGCGGATTTTAAATCCAGATAAGGTTTTCATTATAGACCCAAACGATCCTGGTGACTTTTAGAATTTTTGTACTCTTTTTACTGATAGATTCCATAGAATAAGATAAACTTTCTTGGTTCGTTTTCTTTTTTCTATTATGTAATTCGTCCTTTTATTTGACTAAGCAATCGTTATCGCAACTTTCAAGATCAAGAGCCGAAAAATTAAAATGATAGAGCTCCTATATCAATTTATTAATTAAAAACTTTTCACTGGTTTTCTGATCAACTACCAATAGTAGGATTTCGATCTATTTTTGATAAAAATAAGTATACAAAACGTACGTTACGTATAGTTTTATTGAGGAACAGAGTTGGTAGTATGAATAGCAATAGTGATAGGTTAAACGTACGATTCCATGAGCTTAACCTTGACGAGAAGGTTGGACAAGAGAATGGAGATGGAAGCGGAAAAGCAGTTGAATACAAGCAAGAATATGAAAGCCAGAAAGATGGGGATGACAAAACTGGTCAAAAGTACCCAGTTGCTCTTGATAGCGGACATATACACAAAAGGACAGCCAAGAAGGGACAAGTCTCACTTTTGTCCAGTTCTTTGGCCGGCCAGAAAAAACAAGGATTGCTGATGAATGGGGAGGCTGGAGTTGGGCCTGTGTTTATAAAGGATAAGACTGATAAAATGATTCATCAAGGTGTGCTCGTGGGCGACAATATCGACATTGCGGATGATCATCCAGAGCCTGTACTACTTGCGAGTTCTGTGGGTAAAGAAATTGACGGTCGGTTAGTCCCATCGTCTTCTAATATCTCGTTGCTTTCGTTGAATAATCAATATGGAAGTGCCGTTACTGAGGGGCCTGAATTTGTTCAAACTAGTGGAAAAGCCTCAATTGGCCATCTAAGAAATGTGAGCTCAGGACACCTTCATTCCAGCATAAATAGCTCAGGCAACTTAATAGGATCTGCAGCGCAGCAGAACTCTTCTGGCTATAACAATGTGTCTAGCAGGACCTCCATGACATATTTGAATCAAAGAAGGTATCAACCCTATTACAAGTTTGCTTCGCCTCTTCCAGGGCAATTCTCTACGCCGCCTTCTGACCCCCAGTCTGCTATGGCTGGTCAAGGTATTCCAATACAGGGGAAGTATAATGGTAAAGTTCCAGATTCCCCAAGTCTAGATCCTACATCATTAGGTGGCTCGCCATCTAGGTTCTGGCTTTCAAGTCAGACACCTCCTAGGTCTATCCCTAATCTGATTGACAAGAATATGAGATCTTATTTACATTTTGAAGGTGCACAAGTGCCCCTGACGGGACAACAATTAAACCAATCGAATCTGCATACATTTTCAATGACTCCAATTAATGATAGAAGCAACTACGTGACCTCTTCTACATTAAAATATTATAAATTAGACGGAAACCGGTCTCCCGTATTGAACCCTGTAAATACTCCTTTGGAAGAACTGCCGATGACGCCACTACACTTGAACGCTACAACTTTACCCGTGAAGGATAATTGTTCGAATGTGGATAGCTATTTTGAGCACTCGTTGGCTAACAGATATGAAACCATCGAGGAAGGTGTAGAGTCTTTCTTAGTCAAAGATAAGGGTGAAGGCTCGGAACAAGCATAATAGTCTTTTTCTTGCATGTAATTGTTGATTTTATAGGTATATACACTTCGTATCATAATTGAGATTTATCTGCGCGCAGTTGAGTAACTCTTCTAGATCTTACGATCAAAAGCAGAATGTCAACTTATGAAGGTATGTCTATCAATGTCCCTTTTGTATTCCGTTTTCAGTACTAATATATGCAGAGGAACATAATATCAAGCCTCAAAGTAAAAGAAGAGCTGATAACCATGAAAGACACCATAGTACCTTAGCATCTGTAATCAACACTTTTCTAACCGATGAAAACCGTGATGATTCTGGCATTCTGGGGAACGTTTTTGAGAGTGCTTTAAGACAAATGAGCTCTGAAAGTGGCTCTTCTATAATTTTGCAACTATTGAATGATATAGGGGAATCCGGACAGGGCCTTGATGGCAGTGGAGGTGTTACTGATGACTTTCTTGACTCATTAGAAAGAGTTAATATACAACAAATCCCTGATGTTCAGAATGCACAGTGTCCAATATGCACTAATAAGTTCGTAGATGATGAATACCCATTAATTGTGAAGTTGCCATGTCAAGTTCAACTCGATGGCAAAAATAAAACAAAAGCAAGAGCTCATGTTTTTGATTTAGAATGCATAGGTCCTTGGTTGAAAATGAATCCCACCTGTCCAATATGCCGCTTCAATGTAGCCGAAGCTGGCAAAAAGAGGAAAGAGAAATTAGAGGAAGAGTTAAAAAATGCTGAGGATGAGGAAGAAGAAGATGACGATTGGGAATTATATGGCTAGCGCATTAATGTACCTGATTACATATTCTACTATATACAAAGAGAGATTTTGAATTTACTTTTTATCTATGGAGTCATCTTGTTCTTCAAGATGTTGTTTGAATGTCTCTGATTTCAATAGTTCAGCAACCTTTTGAGCAATTGGATCCTCTATATCTTGATAAGCCTCAGGAAGACGTAAGTCGCTAGGTTGGAGAGCATCCAAGCTCTTGCTGAAGTCCAATGATTCCCTTATATGAAACATCACCTCGTATTTAACGTCATCCAATGCATATTTATTTATGAAAGATAACCATAAATCGACAACCTCTGATGTGGCATCGTATGCACGTATCTCTTTATTATAAGTTACTCTATGGAAATTTTCTTTCGATTTAGCTTGGGCAAATGGAGATTTTATCACAGTATACAATCTCTTCTCAGTTTTTAATGGCACTACATTAGAACAAGGAATACCTAGATAGTAGCCTGCTCTTAATGCAAATTCAGCGGCTCTAGTGAGGTTCTTTTCATCGTATCCTCGAAATTTGATACTTGCAACTTCGTGCCCATGCGTTTTGGGCAAAGTTAAAGGCGCATATTTCAATAGTTCCACATTCAATGGCGTGGGCCTTTTACTAACTGGATTGATCTCAGTACTAGAAAGAGTCTGTGGAGTATATTTCGCTTCTTTTTCTCTCAAGGATTGTTGAAATGCGATATCTTCTAGCTGCTCCATTTGTTTCTTCTCTAAAAACTCTTCGGGATTGGAGAACTTCTTTCCTTCAAGCTTCTTAGAAGACTGGGATATCCTAGATGATGCAGATATCCTACGAATAAAGCATTTCGATGTATTAGAAACTCTTCCAATCATTTGTATTCTCTTTCCAAAAACGAAAACAGAAAGGATCTTCATTTACAGTTCTTTTTATTGAAACCTGGGCGACCTTTTTTTTTTTTTTTTTTCAAGATTTTTTTTTTGACCATATACCGGACCCTACAAGTGCTAGCTTAGTTTTTAACAAACTTCGAACTGTCGTCTGGTCCTTATTTAAGGTATGGGGAAGTCAAGTAAGGATAAGAGAGACTTATACTATAGGCGAGCTAAAGAGCAAGGATGGAGAGCGAGGTCTGCTTTTAAGTTACTTCAACTTAATGAGCAGTTTAATTTTTTCAAAGATATACGAAGAGTTGTTGATCTCTGTGCTGCTCCGGGTTCGTGGTCTCAGGTGCTTGCAAAAGAACTATTTGAAAACCAAAAGTTAGATGATGCTAAAATTGTTTCAGTCGACTTGCAGCCTATGACTCCAATCGACGGCGTTGTAACACTACAGGCTGATATTACGCATCCGAGAACGCTACAAAGAATACAAGAGATTTTTGGAGGGGAGCCTGCAGACTTTGTATGTAGTGACGGGGCCCCTGATGTTACAGGGATGCATGATATGGATGAGTACATCCAAGCTCAGCTCATTCTCTCTGCGTTACAATTAGCAGCCTGCATTTTAAAGCCAGGAGGAACATTTGTAGCTAAGATCTTCAGGGGAAGAAATATAGATTTATTATACAGCCAGCTTGGTTATTTGTTTGAGAAAGTTGTGTGTGCGAAGCCTCGAGCATCTAGAGGTACTTCATTAGAAGCATTTATCGTTTGCCTTGGGTACACCCCTAGGCCTGAATGGAATTTGAAGTTAAATCACAATCAGTCTGCAGAGGAATTTTTTGAAGAGTTGAATATAGGCCTATCCGGGAATACAGATGATTTGATTTTGCCTGATGAGAGAAGGCTGATAGCGAGCTTCATTGCATGCGGTGATCTTGACGATATTGATTCAGATGCAACATATTCCAACATTTCCGATACCGATAGACTAGCATTAAATCCTGTTCAAATGCCAACGGCGCCGCCTTATAAAAAAGCTCTCGAATTAAGAAGGAAAGGAGATTTTGTGAGGAAATGAGACTCTCTGTATAATACTAATATATCATGTCAAATAATGTATTGTTCGCATATCTAACAGTGAATTTTCTATTAAACTAAACTACATATAACTTTGGCAGCTACACACTCTAGTTTTCGTTCTTCTCTTCACCCTTGGCGAACGCATCTGGCTTCAAAGTAGGGAATAGTAAAACTTCTCTAATGGTGTTGGAATCAGTTAAAAACATTACCAATCTATCAATTCCACATCCCCAGCCACCAGTTGGAGGCAAGCCGTATTCTAATGCATTACAGAATGTCTCATCGATCAACTGAGCTTCATCATCACCTTGTGCTTTTTGATTTGCTTGCTCTTCAAATCTCTGTCTCTGATCAAAAGGATCATTCAACTCAGTGTAAGCATTACAGATTTCCTTCGTTGCGACAAAAACTTCAAACCTTTCACATAATCCGTTGTTTCTTCTGTCTTTCTTCGCCAAAGGAGACATCATTTGTGGGTGTCCAAAAATAAAAGTTGGGTTAATTGAAGCATCTTCTAATTCGCCTACCAACTTATCTAACATTCTAGAATTAGTTAATGGAGGAGGACAGTCTAATTTATTATCAATTAAAACCTGTTTTAAAAACTTACCAGCTTCTTCGGTGTGAATATCATGCCCGGATGGAAATTTCACCTTATACACTTTCTCCAACTCCTCCATCATATTAACTCTCTTCCAGGGTCTACTAAAGTCTAACTCTAAAGCCTTACCCTCTGGGCCGTCTGGGTGATAAGTAACTTTATAGCTTCCAGTGATTTCTTTAACCATTTCCGAGAACAATAACTCGGTTATGTCCATCAAGTCATAGACGTCAGCGTAAGCTTGATAAAACTCACATGTGGTGAATTCAGGGTTATGAGTCATATCGATACCTTCATTTCTGAATTGACGACCGATTTCATAAACTCTGTCCATTCCACCAACAACAAGCTCCTTCAAAAATAATTCTGGAGCGACCCTCATGAACATTTCCATATTCAAATCGTTATGGTGAGTGACAAAAGGCTTTGCTGTCGCACCACCAGCGATAACGTTCATCATTGGAGTTTCCACTTCAATGAATCCTCTACTGTCAAAAAACTTTCTTATGTAAGAAATAATTTTAGATCTAACAATGAAACGCTCCCTTGTGGACTCGTTCATTATCAAATCTAAGTAACGCTTTCTATATCTTGCTTCTTGGTCCTTGAAACCAAAATGCTCGGTGGGCAACATGTGTAAACATGGTGTCAACAATTGCACTGTTCTAGCAAAAACAGAGATTTCTCCCTCACCACCCTTCGCAGGACTAGTTCTACCAGGATAGCCGACGACACCAATGATATCACCCCTTCTCAAGTATTCGTGCATTTTCTCGTACTCTTCCACGCTAGGCGCATCTTGAGCTTGAGCCATGATTTGTACTTCGACGCCGTCTCCCTTTAAAATATAAAACTTCAACTTTGATCCCGATTCTCTCTTACCCATAATTCTACCACTAACTCTTACTTCAACATCTGGAAGTGTTTCACCCCTCTTAAGGTCCTTGTACTTCTCAGCAAAACCAGGTAAGTTGATGCTGACTTGAAATTTGTGAGGGTATGGATTGAAGCTTGAAGGATCCTTAGCGTTCTCTTCTCTCAACTCGTTTATCTGGCGAGACCTAATTTCAAAATACTGATTGGGGTTTAAGTCCGCTAACTGGTCTTTTTTCTTAGCGACCTTAGGTGCTGCAGCCTGAGCGTTAGCGGCTTTTGCTGCTTTCTTAGCTTCATTAGCTCTCTGTTTCTGTCTCTTCTTGAGTTCCGTCTTAGAGACTTGTTCTCCAGTGACATCATCTAAATAAGTCTTCTGCAAAGCTTCGCCAGCTTCTGCAACTGCCTCTTTAATGGTATCTGACATTATCGATTCTGAGTCTTAAATTTTCCTTACTGTCCTAAAACTGTTGAAGAAGCTAGTGTTATCAAGTTATAAATTTCACTTCATCAAAAGAAAAAAAAAAAAAAAAAAAAAAGAGTCACTGTCATATATTATGTAATCAGCATCTTCTTTTTTTTTTCTTCTCACTTGGGCACAGATTGATACTTCAATAGAGAAAGAACTTGGTAAGCCATAAAATAAAGTCAACAATAATGGCAAATAAACAAGTGTATGTATTTTCAAATCAGGGGTTAACCGCTTGAGGAGGCTCTAATGTGCAAAAGGGCATTCTTTGTTTCAATAGAAAATTACTAGAAACTAACAGGCCTATAGCAGGTCATACCAAGCACCAAGTGCAACATCGATTGATGTTGAAGCTAGCGTTTTATTATCGTTAGTTGGACATACTTCTGAACATTATCCATCGTTATACTCTGGAGCATTATTTGGATTTGAGTCAGATGAAGGAAATGTAGATATCACGCATGTGTATCCATACCCATATCCAGATCAATATGAAGGGGGGTCTTTACGTTCAAGGAATGGGGCAAAATACCAGCTGGATATTTTGGAGTCACTAAAAGACTTGGGATATGGTGTTGAATTTCAGGGCTGGTTCCAATCGACAGTTTCGGGAAATTATGTTACTACACAGTTAGTTGACGCATTAGTGCTGCAACAACTAGTAAATAAGAATGCTTTTGTATTGATCCACGGTATGACAGGCACTGTTAAAAACTTGGATTTGAAAGCGATTCGTCTCACAGAAAATTTTGTTACTGCGTACTTAGATGGAAAATGGAAGTCTAAAGACCTCGAAGCGCACAAACTTTCTTTCTTGAATATCTTCGAAGAGATACCTATTAATGTGAAAAATCAGAAATTGATTGATTTATATCTTGCAAATGCTGACTCTTGCAAGAAGTCTTCAAAGAGTTCTGATGTTTTGAATCTTTCCATTGATCAAGACATCACACCACAGCTTTTGGAGTCTCTCTATAGTCAGATTGATGCGTACAATTATGATCAAACAAACTACAATTACTATCAGAGATTGCGCCAGAAAGAGCAGAGTAAGATTACCCAATGGAAGCAGCAGAGAAAATTGGAGAATATGGAAAGAGCCAAAAATGGCGAGAAAGAACTTGACCCTGAAGAATGGCATAGCATGTTCAAGCTTCCTACTGAGCCTTCAAGATATAACAACATGCTTCACTCCTATGCTATCGATGTTTTAGCTGATGATGTCTTAGAGAAATGCGATGAGGAATTAACAAAAAGCTTCGCTATAGAAAGAAAATTAGCCTCCTATTATTAGTTCATAAGATGTATTTCTAATCCCATAATTTCCAGAAGTTCTCGAATGTAGTTTCTTGGCTATGATGAATATTCTATTATCTTCAATGCACTTTTGCCTGATAAATCACGTGCATGGGTAGCAGGAATGCTTCACGCAAGAAAGGAACCTTCCCAATTGCTACAAGTGCATGCTATTTCTAAGAGAAAAAGTACCGAAGAAGAATAGTCAAAAAGTACTGATATGGGGCGGCCAAAGGTATGTATTTCAAACTGTGCTTCGGAATTACTCTTAGTAAGTTAGGGACACGGTGATGGATAAATATTAACGGAACCAATCAGTATATTCTCTTAGTAAGACATGGAGAGTCGGAAGGAAACTGCGACAAATCCGTGAATAGATTTACTCCAAATCATAAAGTTCCATTAACTAAGACCGGTGTTGAGCAGGCCAGGGCCGGGGGATTAGTTCTTCGAGATTTTATAGAACAAAGGAGCTTTGAGGAAGAATGCAAAAGTCAACATCCTAATCCCAGGTCCATACTCTTTTTCACATCCCCTTATCTAAGAGCCCGGCAAACATGCCAGAACATCATTGAAGGGATAAAAGACGTGCCAGGGATATCTTATCATGTATGTGAAGAGGCTCGGATGAGAGAACAAGATTTTGGTAACTTTCAAAGTACGACAGAGGAAATGGAGAAGATTTGGGAGGAAAGAGCACACTACGGACATTTTTTCTATAGAATCCCCCATGGAGAAAGTGCAGCGGACGTCTACGATAGGATTGCAAGCTTCAATGAATCTCTATTTAGGCAGTTTGAGAAGGCCAACTTTCCCAACATCTTGGTGCTCGTAACACACGGTATTTGGGCAAGGGTTTTCTTGATGAAATGGTTCAGGTGGTCTTATGAGCAATTCGAGTCTTTGAGAAACATCCCACACTGTCAGTATTTGATCATGAAAAGAAGTCGTGACACGGACAAATTTGTCTTGAAAACACCGCTCCGAACGTGGGATGATATCTCTGACGAAGATGATGCAACCAAAGAAATTCGCGACGAAGTATGCTTCCATGCGAAATACAAAGTCTCTGATCCACGGGACCTAGATATAGCAGGTATAATAAGGGCTCAGAAGGAGGCCTTCAAATCTATCCTGTCGAAAGAAAGAAAGATTAAGCTGGCTTTTAATGCAATTCATAACGGGCTGAATGATCTCCTGACTGCTGAACTCAGAGAAAGCACTGATACCGAAAGTGCTGGTTCTACAGGTATTTAAAGTATATATAGTTTGCAATTCATCATATATTCACCGAAGTAATGTTTCTAGAACAGTTAATTACGTCATAACTATTTCTAACATTCATAAGTGCACTGATTTAGTTCCGGGGTGGATCGCAAATCCTCGGAAGAAGGTCGTCCTACTATGAAGTAGCCCAAGACCGGTATAAAAGGGCCACTATTGCTACCATAATTAAAGGAAAAATAGAGTTTAATCTAACTACAGTAAACAAGATAAGCAATTGATAATAAGAAGATGGGTCGTCAATTTTTCGTTGGTGGTAACTTTAAAATGAATGGCTCCAGGGAGTCAGTCAAGAAGATTGTCGATAATTTGAATAATGCGGAGATTCCTTCCAACGTTGAAGTTGTAATTGCTCCACCTGCACCTTACATTGGATTAGCAGTGGAAGAAAACAAGCAAAAGAATGTGTCCATTGCAGCACAGAATGTATTTGACAAAGCATCTGGTGCGTTCACGGGAGAAATTTCACCAGATCAGGTCAAGGACTTGGGAGGAGAGTGGACATTGACTGGACACTCTGAAAGAAGAACTGTCATCAAGGAATCTGATGATTTCATTGCTGCAAAGACGAAGTTCGCATTGGAACGTGGTTTGAAGGTTATTTTGTGTATCGGTGAGACTTTGGATGAGCGTAAGGCAGGTGTCACTTTGCAAGTCTGTGCTCGTCAATTGGATGCTGTTTCCAAGATTGTCTCTGACTGGTCCAACATTGTTGTCGCCTATGAGCCTGTATGGGCTATTGGTACTGGCTTAGCGGCAACTCCAGAGGATGCTCAAGAGACACACAAGGGAATCAGGGAGCATTTAGCCAAGACTATTGGTAAAGATGCGGCCGAGAAAACTAGAATCCTTTACGGTGGTTCTGTTAATGGTAAGAATGCGCCAGAATTCAAGGATAAGCCAGACGTCGATGGTTTCTTAGTGGGAGGTGCTTCATTGAAGCCAGAATTTGTCGACATTATTAGGTCTAGAGTTTAATACCTATCTTCAACACTTTTTATGTAAGGGGTATATTTAAAATCAATACATGCACTAAATGAGTATTTAGAATTCTCTTGTAAGGGAGTCTTTCCAATTGTTGAAAATAATCTCTTTACCTTCTTCCGCTTCCCAACCTTTGATGTTGCAAATTTTTTCGAAGATAGCGTCAAGATCACTAAGGTAAGTTTTGAACAGCTCCTCTTCAAGCAAATATGAATCAATCCCATAGTCAGTTTCTACGAGAATTTGGTCATCGCTCACAACAGATAGAAGCTCTTCCAAAGCTTTCCTTCTCGCAGTAGCGCCATTTATCCAGTTCGACAAAGAAAAGCGGAGTGACTGATGCCTTTTCGAGAATTTCTTAATCCATAAGTGAACTTGCTCCGAAGATCCAGTAAACGAATGTAAAAGAACATTGGGGATGTCGCTGTATGCCTCAGTCGTGACATGTTCATATAAGGGGCCGTGCGCTTTGACGCAGTGAAGAGAGATTGGTAAGCGAAGCTCGTTAGCGAGAGAGAGATGAGATTCAAGCACCCTTACTTGATGAGCCATGCTAACTCTGTAGTTCGTGAACTTCAGCCCGTCTTCTGCCTCAGGAATATTTTTGTTGCCATGATATCCATTCTTCGGTAATCTAAATAACTTATCGAGACCGATCTCTCCGACGCCTATTTGAATGTTCCTACCCAGGTGTTTTATGAACAAACTCTTGAGATACTGGATATTCTCGTGAATACAACGTGGCACCGGAAGGACATTTAAAAGCTCCTCGCTTGGAACGGGGACCAACACCTGTCTATAGTGCTCTAATGCGAATTCTGAATCACTCTCAAAATCATCTCTACTAAGGAACGAGAATAAGTGGCTATACCACGGATGAACTCCGAAATATGCAACTATAGTCCTTTTATTTGTCTTATCTAGCATTATATCTAGAAGATCTACATCGTCACGATTAGTTGACATTATGTGTAGCAGTCCATCTCCAAGTTTTTCTCCCCACTTTTTATCAATTAAGTCTGCTAGCGACAACGCTTCCTTCTCTGTACAGCTTGGGCTTAAGTGACAATGGCTGTCAGCAATGTAGCAATTGCTCATTAATGCGTTCATACTTCGTTCGAGATATCAAAGATCTTGCCTGTTTTAGGTCATGTGATTTAGCAATGTTCCAAAGTATATAGGTTGGTACAAGGCTTCGAAGGCCGATTTATTTTAGAAAATCCGGAAGGAACTTAGCTTTTTATCAGGCGCAACTATAATGACTATTATTATAGCTTCAGCGTAAGTACTATTGATAGTTGAAAGGAATTGAGGGAATCTAGAGGAATACTAACATTAATAGTTTTCTACCTTATACGGTCAAGTTCGAAGTTGAATCCAATGAGTGTCAAAATAATCCCGAAATATGTGAAATGGATGACAATGTGGCATCGGAGAGAAATGTGAGCAATTATAGCAAAAGGGGGACACAGGATGATTCAATTTTGCCATCATTAGGCAGTAAGCAGTCGTCGCACGCAGGGTCACCCATCCCAGCCGAAAATTCAAGATCTGGTGACGAACAAGCATTGAGCTCTCCAGCGGATTTCTTTCAGGTTCGCAAGGCAGGCTACCAGAATGAGTTTACGAAGGCGGTGGATGATAAGTTGGATCGCTTAGGGCCACATTTGGTTCAACCACGTTCCAGATTTAGCAATGTACCTTTTCGAAGTCTGGTTGTTGATCCTAAGAAAGAAATTGACGACGAAGGCCTCCCATCTATTAGCGTTAATACCTCTTCAACGAATTTGAAAGGATTGGCAAGTCAGTCCTCGAGCTCTTTGGCAAGTACGAGACCATCTCATGTTGCAGCTAAAATTTCACAACCTAACGTCTCTTCAAGATTGAACAAAGGCTTTTCAAAGTTCGATCTTGAAGCAAATGATGATTTAAATTTTTTGCCTGGAAGTTCATTGAGAAATCATGAAGGATATAGCTCAGATAGTCTTGACGATCTTGATTATTCTTCTCAGGGAATGTCTGAAAGTAGAATGGCTCCTTACGGTGGGTTTTCGAAGCCTAACTTAAAAGAACAAATTTTGAACGAGGATAGTTTTTTTGAAACAGCACCATGGAAAGTTGTTGAATCAGGTAAAGGGAATGGATCGTTGATTAAAGCTGTTCAAAGTTCCATAGATCAAGGTATAATTGGCCAGTGCAAATGGGTTGGAACCATGTCAATGCCATCCGATTCAATTTCAGATCGTGTTCTCGGTAATATCTCAAAGACTTTAAGTAAGGATTATAATTGCGAACCAGTGTTTCCGAGCGATTTGGTCTTTAACGGCTTTTACAAATCGTACTGTAAACAGATATTGTGGCCAACATTCCATTATCAAATTCCAGATGATCCGAAATCCAAGGCTTTCGAAGACCATTCATGGGGTTATTATAAACAAGTAAACCAGATGGTAGCGGATAAAGTGGTAGAGACGTTTGTAAAAGAATGCAAAGATGATGATTCCTCTGATCCTAGAAATCTTGTATGGATTCATGATTATCATTTGTTATTAGTACCACGGATGGTGAGGGAGAAGCTCCCCAATACTAAAATAGGGTTCTTCTTACATATCTCATTTCCCTCTTCGGAAGTATTTCGCTGCTTTGCTCAAAGGGAGGAGTTGCTTAAAGGTATGCTTGGGGCAAATTGTGTTTCCTTTCAAACTCACGAGTATGTAAGACATTTTGCTACTACATGCAATGGTCTTTTACTTGCTGACGTGAATGAATATGGTATAAGCTATAATGGAAATATATCTATGACAGCTACCATACCTGTCGGTGTTGATGCGAAAGCTCTTTCGCATACCTTAACCACAGCCAGCGTAGCTGATTGGAGAAAGCAGATAAGAAATAGATGGAAAGACAAGAAGCTCATAGTAAGCCGTGACAACATGGATCGGATACGTGGCATTAAGCAAAAATTATTGGCCTACGAAAAGTTTCTCCACGCTAATCCTGAGTATATTGAAACTGCTGTATTGATTCAAATATGCCCGAATGTGCCTCAGGACAAGGTATATGAAAGTGACGTTTTGTCCATTGCAGGAAGAATAAATGGATTAACTGAAGAAATGTCATTTTCACAACCAGTAATACTACTCGAGCAGGATATTGGATTTGAGCAATATATTGCTTTGCAGTGTGAGGCAGATTTGTTTGTCGTTGCATCAATGAGAGAAGGGTTGAATTTAACGTGCCATGAGTATATCATTGCAACAACTGAGAAAAAATCGCCTCTCATGCTCTCCGAGTTTACGGGATCATCAGCATTGCTTGAATGCGGCGGTGAGGGTGCGCTTTTGATTAATCCCTGGGATCTTAAGAAGTTTGCTGAAACTTTCAAGACTCTGTTAGAGATGAGTTTTGGTGAAAGATTGAGACGTTGGAAGAATTGCTATAATGTTATAATATCTCATGACTCGAAAAATTGGTTAATAAAGTGTTTGGGTGCTATCAGCAGTGCTTGGGAGTATAATCGCACGAGGAGTTTAAATACATTAAAGCCTTTCACCGAGGAAATTTTTGAGAAATTTTACGTAAGTGCAGAAGGTAAACGTATATTTGTCCTTAACTTAGAGACTCCGTCGGCGATTCGTTCAGTGAATGATAGCGATATATCCCAATCTGGAAAATCTACCATCAGCGTAGAACCTTCAAAGCTAGCCCTGTTACTAAATGAACTCTTGAGCGATCCATTAAATCATGTCTATATAATTAGCTTTATGAGAAGATCTGACTTGAATATCTTATTCAAGCGCATGCCCAGTTTGGGTCTCATAGCAGAGAATGGAGGATATATCAAATTAGTCGGGTCTTCCAAGTGGATTTCTATCGTAGATGAACTGGAATTAAGGGCCTGGATGCCTCAAGTGGGGCAGTTGATAAAGGCCAAAATGGATAGACTTCCTGGCTCTCAAATGGACATAGAGGATTGTACAATCCGATTTTACGCTGGAGAAGCATACAACGAAGATAGAGAACGTGCACTAGGCGTAATGGGCGGATCCATGCAGCATATCAATGATATGGATTTGAACAATGGTGGAGTGCACGCTACGTTAATCAAGCACGTACTTGTTGTACAACAAGATAAGTTAACCTTAAAAGCTTTACAATTTCTTGTATCTTATTATAACCACAAATATGAAGGCGTCACATCTGAACTGTTAATAAAACAGTTCCTGGCAAAGCAGGTAAAGACTACTAATTCTGTTCCAACAACTCCTCTTTCGGAGCACTTAGGTGAAATATTATCTCCGAGGTCACAATCTGCAAATGGTAATGCAATTGGTGCACTTTTCGTTAGTGGTGGATCGACCCCAATCGATGAACCCAGCTACGAATATGCAAACCAGTTGCATGAAGATGGAACTATACTGAATGTTCTTACAGTGTCGGCAGCTAGTAATGACTCGAGCACGTCTGCAAATTACAGTACATCAGGAAGAAATAAAGTGCTTGTGATTATGTCTGATATTGGAAAGAAATATGAAGTAAAATGAAGGCAGGATCCGGTAGATATGTGTTGTGCTTTATATTCTAATATTTAATCTTACATTTGTTTATCCTTGTAACTATTCATCACTAATTTATTAAGTTCATTCACATTTTCGCGATACATTCCATCTTCGATTTCATTCATCTTATCAAGCTTATTCCAGTAGCTCACGAGGAATTCCTCCTCAGTAATGTAATTTATTTCCTTTGGTCTATTAACAACCCAAATAGTCTCCTTCGATTTTTTATGAGCCTCACGGTCGTCCTCCATTCGTGCCAAAATTTGGCTTCGAGATAATAGCTCGTTCGGATTACTCTTCGAATCATTCGACTGGTCTTTATTAGTCTTAAAGGCAAACATTTCATTCTCATCAACTGGCTCCTCTACAACTCGCAGATGCTTCAAGAGACGAAGTCTTTCATATTGACTCTGCTTCTTTTTCATTATCAAAAGTTCCCAAGTAATCACCAAAGGATCCTTGGATGCCATACCGTCAGTAATTTCAATTTTAGGAAAAGAAATGTCTGCATCTATATTCTTGCGGTCTTCTTCAGTAAATAACTCATCTATTGCTTTAAATTGGGCGTCATACTCATCGTAACTAAATTTGCAGGTTTTGGATATCCCCTTAAGACAATTGTACGTATTATACAAGCTTGAATTGTTCGTCCCAGGTAATACCTGTAGCAAAATTTTAGGCAACACGTTTTTGATATTATGAACATATGGGTACGAATAGTGAGTCTTCGGCTGTTGAGATACTTGGAATGACTCGTACATCAATACTTCGATGAAGTGAAAAATGGTAGATTTAGTATTCAACTCCACTCCTTCATCATTGACTATGTCGAGAATTACAGGAAACAAGTAATCCTCGCTTTCAGAATTTTTTAATGCAAAATACGATGCTTCTGTTAGACTCTGTGTTGAAGGCGTTAAACTCCTCAATATCTGAGCAAACTGTGTGCTAGCTTCAAACGAATCCATATCAGTAGCAATATCTAAGTAGTTCAGTTTAGTCTTCTTAATTTATTCAAAATTCATAATATGTTATGTAATCGATAATGGCAACAAATTTTTCGTTTCTTCAAACACTCATCCTAATTGCTAATAGATTTCTGAAGAATACCAAGATGGGAAAATCAGGTAAAGGTAAAGGTGGTAAGAACAGAAGAAGAGGAAAGAATGATAACGGTGGCCAAAAGAGAGAATTAATTCTCAAGGAAGATGGGCAAGAATACGCACAAATCACCAAAATGCTTGGTAATGCAAGACTTGAAGTCGCTTGTTTTGATGGAGTCAAAAGAATGGGCCATATCCGAGGCAAATTGAGAAAAAAGGTATGGATGAGTCAAGGAGATATAATATTGGTAGGATTGAGAGACTTCCAGGACGAACAATGTGATGTGGTCCACAAGTACAATTCTGATGAGGCTAGGACTTTGAAGAATATTGGGGAATTGCCAGAGAATGCTAAGATCAATGAAACCGATACTTTCGGTGCAGAGGATGAAGAAGATGTGAATTTCGAGTTTGGTGCAGAAGAAGATGAGGATGATGAGGATGAGAATGATTTGGACATTGATGATATCTGATCAATGTCAGTCTGGCACTCAATTTACATATTTCATAGTTTTTTCTTTAGAATTTTATAATTTGTGCGTTTACACCATTTTGCATAAGCATACACTTCTATATAATGTAGTTCTTGTTCATTTTTGTCTTTGATGAAAGTTGGAAAAGTCATCATGATCAAGCTCGAAGCTGTCAACTCTTCTCAAGCCTATTGTCTCCTCGTCATCGTATGCACCTCTTGACACTTGCATCGACCTTCTCATGGATGAAAATCCACCGATACCATTGTCTAACGGTGCCATGTCCTTACCATTGTGTACTCCAAATAGTTCTCTGTCACCACTTTCATTGTGTTTTCTAGCAATATTAAGTAGATACACACCACTGAAAATAATTAAAAAGCCAATCAATAAAGAAATAATATTAACAGGCGAAGTTGTGTTGAACCCTTGAAATAATATAAACGAGGCCAACAAAGTGAACGTGGTAAACGTTACATAATATAGTGGGTTAACTATTGAAGTGTCGAACTGATCCAAAGCCTTATTAAAATAATTCATTTGCACCAAAATGCATACTGCAACAACGAAGAGAAACAAGTACGTGGAAATATGTGTGAACTGATTATGACCACTCAACGTGAGCTTCAATGCTATTCCAAATGCCTTGATAGACATAACCGATATTGATCCCACAGAAGAACAGATCGATATATATATCATAGGATTCGTGTTTCCGTATCTTGGTACAATTTTATAAATCATGAACAAAGAATAGATGGCTACCAAAAAGCAGTAAAACAAGAATCCAGGCCTAACAGCGCATTTCAAGATTTCATCTACTGTATCTATTTCCTTATCTGGAGGTGCATGTATAACAATAATGACGGACCCCATAAGACATATAGCACAACCCATCTTTCCTAAAGTTCCAAGCTCTTCCTTCAAAAATATAGCTGCCAAAACTGCTCCAATCAAAACTGATAAAGCTCCTAATGGGGTAACCAAGATAGCTGGTGCAAATGTATATGCAGCAAAATTGGCAATCTCCCCCACGGCCATAGTGACCATTCCGGCCCACCATATGGGATTTTGCAAATATTCATGTCCTTGAACCTGGTTATTTCCGCTCCTAGCTGATGCATCCATCAAACCCTTTTTAGTAATGATAAATGAAGTACCTATGGCCAATGAAGACGACATAGCCAATGCTAAGCCGACATACTTATCTTCAACCATGCTTCAACTTTTAATCTGCGAGCCGACTATCAATTTTGTTCGAGTTGTCAACTGATTTCGTTTTATCAGATAATTATTTATATATGAACAGTGAAGTATCTATTGACCTGAATCAAGCATCTGTCACGAAATAAAGAACTCTGTACGCGACTTGAGGAGTCGTGCAATGGATAAGTGTTTAAGGTCTGGACCTCATAACATACTAAGGAAGTGCATTCAACATAAGCGTTTATGGTTATATTATCTATAAATACAAGCAAATTCTGTAGAAGGGACGATAGAGACTTTATGTAGTTAATTCCAGCTTCAAGTTTTGTAATCGGACCCAACCGTCTGAGTCCTCCCATGACATTTTACCCTTAGACAACAAGGTTCTTACAGATGACCGAGCCTTGAACTTCCAATCGGAGCAGACAACACTGTCCGGACCATACTTTCCTGGAAGATCCCCAAGAGACTCATATGCACTAACAAGGTCCTCACAGCCCTCGACGGCATCATTCCATGCTGTCTCGTCGTTACCTAGTTCGGGTCTCTGAACCAAGGCCCTGAACGCCTTTTCGTGACATTCTATCGCATCCCATGGCCTTTTCCTCCACAACTGCACCTTGGCAACTAGCCTCCATGCTCTTGAAGAACGTGTGATAACTTTGGGCAATATATTACATACCAAATCTATGCAACTAGTTTGAAAATGAGATAACCTTGAAGCTTCATCAGTAGGATACTCGGAAGTCACAAGCAACTCTACTAATTTCTCGATAACTGGCATATCCAAAGATCCTTCTCCTCCACTTTTAGATTTAATTTTCACCAACTCTCTTGCCGCAAATAATACATCGTCCCATTCATTAAGTTTTGCGGCTACTGTCAAATAATTCTCGTATATCCGCCAAGAAGTGTTAGCCTCAGAGGAATTTCTTATTGCCTTTTTTAAAGCATTGAATGCGGCCTTAGTTCTGTTGAGTTTAAGTAAAGACGTTGCCAAGTTTGACCATGCATGTGAATTCGTGTCATCCAAAGATACACATCTAGAGAAGGCTTCCGATGCAAGCTCAAAATTACCTGCTTCGAGGCCACAGCAACCATAGAAAAACCAATTTTCGTAGTTAAGAGGGTTCACAGTTAGACATTCTCTCATGTTGTGTAATGCAAGTTCCAAGTTTTTGGTCAATCCAGACGCTTTAGGCGGTGAATAGTAAAAATGTGATAATGATGCTTTAGCCTTCGGGTATTTACTAAGATCCCAAGCTTTCTGCCATAGATTAGGATCCTGTCTTATGTCACCAAGAATAGAGATTGCTCGCGCATCATCTGGACGCAGGTTGATTCTCTGTAGTAATATCTTTTCAGCCTCTTTTTCATTGTCAACGGCTGCGTAACATAAAGCAGTTTCACAGGGCATTCCCAACCTTTCATATATCTCGACTGCTGATTTCAATACCCCTATAGACATATACTTTTCAGCTAGAGAAATATCAAGGTCCCATTGGGGCACTAGAGGCAAGACGTGTATAAACCTAAGTCTTGAAGCAGTTATGGACCCCTCTGTATTATTATGAGTATTTGATTCTTGTGGAAAAGCCCTACTCTTTATTTTAATTCCAATTTCTTCTACAAGAGATGTCATTTGAAGTATTCCTCTTTCCAAAGTTCTTGCCTTGTATGTTTCTAAAATTGATCTTTCCCATAGAGCTCTGGAATAGATTGACCAGTTCTGGTGTTGCGATGAAGTGTATAAGACTCTATTCACTAAAGCCATAAGTTCTTCTTCTACTATAGGATCATTAGAGGGAGAAGTTTGTTTGATAACACTGAGTCTCATCAATAACTGCAAACAATCGAAGTCGCTTAATGGGGGCTGATTATTAGGATCAAGAGCTCGCAACTCACTAGGTATATCCTCCTCTTTCATGGCAATAGGTAAAAGGCCATTCTCGAACTCATCTATGTAAGGTCCCTGATCTTCTCGCTTGATTCTTTTATTAAAGTGTCCTACTTCGGAATTAGACGAGATATCTTCTAAACCTTCAAATTCTGGCTTCTCAAGCAATAGGTCTGAGTTTAAATCTATTTTTTCCGGGAGTGTATTCTTTTCATCAAAGATACGTGATTCTTTACTCTTTGCCAAAACAATTAAAGATGTTGTATAAAATTTTTGAAACTTCGTCCTTTTTGCTTTTGCACCAGACAACACGAGCTCTAGACCTGATGTTTTTTGCGCCTTTTTCAAGAAATCTATTGACAAATGCTCCGTATGAGAATGTAGATGAGAACGAGCACATTCAAGCAAAAATGATTCTTGCAAAGCTTTATACACCTCAGAATGCAGAGAAGAGTCATCCAGTAAAGCGGTGAGCACCGAGGGATTCAACAATATCGTGGCAACAGATGATAAAACATTTGAGGGATCGTATAAGACAGAATAATGCACCCATAATGCTCGAGCTCTCCACCATTGAATTGAGGAGCCAAGAATATCATCCGACTTACAAGAAGCTTCCCCGTTTCTTTTCACTATTTCTTCTAAGGAAATATCCCTATCCTTATTAATAAAGGAATATTGTTCTTCGATTCCAGTCAATAATTCGAAGAACAAAATAGACAAAACCAAGTATATAGGATCATTTATTAATTCATACGCCTGTGAACCATCCACGTTAAGCATTTTAACAATTTCATCATGTACACTTTTGTCTCCTATGAAAGGAAAAGGCAATTTCTTCGAAGCCATCTCCATAACTGGTCCTGTGAAATTTTGCTGAATGAACATGTGAAGCAAGGCAATTGCAAGGATTAATAAGCGAACGGTTCCTTCCAAAGGTGTTTCACATTTCATCTTAATATCTGTCACTACACTCTTCACATAAGCTCTAAGAATTGATTCAGGACATTCGCCGGAGCCAGGCTTGAGTCTTTCTATTCCATTCTGATTAAATAGCAACTCATGATACCATCCATCCGCCAATATGCTATGACATTTACCAGCAAGTATCAGGCAGATGTCAATCATTGAAGTTCCCAAACAATTATTGTCATTCAGATCGGCAGACCATTTTTCTGAGGGAATCAATAGAATAAACTGAGATAATGCTAACTTTAAACTGGACTCTTCCATCTTAAGTTGATGAATTCGTTCAGTGTTCAGACTAGTAGTATCTATTGAGATGAGTTTTTTTTTTTATTTAATTTTTTTTTTTTTTTTTTTTTTAGGTCTTTTCATCTTCACTTCTTACAAGCGCTACATTTTTTCCAAAAGATTTAATGCATATATTCTGCTATTTCTCTATTCTATCAATATTAGGTTGAAAATTCTAGACAGAGGATCCACCAAACATACTCAATCTTTTCTTGTGTTCGCTGCTATGAGACCTCCTATGGTCAGACCTTCTATGCTCAGTTCTTCTATGCTCCCCCGACTTTTTAGATTTGTTTCTCTTCAAAGAGTTACGTATAGACAATCTATTCATTTCCGAATTGTGACTCGGGTCCTCGTCATCTGAAGCAAAATCTATCACTTCTTCCTTGAAATTGAGTTGTGCGGGGTTATGTAATGAAGATATTTTTGTTTTGAAATGGGGTTTCTGGTGACGTCTCTTGATTTCTTCTGATTCCAAATCTATCAACGAATCCTCTTTATGTTGAAAATCGTATACTTCTCTCAAAGGCTCGCCAATAGTTTGCGTAGAGAGAGATGACTCAGAAGAATCAAGACCAACCTCTAAATCAATCAAACTCGATTCCTTAATAGCATCTTGCTTTGGATTAGTATGATTGTTGATATCCAAATGTGCCATGGCTTGCGTCGGGCCGGGCGACTTTGTGGAGGAGTTTCTATTGAATGTTGATGTCACATATTCATTTGGCTGTAGTTGTTTGGATGTATTCTGTCCTCTAGTGTAGTGGCCCCAAGGATTACTATTGCCTTTGAGTTCCTTCTGAAGAGTTTGCGGGACATCAGTTCTTGCATTAGATTCTTCACCTGGTACCTGATTTGTTATATATGGAAATGGGTTATAAATCGCCACAGATTCGTCAGGTATATTTGCAGAGTTTAGCTTTGTAGGTTTGAGTTCCTGTGGTATCTCATTAGCTGGCATTTTCATATTCTTTGCATTCTTGTTTTGTCCAGATACATCAGTCTCTTTTACTGCACTTTTGGGCTCGTCAATTCTGTCAGAATGAACTTTCTTATCGTTAATGGGATATTCCATTTTTTTATAATTGTTTATATCGTCTTCATTTAGAAGCGGACCCCTTGGCGCCCGTTCACTTGTTCCGTATCCATCAGTAATATCTTCGCTCTTTTTTGTATTTTCATCAACTTGTTGATTGGCATCCTCATCCTTCTCTGCACGCAAGCCTCCTGCCATATGTGGCTGCATCTGAGCTTCACTCACTGTGGGTGATTTATTCCCACCAAAAATATCATCTGCTAATTTCTCAGCATTCTTATCTATACTAGACTTCGGGAAAATCCAAGCTGATTTACTATTCAACTGTGATCCTGTTGATTCCGACTTGTGCATAGAGGTATCTGTATTCCTAAGAGAACGATGGGTTTGCACTTCAAGAGGAAGGGTTTTCTCGGCATAATTGATCGAAGGATAAGCATCTCTATTATTACTAATGCTTCCCAAGTCTCCCGATTTCGCAGTATGCTTGCCCTTTTCTACCTCATTGGATTTATAAACTAGAGGGTTCCTTGGCTCTAAAGCTTCCAGGTTAGATATCAAATTAGAGTCATGGATATCCGCGCCTGCATCCATGATATGATCTAAGGAAGGATATCTCTCTTCTACGTCATCCAAATCCTCTAATTCTTCGAAAGGCTGATCTTCTGACTCGCCGTCTTTAGGGATGGATACAGTAATATTTCGCCCTGGTAGGCTCTCATTCGAAACCTCTTTTTCCCTGTCATTTCTAGTATTTGATGCTTTCGTTAGAGATTCTGATGATGCGAAATTATTGATATATACATCTGTTTCAGAGTCCTTTGGTGATTCTTTCAAGTCTGAAGGCTGATTTTGAGAAATATTTGCTTGCATAAGACGGGCTGCATGTTGCTGCTGATAGTATAGTTGCTGCTGTTTAAGTAGTTCATTATTCTTTTGAAATTGGTATTCCTGTAAGGCTTGGAAGTTGTAAGGACCATTCTTATAGAAATCTTCGACTGCAATGTCTTTGAATGGTATATTCATTAAGCTTGCCAAGATCATCAATACTTGAACAATATTTGGACGCCAGTAAGACGATTCTTGAAGCATGATAAAAAGAAGATTCTTTAACTCATTTGAATACAAAGGATTAGGTAAAAATTGGAAAGAAGCATGAAGTATTGCGATATCCCCAGATGCTTCAAAAGGAGTTGTATAGTAACACAATTTATACAAGAAGCAACCCAACGCCCAAATATCTGCCTTTTCGTCAATTGGAAATCCGCGATATAAATCTATCATTTCGGGCGATCGGTATTGCGGTGTCGTTTGATAAAGAATATCATGGGCAATAAGCTGAAATTCGTGGGGATCTTTAGGTGGCATGATTGGCCTAGATGTGGAACCAAAATCACATAACTTGAAATTCTCTTTGGCGTCAATTAAGACGTTTTCAATCTTAATGTCTCGATGAATCAATCCTCTTTTATGCATCTCATAAACGCCTAGAGAAATGTCAAACATTATCCTTAAAATCTCTGGTTCACTCAATTTGGATTTTATACGAGCATTCATGAAATCAAGTAATGATTTGTTCGGGCATAACTCCATTAATACAAGTACTTCGTAACTTCCATTTATTAATCGCTTGGCATTAGAATCATAGTACCTCACTATCAGTCTTCCATTTCGTAATGTCTTCATCACTTCGACCTCTTTACGCAATTGATTGAGCCCATTCTTATCTGGCGCAATAACTCTTTTCAAACATGCTATATCCGATTCATCCTCTTTTGGATCTATCTTAACTTTATAAATGTGTGCAAATCCTCCTTCTGAAAGATAGCCCACAATAGATGCTTTATGCCGACCAACTGTGAGAGTAGTTCCTTCTTCAAGTTTCGGCAAACCATCCATCTTGAATGCTTCTAATGTGCCAAGTGGTTTAGTATTCTTGTCCCCTACAGTAGAAGCCGGGGATAAATTTTGTCTTGAGGAGTGTCAGATTTATAGCCACGCTTAATGATCACGTGATTGACGCGATTGAAGTATTCATTATTTACTAGTCTAGCTCATTAACTAGTAGAGAGTTCATCTCATCATAGGTATATGCTACGTACACTATTTCTGTCCCGGATTCATCCTTTGACAACTTGCACATTTCGTGCTCAATGAATTCGCCTAGTAAAGTTCTAAAATTAACCTCATTTGAAGTTATAAATTCTTCCAAACATGCATTATAGAGATCTTTTAAAACAATTCCCGATCTTATGGTACCTTTCAACCCATGCAATGAACTCTTTATTGTGGTTATCTTTTTCAACTTCTCAATCTGAAAGGTAAGCAATAATTTATATAGATTTTTAGCATTATTTGTCAACGAACTAAGCACGTACTTGACACCCTTATTACCCACAAATTTCTTGGACTTTCCCATTGCAAGAGCATCCCGGGATGCTAACTCTATGGAATATGTCTCATATGTGGTAAGGTCATGCCAAAGAAAATTGAAATTCTTTAGCTTGGACAGATCCCAAAGTAGTGAGACATTGATATTGTCAGTAGACGAAAGAAGCCATATTTCTGGGATAGAACATAAAAGAGAAAGCAAGCTCTGAATTCGATCAGTCCGGAATGGTTGACCATCTATGTTGTTTATTACAAGAATTAGTCTTGGTCTGATAAATTCTTTCGTATCTTTCTGCCTTTGATTGTTAGCATAATCAATGAGGAAAGGCACAGATTCAGATATAAGCTTCGGTATTTTGATGTTCTCTTGCTTCTGCTTCTCCTTGGGAATGAAATGCGTGATTATTTCGTTTACAATAGTTTTGAACTTAAGAGTGGGGTTGAATCCATTTACAACCAATGTTTCAGGCATGGTATCATGCTCGAAAAAATGATGCTCGTACCAGTCTGGCAAGTAATCTGTCACGAAGTCTAATATTACTTTCCCTTTAGAGCCTATACCATAAAAGTTTAAGTTAAAACCGCATGATAATTCGAAGGCCCATTGATGATATAGAGATTTATGGAGCTCCACGAGTTTTCGTTTCAGTTCAAGCAGTATAAGTCTACTCATTTCACAAAGTGGCGTGAATTCTTCGTATTCCACGACTGCTCCAAGTTGAGCTAAGGAGTTGGTTCCAAATTTAGGTCTCCCTGCGTGCTGCTCAAAGTATCCCTCTGTTCCTTCCAAGAAAAAAGCTCTTTCATCTATCACCTTTCCTTTAAGGTTCTGCTTAGGGTTAACACCTCCGAGATACTTTTTTATAAATTCTACATCATTCACTTCCTCATCTTGCTCAACCTTCGGTATTTCAAGTGGTTTGAACGTCGTCTCGTTTTCACTTTCATACAAGTGATCTAGTTTATGTGTTTCTTCAATCCCAGAAATAATAGGAACATTCTCATATGAGCTCTGGAAGTTACTTTCCATGTTTATTGAGAAGAAGGAATCAGCTTCATTACTATAATCAGCATCACTATTTGAATGAACCGAATTACGTTTTTGCTTACTCTCGTTGAAAAATGCTTCATCGTCCAATTGGAAAATGTTCTTTATTTTCCCTATTACCTTCTCTGCTTTACTGGGTCTACCCACCTTTCTTTTCAGTGGAGTATCGTGTAAGATAGAGTCATCATCATCTTTCTCTTTCTGAATAAAATATCGACCTCTCTTTCTAGGAGAGGAAGACTCATTTCCTTTATTCCGTACAGTTCTACCCCTCTTATTTTCTTTTGAAGAAATCTGATATTCCTCGTCATCATCAAAATCATTAAAGCTTGTATTATCTTCTTCCTCTGATGTTTCTCGTATATCGCCTTCAGAATGATGCTTTGACGTAGGCGTCTTTGAATTATCCACTATTTTTCGATTCGTTTTGCTTCGTTTCCTTCGCAGTATGCGCTTTTCTGAATCATCCTCTTCCATCTCAACATCGCTTCCATATGCCCTAAAATACTCGTAACTATCAGCTTTTATGCCCGTATCTGCCTGTTTTGATTCCTTTATTATCTTTTCAGCTAACATTCTTTCCTGCATTTCAAGAGGATCATCTAATTCTTCATTATTTGCTTCCATCATAAGACTCGAATAGTAATCATGCTTGCCTATTGCTCTCTTTCTAGCTGATCGATCAAGGTCCTTGATGTCACGTTTCTCGGGGGATCGAAGGCCAGCACGCCCAGTTGTCTTCGTTGGTGATTGAAAAGTTGTACTTCGGATAGTCAGTGTGTTAATGATTCCTCTTTTATTAATTGAGTTCAGCTTCAGGAACGCGTCATCTAGACTTCTCAGAGGTGACTTACTAACCAGTTCCGATGGCGTCCAGAACTTATCGGAATTCAGTGATTTTGAGGGAGTTCGGATACTGTTTTCACCTTTGGCTTGATTTTCATTTTCAGGATCATTGACGGTCATGAATGTCTTAAATACATGTGTATTATATTTACCTGTTGTAAAACATCATGAAATATCCAATGAGGTCCTGTATATACGCGGGCTCAAAAATATTCATATTCCAACTCAGCTCGAGCACTCTCATCGCAAGACAATATGTTGACATTTTGTCCATGCTGTGGCAACATGTTGATGATCTCCCAATTAGAAGATAGTAATAATTCATTTAACTGCCTGACATGTCCATATGTCTTCAAGATCGATGGTCTTCAAATGTATGATAGAAAAATTCTCCCAAGGAAAGATGTGGACGATGTGCTTGGTGGAGATGGTGCATGGGACAATGTTGATCAGACGGCCGCTCAGTGTCCCAAAGAATGCGGGGGTAGCAAGGCATATTTCTTTCAGTTACAAATCAGGTCGGCAGATGAACCTATGACTACTTTTTATAAATGTGTTGAATGTTCTCATCAATGGAGAGAGAATTAGAAATATAATTTTACCTTCTGAAACAAATGACCCCTCCAATCTGCTCGGATCTTCTGTTCTGGGGAAGGTCTAAGTTTTATTGACTATTTTAGTTAATTACATATTGATGAAGGGTTATTGATTTGTTGCTTTCGTCGTTTATTTTTTGCTTTGATTCGGCCCTCTATGCATTTTCTTTATGAAGCTTCAAATCCTTCGTAACTTGGCCATCTTAGTATTAACTTCCACATTAAAGAAAAGATATTTAAAGAAATAATATCTTGTTGGATATCGCCCATACTTCAATATCTGGTCTGAAAATACTTTAGGATGATTCTATTTCATTCTTGAGTAGATTTTCAACCTCATTGTATCTTTGACTTTTATTATTGATTCTGCAAATAGATGCTTCTACTGGAATAGATTATTACGAGAATAGAATAATTGTTGTTAGGCCACTTAATGAAGCGCCATTATACTGGCTCATGATGCAACCATCTTGAAGCGTCAATTTCTATAATCCAATTGGTTTGATCATTTGTTCAATTCATACTAAAACTCCGTAATATTCTGCTCTTTTATATTTAATGCTAAGACTTTTCCATTGTACAATAAACCTATCGCAAATAGGAAGAAGTAATATTCCTGAAAGACTCAAATTATTCACCCTTGCAAGACTTTCTATATAGATTATTCTTGTATCACACATTCCGATAAATTTGAAAATAAATAAAACATATGCAATGGGAACGCCTGTTCCTGGTCCATTAAGAAGTAAAACTTTTGGAAAATGAGTCAACTTTGTGAGTTCACTGATTGTGTTGATGAAGGAGATTATGGTGTTTCTTATAGACAGTAAAATAGTTTCATTAACTCTTCGAGCCCTGTGTAAAAGTATATAAGAGCTTGCTTCATTGCAATCTTTCTCCTTTCTCCATTCTTTTTCAAGTTCTTTGGCCTTGATAAGGGATGCTGAATCGCCAGAGGATATAACCCAGAGCTTTTCTAACCTTCGCACTTCCGAAGCTTTGAGCATGTGTATCATCTCTCCAGTATGTCCCCCGGAGCCTAGAAAGATCATGATTCCCTGACCCTGATTTTTCAAGGTATCGATTGTTTCAAATCGGCTGACTTCCTTTGCTGTGTGAAAAGCTGGTGCAACCAATATCACTCTAATGGTAATTAGAATAAGGATAGCCACGAATAGCAAAAACAATATCCAGTTAAGCCACTCTTTCATATTTATTTATAGAATCTATCTACTTATGATATTACACGATTACTAGAGTGGGCGCGAAACGATCATAATTCATAATCTGCTCTCAGCGCACTATATACGGCTTTTTCTGTGCCAGAATTTTCACGTTTTAACACTTTATTCTTTAACAATGGCTCCTCCAGCGCCTTCTTTTGAGCTACTGCGGGCTTTTCATCTTTTTCGGCAAGTTGCCTCATCACCTTACTCACAACAAGACCCAACCTATATTGCTCTTCATTTGTGATTCCTAAAGGCCGTATCTTGCCCCAGCTCACACGCATGGTATATCTCATATCAAGTAAAAGTATACCTGGTGTATCCTGACTTTTATTTATTCCGTTGTTAATTATGCTCATGGAGAATGCCTCTGCGTCCCTTCTTTTCAAAAAGGAAATGAACCCACATTTAGCTCTATGAATAACTGTGATGGATTTTAGTTCCCCAAACTTCTTGCAATAATCTGAGAGTACATATTGAGGCATACTTTGACTAAATCCAAAAACGAAGAATGATGTTACAGTAGTATCATCCTGTGGTGGCCGTACCAGTCCTTTAAAAGGAAGCTTATGTATTATCTTTGATATATCTACCTTCTTTAATTTATCTTCTTTTCTCCTCTCCTCGGAGATATTCGTATTGGCTTCTTTATCCTTCAATCTATCTGACAATTTCTTTAGTAATTCCTCAGCATCCTTTCTCTTCTCAATGGAAGTCTCCGTTTCCTCATTTTTGAATCTTTCCTCTTCTTTCTCGGCAAAGATGGCCTTGATTTCTTTGTTTGAAGTTTGTGGGATCCTAGTTTTATACAATGCATTCTCTAAACCCGCCATCTTTAGCGCCGTATCCCGAATATCAATAGGAATACCATAAACAATATCGAGCATGCATATTTGACAGCTGTGTCTTATTCGAGCACAGGTAGGGCATATCAACGTTTTACTCATTCTACTAGCGTTTCGGGCAGTTCTCCATCGGTATACTGTAAAGGGTCTGGTGCAGAGTTTGCATTCTTCACCGTGAGGCTGCCTTATCATTTTCACGTACTTATCATTTCCTATACACCTTTCACATATTATTGGTAAGTCTTCCTCCGACATAGCTTTGAAGATCGTTCTTTTCTTTTAATTAGATAACTAACAAGCCCTTGATCGTTCTCTTGTATTTCATCTCATCTTATCAAGTCCATGAAGTCACGTGATATAAAACGGTAACGACTGAAAATTTTGCTCTACACTAAGAATGCCAGCCAGGCGAAACCTATTCGAAAAATCGTAAGTCATTAATTGAAGTCTATCTACTTATACAACCATTAGGCACTAAACCTATAGTATGTTTCGACTATAAATCATTCATTCTTTCTATTCGCAAATTGTGAGTAATCTTTCTTAAAATATCTTTCTTATAGCTTTCCTAGAATTAATCAGTGTTAAAAAGCTCTGATTTTTTTATTCCTCATAGTGAATCGGCCGAAGAAATTCAACGTTGTATATCATTCATCATATAATTCTTTTCTGAAGCTTAAGAAGTATCTGAAACTTACCCTTTCAGTTGATCAAGTATAATCCCTTCAGTTTAATGAATTTTATTCAATTCTAAGCACAAAGCTAGCTTAAATATACGCGGGTTCAACAACTTTCTGAGGATTTTTCTTTAGTTACCCGCATATTTCTCAGAGTACAACCTCGAAGTTTATATGCAGTCAAGATGATTTATGATTTCCTGATGAAGATCATTCTTATGAGCCAAACATTTCGTTTGTCTCAAAAGTTCCAAAGTATGATTATTATATTCTAGGTTCAAAAGGGCAAATGCACCCTCGATAGCTTGCATGATTGTTATGAATGGAAACTCCTCTCTACACCAGCCAATTGGTCCATCCATATTTTTATCTTCTATTAATCTATTGATAAGGAAGAGACTTTCATTAACAGCCCGTTTAAGACCCAACAAGGAATTCTCTGTAATCAAACCTTCTTTTCCTACTATACTTAAAAGCTCGCAGACATCCCTCATAATAGCAAGGTCATTTTTATAGGAGTTCTCTGCCTCTAAATCAAATAACGGATTAGCGTCTGCCATTCTAATCTCTTCCACTCTAGTCAGGATAGTTTGCTGCATTCTCAAAAAATGCCCAGCACATAAATCACGTAATTCTGACTTATCAACTTGTCCAAAAAAGGTTAATGTGATGTACCTTTTCAAAAAATATGGTGAATTGCATTGTGCATCTGTGATTATGTTTGATAAACAGAAAGCTGATACTTTCCTATTTGTTTCACTTGTGTCGTCAAGCACTTTATAGAGTTGGTAAATGTACTTAACATTATTCAAAGCCTCATTTTTATTTGGCATGCTGGAAATACACGCAACCAAGGCGCGAACTGCTTCTGCTCTTACATGATTTGATTCCGTGATTTCAAGCAAAGAATCACATTGGCTGAAAAATTTAGCGTCATATGTGTCTGTATAGTCAGATGGCTTTGCTTTGGCCAATAGGACACCCAAAATTTCTAGCAGTTTGTACAGCAACTCCTTAGAGGCTTCAGATAGTGAGATCAAAAGCTTGATCTTAGTGATCAGATTGTCAGCGTCAGCGAGACCACAAGCTGAGTCTTCAAGTACTTTCATTGTAGATAATGCCATTGACTTTACGTAATCCCATGTCTCCAGGTCATCCAATAACATCCAGATTTCATCTTGCAATTCCTTTAAAATACCGCTGTGAATTGCCAATAAATCCTGATATTTCAAATTTGAGGATAAGAATTTCAAACCTGATAATTGAACCTCGGATGACTTAGATGAAGAAAAAGAAAGATGAACTATTTCGATGAATTCCTCAAAAGATCTGGCATTTAAATGATGTTTAAGGAGAATCCCTTGGATTGAACTAGCAACAAGTTTTTCTCTTCCGTTTAATAGTACATTGTTCTGTAAAGATTTTACTAAGATACACTTCAATATGTTTAAAATATCAGTCGTCAACATTCCTTCAAAATTATCTTGAACAAAATCAACAATATCCAAAAATGCTTTCAAGGCAGTAAGCGAGAATATTTTCTCATCTCGACAAAAGCGTTGGAAATAGCTGTATACCCGTCCACAATCAACCCTATTTGACCGTGAAGATGGCAAGTCCAGATGGATTCTTGAAAGAATTTGCAAAACTGCAACTAAATTTCCATGTAGTTTATTGTAATTGTTACTGGTACTCATAGAATCGTCCAATAAATCATATACCATATCAATCAAGCGGTTTGGGGCTAAAATATTCGCAAGCGATTTAGCTCCCATCTCACGTATCTTCCAAACTTTGTGAGCCATACATAATTTCAAAGGATACTCATAATTTTTCATACTGTCGTCTCCGTCGAAAATCGTCTCAAGCCGAATCAATATAGTTAAAATAGGAAAGATATCACTTAGCTGACCGTTATCACAGCTAGTACCCTTTTTCAATTTGTCCAATAAAATGTCCTTAAGACCTTGATACTTCGAAAAGAAAACCTTAGAAGAAAACTTAGGATCATCTTCGTTCATCTTGTTTGTGCCAAACATTCTATTTTGCAAGATGCTAAATACCATAACTGCACAATTCCTTATGGACCAAGTCGGGTTCCCAAAGTTTCCAAGCACAATGTTTAAGATTTCGATATAATAGTTTGAGCACCCTTCAGCAAGGTCTGAGTCGCTTAATATCTGTTTAAGACAGTTAAATGCATGCACTTGAGGCAAATCCATTTTTTCCTCTCCTTTATTTATATGCGCCGTTTTTATTATATTCAATAATTTCTCCAATGTCTTGTCTAGATTCGATTGATAGTGTGGGTCATGTTTTATGCCAGCCTTTAGTATTCCAGAAACAAGAAATGGCAAGCCCCCAGAACGCCTTGATATCAATTGAGATTTCGATTGAATCAAGCTTATATTATTATCTAGCCATGACGAAGGTTCTAGTCGCATGTCATGTTTCTCCATCTTGTAACAGCACTCGCATGCCTTTACAAAGCATGGATTAATTGAAGAGAAGGCGCCTCTGTGCTTTATGGATGCCAACTGATCTATAAATAAGAAAGCACTATTCTTAAATATTTTTGCATCGACCTCATCATTGGAGAATTGGCAAATTTTCTCCAAGACTGAACTAAGTAATGCTGAAGACTCTTTAGCAAGTTTCCAATAATATGTTGATCTAACTTTACAAAGTTCATTGTCTTCATATACTCCTTCACTGCTCTCCTCAAACTGGGGCTTCAAAGAATCCCAAATGCTGTTCACGGACACATAAACTGTAAGATAAATGTGCTTCCAGTAATCTGATTCATTATACTGGATAATCGAATTATTGGTTATTATATTCGTCAAAGCATTACACACTCCATGAATGCGCTTTTTTGGATCTGTGTGGGCCCTTTTTATACTTTCAATTCCCAGGAATTTTTCTAAGTCTCTAAGAAGAGAGTCGACTATACTTCGAAAGCTATCTAATTGATCAAGTTTGGAGTATGCTTCAGCAAGAAATAAAATACTAATAGATCCACTCTCACATTTTTTACCTTTGAGATGTCCTAATATCTCTCTTGCATTTAACCAGATTATATCTCCCTTTGACAAAATACACCATTCTAGTTTATTAACAGGAGCTCTCAACAATAGCTTGGTACAAATATTTTGAATTTCCTCGTAATTATTTCGTAAATTATCAACGAGAGCTGAAACCAATTCAGGAGAAAAAAGATCAAGGTAAAAATAATACTGATTCTTTGGCCGGTGTGACGATTTTTCTAGCCCTTTTTCTTCCTCCAAATTGTATGAAGGCAAAATGTCTGATTCCAATAACTCTGTAATACGTAAACTTAATATCATCTGCGGATACCTATTACCGGGTAAAAGATTCTTCTTCAAAAATGCAAGTAACCACTCAAAGAATGATTTGGCGTCTTCCAAATACAGTTCAGTTGCTTTAATTGATACACCTTCCGAGGACTTGGATTTTCTAGAAATACGACTCCATGATGTTTGTGCAGAATCCTTAACTCGTTTTATAAAGTGGCATAACATTGATGCAAGCTCGTTTCTGTATTCCACTGTGGTCGCCTCCACGAAGAAACCATACAAATAATCCTTCAAGATCTCAAATACAATCCCTTCCACGACTTCAGAACCTTTAGTACTCGATGTGAGAATAGAAAATGCTTTAAGTCTGATCTTGGTATCCTCATGACATAAGAAAGGTGTCAAATCTTTTGCAGCTAGAAAAGGTAAGTTTTCCTTCCTTAGATCTAAACGTTTACCGATACCCAATAATCCCAAATACAAATCAACTCTTTTCACCGATTTATCCTGCGTACCGGAAAAGTGGCGTCGCATGAAAATCAAGTACGACAATGGTTCTCTTCCAAATAGTAAGGGAAGCATGTACTTCTGGATATTTTCACTAGCCTCATCATTCTCCAAACCCTTAAGCACAAAGCTTTCCCAAAGGTCTAGCCATTCAATGTACTTGCCTCGTTCATGTCTCTTGGAGATGATCATAAAGAATGCCTTCGAGATCGAATTAGCCAAAGGCGAGATTTTCATGTGGATGACGCATTGTTCTAAGTAGTCAGTATAGTCCCCATATTTGAGCTCGGATTTACTCTCTTTGAACAAAGTTTCCATTAAAATATACTGCTTCCTCAAGACACTGGGAAGAGAAATACAGCGATCAACAAATTGCTTCAATATAGAGTCACTATCTTCATAATAATGGAACCTCGTGTAGCCAATCAATTTGCATAAAAGTTTTGACAAGCTATTCTCCATGGCTCCGCTCGATAAGTCCATATACTCCACAATAAAATGAAAAACAGAAATGATCGTCCCTTCTTCTAAACGAAAGCCCTCATTTTCGGCGCTTGTTCTAATTTCTTTGGACCCAGTTTTCTTAGTTGCACGCGTAAGCCAAATACCAAACGTGTCACTGCAACATATTCGATGCTCAATAGAAGCGTTATCGTTTAGCAATGAGTTCAAGAGAGGCTGAATAGACTGCGCAAGCGTATCCGAGTCTACTTCCTTATTTCGAATCAAGTAGCATTTCCACTCCGGTATGCTTTGCGGATAAGGCATGACGTCAATCTCCTTTTCTCTGACTTTCAATCTCTAGTCATCGAAAATGAATAGCATCAAGATCTAAGATCAAAAAAAAAAAAAAAAAAAAAAAAAAAAGAAAATAAAAAAAAAAGAAAAAAAGTGGGAAGAGCGCTACGAGGCTGAGGGTGAGACCAAAGCATTAATAGTTGAAAAATTCATTAATACACAATTTAAATTGAATGGAAAAGAGATAAGAATCTACATTCCACAGATTCATAGAGTCATATTTTCATTAAAACCCTAATGGGACTGTCAGTTTGGAAAGCATATCAATGGTACTATTTTTTCTTTCCCCATTATATGCTCACAAGCACTGAAAGCATATTTTTGCGTAAGTCATACTTCAATTGATACTATAGGGAGAATATTACTAATAATCAAGATTTGACCTTAGCTTCATTACTTATTTTTGTTTTGTATGGATTTCTAGGGTTGTTTAATGTGATTTATTATCCCTACACGCAGTGATTTCAAATACTGTTACTACTATTAGGAAACTTGGAGCAATGAATGGGTAGCTAGGTTAAAGAAGCTTACAATAAGAAGCTTGTTGCAGGTGTGCTACTCGATTATTGTGCGAAATGATGAGTTTACGAGAAGGTAGGGATATTATATAGTTTACAATTATGGTATCATATCGATTATATTATTTTACTAAAAGTCGGATCGAACTAGATTGGTCTATTTGTATGTTTATATCGGCATTCAAAGGCCTAAAAAATGATTATCTTTCTCACGATCTCAGTTACAGCCCATTCCTTTACTTCGATCGGCTGCGCGTCACGTAAACATCTTGAAATGCAATGTTGTCCAGATATATTTAACATCGTTATTATGTCAAGAAGAGGTGTCCATGCTCCTTTCAAGCCCCCGAGAAAAGTGTCTAATAGTAGTGCAACCTCCTCACAGATAAATGGAGACGAAAAGCATGGCGAGAAGACCTCGTTGCATAATTGTGAAATCGAAGATAAGAAATTGCCGCTTTGCATAAAAAGACAGAAAACGAAGGTGGATGTACCTGATTCAAATACGAAGTCTACAGATTCTAAACGAAGCGGCCTAAGTGGCTCTTATGTTGTCCAATGGAGGAAGAAAACAGCGAAGAAAAACAAAACTTGGGAAGGAGATGGGATATTGACTATTGATGAACATGGCTCTACTTTTCAGCTCGATCAAGGTAAGGATGGTAAAACAAAAAAATTTTCTGGATCTTATGCTATCAAGCTTGATGGTCTAATTTCAATTGGCGTCTATGAGTTAGCAATTGACTATAAAATAGAAGTGAATGATTCACGAGACCACAACACAGGAAAAGCGTCAGCTCAAGATAAACCGTCTCCTCTGTTCACAGAAGTCTGCAAAAAAACGCCTCTTAATCGTACTGTGAAATTGAAAGAGAAGAGCAGGCTTCCCTTGTATGACCCTGGAGCGAAGGATGCATTAGTTTTACCAAGACCTCCCGATGCGTCACATGGCATTGTTGATGTAGTGCTTGATCCTCTGATATGTAAGCTTCTCAGACCTCACCAGAAAGAAGCCGTCATGTTTCTATACAGCTGCATCATGGGATTTGGAAATTCCTTTGGAAATGGTGCTTTGCTAGCTGATGAAATGGGCTTAGGTAAGACTCTTAGTTCGATTGCTCTTATTTGGACAGTTTTGAAGCAGAATCCATACGCAGAAGAAAGTTCTCCCATTTGTAAGAAAGTATTAATAGCTTGTCCGGTTACGTTGATTGGAAACTGGTTAAAAGAGTTCAAGAAATGGTTGGACCTCAATCGAATTGGAGTTTTGGCACTTAACAATAAACAGAACCCCGCTAAAGATAAAAATGATCTTGAAGGGTTTGCAAAGACAAAAATTTATCAAGTATTGATTATGAGTTACGAAAAGGTACTTAGTTTCCAAAATGAATTGCTGCGAGTGAGTTTCGATTTGTTGGTATGCGATGAGGGTCACAGGTTGAAAAACTCTTCCAATAAGACCTTGCGGGCACTCAACGAGCTAAACATCCCACGCAAGATCATATTGACCGGTACCCCAATTCAGAATGATCTCGGTGAGTATTATAATATTATAAATTTCATCAATCCAAATATTCTCGGAACGTACAGCTCATTTCAAAGGAAATTCATGGCTCCCATCCTAAGAGCAAGAGATGCAAACTGTCTTGATTCACAGATGAGAATCATTGGTGAAGAAAAATCTAATGAGTTGATTTCCTTGACCAAAGGATTCATATTAAGGCGGACTTGTGATATTCTATCAGGTTATATGCCTCCGCGTACGGACGTTGTGTTGTTTTGCCCTCCTACTCTGCTCCAAAAGAACATTTTCAGTCTCATTTTGCAGTCACCCGAGACACACAGTTTCATCGACTCGGAGTCTTATAGTAATGTACTTTCTTTGATTACTTTATTCAAGAAAATATCAAACTCTCCAAGCTTGATCATAAAAGATAAGATGTTTTCCCAACTTTCCCTGTCCTGTGATATAAATGCTCAAGATCTAGAAAGTACTAGTGGAAAAATTAAGTTGTTGATTCCATTATTAATCGAAATCAGAGAAAGAAAAGAAAAAATTGTCTTGGTGTCAAATTATACACAAAGTTTGGACCTCTTAGTTTCCATAATCTCAAAGCTAAATTTTAGTTTCTTGAGGCTTGACGGAAACACGCCTTCGTCTTCCAGAGAAAGTATAGTCACAAACTTCAATAAACAGCCTTTCGAGGCTTCTTCGATCTTTCTTTTGTCTTCGAAGGCTGGAGGAGTTGGTCTTAATTTAATCGGGGCGTCGAGGTTGATATTGTTTGATAACGATTGGAATCCTTCTGTTGATATCCAAGCAATGGCGAGAATTCATAGATATGGTCAGCAAAGGCCTGTTTTTATTTATAGGCTTATTACGACGGGATCAATCGATGAAAAGATTTTTCAAAGACAAATTATGAAAAGTAATTTGAGTGATAAGTTCTTGGGAGATAGTAATGAGTCGAAGCTGAATTTATTCAAGATGGGGGATTTGAAAGATCTATTTACAATTTTTGAGCATACTCGATGCAATACGCACGACCTATTGGAGTGCTCTTGCCCCGGTGATGGGACATCGACCGATCCATTTTCTGAGGAAGAGCCACCCTCTCAAAAAGAAGCATTCGAATCCAACGAGGGGTGGATAAGTGCCCTAGACTATCTGCAACGTGACAGAACCACCTGTGAAACTAAGAAAAATTTCCGCCATGCATTAATTGGCTATAAACACTTTGACCCCTGTAACAAAGCATCTCGTTGTCAACTTGGCGATAGTGTTCTTGAAAATATAATGAAAAACTTCGAAGATAGAATATCGGAGTTACCAATGAGTTATATGTTTATAAAAACCTCACGAGAATGAGCTAAGTAGCATTTTAATCCTATCCTTGCATTTTTTTCATTCTGGCCTCTGCGGCTCTAGCACGTTCTTCCCTCATGAGCCTCTTTTTCTGTTCTTCGGATAGACCACTTCTTTCGAGTATCCTCGTAGCATTAGCATCTGGTTTTAGTTGCCTAGCCAGAGGGCGCGTTACTTTATCTGGTATTTCCAACTTCTTAGAAAGTTCTGCAGAGATTAGTTTCTTTTTATCTAATTCAATTCTGTCCTGTTCCTCCTTTTCCTCCCTAGCAAATTCTTCCTTAGATTTGGCAGTCCCTACCTTCGCAACTTCCCAATCACAGAAGTCTTCCCCAAGAATGAACCTCAGACTTCTGAAGGCGTTTTTACTTTGCTTACCACCTGCAATCTCTGCAGGCGTCTTGTTCCATGAATTCATAAGTGTAGGATCTGCTTTCAAATTAACCAAGAGTACCTCAATTATATGAGGAGAATTTTGGGAAGAGGCATAATGAAGTAAAGTTGGACTTCCAGAAAAATTCTTGGAGGGACTTAACCTGAAATTAGGAGATATGTGGTGCTTCTTTAAGTAGGTAACCAATAATGGTGCTTTTGACCTTCTAATAAAACCAGCCAAAGCCTCTGAATGTATATCATCATCAGTCTTTTCAATCTTTGATTCTTTTTTGACTTTAGAATTTTCTAAGCTTTCTTTTTGCTTTTCAAGTTTCATTTTCTCATCCTTAATGGATCTAGGGACTTCAGTGATATTAAGATATGATAATCTAGCCCAAGCTTTCCTGATTTCAGAAGTAGTAGGCCTTTTTGTCGTAAATGGCAAATTACTTATTCTCCTATCATTATTCAGGATCACGGCATTTTCGTATCCCAATAATATCTTTCGGCTTGACCCATTTGCTCTTATAAAAATTGTATGACAAGCATCCAAGTCTTCTTTCCAAGAACTTAGTAGCTGTCTCACTTCTTGAAGAAGCGCTTGTTCATTGTATCTCCTAATTGTGGAGCCTGCGGAGTTAGCTTTACCCTTAGAATTATCATTTGCTGACTGGGAACCTCCCTGTTTTCTTCTAGTGGTATATCTGTGAAAAGTCTTGGAAGCAATTAGGTTCACGAGCTCCTCTTCAATAGGATGTTTTAAGTTCGGCGAGATAGTTTTGATGCTCTTTGGAGTATGGGAAATGATCGCCCCGGCAAAATGGCCACTTCCAATCATTAACACAGCAGATTTTCCGTCCCTTATGGGTTCCTTAGACCAGCTTTTAAGAGCTGAGAGTGGCGACTGCATTTCTTCCGCAGTAAACATCGCTTTATAGACGGCAAATACTTTGTCTAAGGACAAGAGACTCGATCCCAAATATATATATGGGGACCTAGTATTCAAGAAACTAACTGCACTATCATCATCGTAGTTGATATCAAGTGAATGAAGTTTTTCATACAACGGATCAAGCTTAAGGAAAGTCTTATGCTCATTCTCGTCACTTAACTGATCTTCTTCTTCTTCTTCTTCTTCTTCTTCGCTGGTTTCTTGATCTTCCGTTTGGCCATCATCTTTTCCGTTTATTTTCTCATTAAATTCGTATTCAGACACTCTAGGCATACCTCTTATGGACCTTTTAAGATTAAATGCATGCCAATCTGACTTATAATGCTTGACTTTATCTTCTCTACTCAGATTAAACTTGAAATCACATTCCGAGCAACCATCTCTTATTATGTTATGAGAATCATTCTGAGTCTTCTGACTATTTTGATCATTTGGGTCAACAATAGAGAGTGTGTCGTCAAAATACAATATTTGAAGTGAGTTAGTCACATCTTCACCGAGGCAAAACAAGTTGAAATGTTCTGGTCGTTGAGCCTTCACTTCCTTATTCATTTCAGTCTTGGCTCAAATTTCTCAGAAACTAAATTCTGTTTTACAATCTATAAAATTATAGAAGGAGGATTATCCCAAAAAATATATTGTATATGTGAGTATATACGTATATCATGACATTCTATAATCTTTTCATACAATACGTTTTTGTGACATTTAAGTTCATTTCGAACCTATTCTATGGCACTCCTTCAAAAAGTGTTCTATCTTTTCAGGCTTCATGAATGGATGTGTTCCATGACCAAAGTTAACTATATAGTTTCTCTTGCCACCCCCGAAGCCTTCAATCATCCTTTCAACCTTTTTTGTAATCACCTCGTCAGTTCCATACATAATACCTGGATCCAAATTTCCTTGCAAGGTGATTCTTCTTCCATTAACAATTCTAACAGCTTCAGCCGGTCTAAACAACCAGTCTAAAGAAACCACATCGTATCCTGAGCAGCACAATTCATCAAAGGCATACCAAGCTCCTTTGGCAAATACAGTGAGAGGTATATACTCCTTTATATTTAATTCTTCTAGTCTTTTCCTGAGTTTTTGAGAAATCTGCCTAAGATAGGGTAAAGAGAACTCCTCAAACTCGTCGGGGCCTAGCTCACCTGCCCATGATTCAAAAACCTGAAGCATTTGTGCTCCCGCGACTACTTGCTGTGCAAGAAATTCGACACAAACATCAGTGATCGCCAGCAAGAGTCTATGCGCCTCTTCCAGTCTACCATATATCCATTCTTTAGCATACCTAAACATTTTTGATCCTTGACCTTCGGTCATATAAACAAGTAACGTCCATGGGGCACCACAGAACCCCAACAATGGAACTCTTCCGTTCAATTTCTTCCTCGTCAAAGTAATAGCCTTGAAGGCCCAATCCAACCCTTTAAGTACGTCAGGTTTCATTATGACTCTCTTCAAATCTTCTGACGATCTCAAAGGATGTTCAAAAACAGGACCTTTTCCTTCTACCATGTTAATTTTGAAACCCATAATTTGGGGAATGACTAAAATGTCACTAAAAATAATAGCTGCATCAATTAAACCATCAAAATGATCGATCGGTTGAATTGTTATCTCTGCTGCGATCTCAGGATCTTGGCATGTCTCGAAGAAGTCTCTATTTCCTTTTACCTTATGATACTCTGGTAAATATCTTCCTGCTTGCCTCTAAAATATTAGTTTCTGTTTCAAAACAAACAAAAAAAGAAATTCTATAACTGTGATATACATACCATAATCCAGATTGGAGGTCTCTCTACGGCCTCACCTTTTGCAGCACGAAGAATGAGATCATTCTTTAATGGTGCAAACTCAGTCATTACTACTATCAACGTTTTGAGGAAGATGTTCAGTTTAGATATGATGGTGATCACGTGATAGAATATTAAAGTATCACTGGGTTTGTTTATGATACTAATTGAAGTCAATTGATGTATAACGAGAGTGAAAACAGCGTTTCAAGCCCTTCTGTAAGGCTTAATCCAGATTCTATTGCATCTTCAGGACTTCAAAGGTCTAATAAAAGAGCATCTAAGTTCTTGATGGCTCTCAAGGCGCTCTTTCGTTACCGAAAAACATCATTGACAATATTTGTTTTCTTATCCTTCCTTTTATCGTGGCTGGTGACACAATACAATTCATCTTTGAACTTATCAATATCCTTACCTTATGATGAATTAGAATCTCGAATTTTGGAACAATCGTGGAATGACCTCCAGTATATCGGAAAATACAAGCATCCATACGGGGCACATGGTAATGATTTTGTGCATGCATATCTTGAGAGTAGAATCAAGAACCTAGTTTCAGGAAAGACTTTTATTGAGTACGACAATGATATGAATTACACTAATAAGATTTTATTCATGAACAAGAATTGGGGTACATCTGCTGTTAATTATTATGAGAGCAATAATCTCGTAGTGAGAATTAACGGCACTAATGCTGATCTCCCTGCCCTTTTGATCAGTGCTCACTTTGATTCTGTACCTTCAAGTTATGGAGTCACTGATGATGGTATGGGAGTTGCATCTTTGTTGGGTTTGTTGTCGTATTATTCTGAGAGTGCAGTAAAGAGACCTACTAGAACCATCATATTGAATTTCAACAATAATGAGGAATTTGGCTTGTACGGCGCCTTTGCGTTCCTTTCTCATCCTTGGTCAAAGCAGGTCAACTATTTTTTGAACTTGGAAGGAACTGGAGCTGGGGGTAAGGCTATTCTTTTTAGAACGACTGATTACGGGATTGCAAAATACTTCAAGAAGGTACGTTTCCCTTTCGGATCTTCAATTTTTCAAGAGGGTTTCAACAATCACCTAATCCATAGCGAAACAGATTATAAAGTCTACAAAGAAAATGGATCACTCAGAGGGCTTGACTTGGCCTTCTATAGACCTCGAGATATTTATCATACCTCAAGAGACAACATAAGGGAGACAACTATCAAATCTTTGTGGCACATGCTATCAAATGCATTGGACTTTGTGAATGCTATCTCCAGCGCTAAAATTGATTTAGATGAAGAGAATATTCCAATTAATGAGGAGACTGCAGTTTATTCGACATTATTCAATTACATGTTTATTTTTCCTGTATCCTACCTTATCGGTTTGAATATTTTCATGGTTTTAATTTCTCCAATTGTTTCCATTCCTTTATTTTTCTTTGCTGCTCACAGAAAGAATTGGAACTTGAATTTTATAAATATCATCAAGTATCCCGTATCACTTGTTCTTTCTTTTATGTGCTTAGGTGGATTTTCCTCTGTATTCATTTTATCTCAAAATGAATTCTTGCCGAATTCCTCCAGCACATTGATGTTTTGTGTGTTTGCTGCATTTTTTATTTTGCTCAATTATTCCTTCTTGAATTGCTTCAATTGTGTTTTCCGAACTTTTAAAGGCTTGAACCATGATGAAAAATTAATTGTCATGATCCAAAATTCTTGTTTACTCTGGATTGCTTTGTGCTATTCTACTGCTCGATTGTTTCATAATAAGATAGGTAATGATCACAGTGGTGAATATGTCTTAACGATTCTATATATTCTTCAATCATTGGGTGTCCTTTTTGGACTCCTTGGATGGAGCTTGAAGAGTAGAAAAGCTTACATGTCTGAAAGTGGGGAAGAACAGACTCTTCTTAATGCAGGGATTGAAAGCTATGGCTCCAGCTATGAAGTGACAAGAGAGGAAGATGATTCGATTAGAAGAAACCCCGATGAAATCCTTGGTGGCTCTGTTGTTCAGTTGAAGCCCCAAAATAGTGACAAGAAGAATTCAAGTTTCGATTGGTCTATTCAATTTCTCCTTGTTGTACCTATATCTGCTTGCATTATATTCACTTCTGGATCTTTGATATTAGAAGGACTATGTAAGTCCATACAGGAATCACTCAACTCCGAAAAACTTGTCTATTTCGTGCTCCAGATCTTTGCGGTGATGTATACATTTCCATTCTTGCCATTCGTTTTTAAGATCAACAAACATGCAATTCTAATTATCGCAATTTTCTTTATAGGTGGTGTCTTAAAGTTGCAAACATCGAGCGCTTTCGACATAGCGAACCCTTTAAAGTTGAGATTTATTCAAGAAGCAAATTCGAATATTTCCAATCATACGAGTACCATAAAGGTTTATGGAAGGCAAACTTCACCTATGCTGGAGGTCCTTCATGATATACCTTCAGTCAAGGAATGCGAATGCCTTTCATGTGAATATATATCTGATGGCATGCAAACCTGCTCTTATAATTCCACAAAACTTCCGAATTTCTCCAATATCACGAGCTTTGGTGATCTTTTGAGTGTGGAAGTTCTAAAAAATTCAAGTTCAAAAATTCCCTACGGGTTACTATCTGGAGAAATTAGAATCACACCGTCGGATAGCAGAGTTTGTAAGGTTAAATTCCACAGCTCAAGCTCGATTGAAAACCCTGTGAAAATTATTATTGTCTACTCAGATAAGGACAATGCAACAAGCTCCACACTGAATGAGGAATATGATAGATATGGCCATATAAATAACATTCCAGAGGGCTATTCTAGAGATGAAAATGGAAACTATGTCTATAAAGAGTTTAGTGGCATCGAATATTTGACGCTAAACAAGTTATCATGGAAAAAGCCAATCCATATTGGCTTTCAATGGATTCCAGAGTTTACTGATTTGAGATATGACAGCACATCATTTGAGGATCAGCTCAGAATCTCTGTTGATGTTAGTTGCTATTGGTCGCAATTTGGCGCACTTCATCTTGATGGTAACCAACTTCCGAACTACGAGGAAGTTCTTCACTTCTCTCCAACTTATGTTACTTGGGCAAATTTTGAACCAGGGCTCTTGTCGGTATCAAGTTCTTTCGAAATCTAGTTATTACGGCTTTATATGAATGAATGTTACTTCGTGGCGATTATTCTTTACATCTACTTTTTTTCACGTGAATTTTTCTCGGTTTTCAAATTTTTTCATGTGTAGCTGAGTAGGCGTTAGTAGTTGAATAGGCATTCGTAGAGTACTCTCACTATGTCACAAAGGAAGCTACAAAAGTATGTCCCTTTTATATCTGTTCCATTCTGGGATGTGTTCGGCTATGTTTTTCGTCTTGGTACAGTACTAACATAATTCTAGAGAAGTTGAAGCCATTTTCAAGAAGATACATGAGGGTATAGATCTATTTAATTATTACTATAGTCGCCATGAGAGCGCTAATAGCGAGTCACAGAGGGAGAAATTGGAAGGAGATTTGAAAAAGGAAATAAAAAAGCTACAGAAATACCGAGATCAAATAAAGACATGGCAACTGAATGATGCTATGGAAGCGGCCATTCAACCGGGAAAGTTACAAGAACATCGCAAAATGGTAGAGGAGGCAATGGAATGTTACAAAGACGTGGAAAAAATATCTAAAATGAAGTCTTACTCGAATCAGTCGATTATGTTAGCTGCCATGGAACTGATCGCAGCCCTCTCTCCAGAAGCTGAAGAAGCCATTAACTTTCTAGAAAACTCGATTGGAGAACTCGAAAATCAATGTGAAACCCTAGAGGAAGAGTATGAGAAACTTAGTCAGAAAAAAACACGAAAGAATAACTCAAGTGTGATTGAAGAAAGAAAGCAAGAAATGGAAGTTTTCCTAAATAGAAATAGATTTCACATTGACAAACTCAGACTGATCATTGAACTCTTGAAAAAGAATAAAGTGGATCCTAAATCCGTTGATTCGATTGAGGACCATATCAATTTTTACGTAGAATCCAATCAAGAACCTGATTTTATTGACGATGAATCATTATATGACGAAATTATGAAAGAAGCTTTGGATACGAGTAAACGTGTGAATAATAGTAGAGTTAGTGATGATGATTTAGGTGAAGATCCTAGAATTGATAAAGATAGCAAAGATGACACTTCGGATTCTTCTATATCAAAAGATTCGAGTCCAGAGAAGGAAAGCGCTATATTCAAATCAAACTCAATTAATAGAAGTCAATCTAATACTCCTATTACGCCGACTAAACTATCCTTGAATCCCGAGGTACGTGTAAGTAGCACGCAAGAGCTGACAAGCCCTGCAATAGTGCGTAATCTCAAACCAGCAACTGCCCCCTCGAATCCTCTAGGTGCTATGAAGTGGTCCATAGCTGCTTCTGGAGCTGGAAATGCTTCTTTAGATTTGCTGAATGGGAACGGTAAAGATTTGTCACAAGGAAGCTCTAGCTCAATAGAGCAAAACATCGTAGGGCATGACGCTTTAGATGCGCCTCAGAAAAAAGAGACAGGATTTGGTGCTGAAAGCTTAGACTCTAGAAATCCTTATTACAAATTTGTGGAGGTGTTGAACAGGTCGGATTTCTCTGAGCCAGAGAAACACTTATTTAGTGACTTTAATCTTATAAAATTACCTCCAGGTATACAGGATTTGATTATCTCATTCACAGCTACCCGCAAAGTGAAGTCTAGTAAATCAAAAATCCTCCTAAACACTGATTCATACAATGCATTTTCTGCCCCCATCCAGAGACTTTTTTTACCCAGAGTTATACGCGCATCAATTAATCAGCATTTGTCTAAAACTGGGCAAGAAAAGACAATAGAACCGCCTTTGCATCTTCTTAAATTTCAAGCTTACTGGAATCGAATTCGGGCTACGGATCAATTTGAGCGTCTTGTGAACAGAATACAAGTGTTATCAGGTCAGAAGACGGCCGAAAATAATCAGATTATAAACGAATTGACCATGGTACTTTTCTACGGCTATTATTATGGATTGACCCCATTGGAAAATCTAATAGCAGAAACTTGTCTATTTGAATTAGATTGGAAGCCATATAATAGTGGTAATGAATTAAAAAGTGTCACATCTGTTCAAGGGAGAGGCGACTCTACCGACAAGATTCTACCAACGCGACAGTATTATTTTTGGATTAAATGCAATAATTTGCTCCAGTCAGCGCATATTGAAGGAGGAGAAATAGTAGAATATGGCGACTATCAAGTATTTGACTTAATTTCTTGGGACATACATTTGAAGAATGGATTTAGACTTGAACACAGAATGTGTCAATTGGAACCTTCAAAGGTTATAATTTAAAATTACGAAATGATTTTTTCCGTTTGCTAGTTCTTGCATACAATATATACCTTAAAACTTCTTTAATCATTCATTTATAGTGTTGGAGGATCTGAATTTAATTCATGAGATTTATCTGATATAATAGAATGCGTATCTGTTGCGAAATTTGAGGAAAGTTGAAAAAACCCACTGGAATTCTCGTCAACAATAGTATCAGCTTTATCGGATCCAAAATGACCTTGCTTCAGATAAATATCAAAATGAGAAGTTTCCAGTAGTATTTCGGGGGGGTCATTCGAGCTCAACCATTCTGTAGTGTCTTCTAGACCCGCCGTTGTGAAACAGGAATTTCGGGCACTTAACGTAGACTCATCTATAATTGAATTTGAATCACTATTTACTGAGTTCAATACTTCTTGGTCATCATCGGCAAAATCCCGTGTCGTGATTTCTTGTGGACCGTAGAACAATGTTCTGCTCTCTGTTTTGATCTCAGGCATTGCCGAAAAGGCCTTTGAATGCGGGATATAGGCAAGCTTTTCGAATTCCTGTAATTTTTGTAGGCTATTGCTTTTTACGAACTTCATCTTAAACAAGTTCAAAGTGCTAATCTTGATTTCATTTTGACGAATTAGCTCAGTCAAGCTGTTCATACTTCAGAACTGAAGTGGCTAGCATGGTCAATGTTGCAAAAAAAAAAGAGGAGCACAATTTATGTGTCAAGCACGACCCATAAATATCATAGACTAGAAGCGACTCACAAGGAAGTCTCTAACAATACGAGTAAGGAAGATGGAATATTATTCTTCATTGGATGCGTCTCAACTCAGCAGTAATACACCAACATTATTTGAATTAATATCGGCTCGACAGCTTGAATCGTTACTATCACCTTCATTGAGATACATTCTTGTTCATTATGCTACCAAGTATCCATATTATTTATTGCAAGTCGTGCATAATTTTGATGAGCTCAACCTTATTATCAGAAGTTTTATCGAATGGTACTTCCTCAAGTACTGGCAAGGTTCATTTACGGAGAATTTCTATGGATTAAAGAGAGTTAGAAGTACCCCATTAGCAAGTAACAAATATAGCAGTGAAAAACTCACACAGTTTGCCCCATCTGTGGTGGAAGAAAGAAGAAGGATAAGTGTTTTACAGGAATTTGTATCTCTTATCGAAGTGACAGGAACTGCATACGTGTCTGAAAAGCTTAATTACTGGTATGAGATATGGTATCCTAAATACATAACAAATGGACTAGTGCCTCAACAACCTGATTCAAGAAAGGAAATAATAGCATTTGAACTTAAGAAGAAATTCGTAGAGTGGTTTCCCTTAGTGCAGAGCTTGTTCCGGACAGGAAATTTTATTACTGTACTACTTTATTTGGGCGGCCGTAGTAAGTCACCTTCACTACTCATGACATTGTTTAAGATCAATTATGCGAGGTTAAGCCAACATGACTATTCCAAATATGAATCAAAGCTTCATTCTGGAGGCGAGAAGCAAAACTTGATTCATCCGCCTTCGTCATCAGCTCAAATCTTCTCAGTTTTAAAAGCCGCCATCTTCCGACCCTCATGGAAAGTAATTAGGTACATTTTTGGTACATTCTTCCCTGCTGCTATTTTCACGTTAAAGTTCTTGGAGTGGTATAATAGTACTAATTTTGCACAGAAAATTTCAAAATCGAGCGACAGTATGCTACAAAGTGTATTACCCCCTCTTACTACATTGTCTAAGATCCACTCGCGCGAGAAGAAGAAGCCAACTCTTTACAAATCTGGGAAGAATTGCCCATTGTGTAAGAATGAAATTAGTAATCCTGCGATCATTGAAACGGGATATGTCTTTTGCTATTCTTGCATTTATAATTATCTCTCGGAGTCTCACAAAATCATTGGCCGTAGAAAGAAAACTGCTCAACAGGACGCAGAAGAATCTGAAGTATCCGATTTTTCAGACGAGAACGAACAAGGAACGGACGAAGATAAAGATGAATCCATAGCTACCTACAACATTGATGATGGTGGGAGGTGTCCTATAACCGGCAAAAAACTCCTAGGGTGTAAATGGAACACCTTAAAAGAAGAATGGGAGATTGAAGGCATAAGGCGTCTTATTTTCTAATTTTCTGGTGCACTGTTGTCTACTAAATTCACGTGATCATAAAACAACAGAGAAATGGTACGTGTGGACAAACGAAATCTTGAATTACTTTAGCTATGCAGTCTGAAGGTCCGTTGCAAGCGATTAAGTTTGATGAAAAACGTAACAAGTTAAGTATATTAAATCAGATATTGGTCCCATATGTTACTTCATATATTAATATTGAATCCATCGAAGATGCATTTCAGGCAATTAGGTCTATGCAAGTAAGAGGAGCGCCTGCGATAGCAATAGTTGGTGCGTTTTCTGTTGTTGTAGAGATGGATAAAATGCTTGACTCTGTCAATGAAAGACATAAGCCGGAGGCATTAAGAGAGATACTTAGATCGGTTGATTATCTAATCGATGCGAGACCTACCGCAATCAATCTCTCCAATGCTTGCAACGAAATAAAAGAGATTATAATCGACGGGAGCAATGAATGCAAAGCATTTGGAGAAATATTTGAAGCCGTAAGAGGATATGCTTTGAAACTTTATGGGGAAGACTTGAGGAATAATTTGAGAATGGGCGAAATTGGACTCCATTCTGTTATCAGTACTTTGGAAGCACAAAATTTTGAAGGTCCTTTCTCAATAATGACTATCTGTAACACTGGATCATTAGCTACTTCTGGACATGGCACTGCCTTGGGCTTGATTAGAACAATTGCTGAAAAACTCAACAAGAAATCTGGTAAAGACTTTTGGTTTGAACATGTGTACCCATGTGAAACAAGACCATACAACCAAGGAGCGAGGTTGACAACTTACGAACTTAAGCATGAGAATATACCATTCACGCTAATATGCGATAATATGGTAGCATCATTAATTGCTCGCAATAAGCTGGACAATAAATATCCTCCTGTCAAATTCATAATAACGGGTGCTGATAGAATTGTTGCAAACGGTGATACAGCAAATAAAATCGGCACTTTTCAATTAGCAGCGATTGCATCGTTCTTCAATGCACAGGCTGAAAAAGATTCGGACAAGATCGAGTTTATAGTCGCGGCTCCAAAGACAACTTTTAACTTGAAAACTCCATCAGGAGACCTCATCGAAATTGAAGAAAGGCCACCACAAGAAATGACCACCTTAAAGGGCCCTGTTCTTGATGATGGCTATCTGAACGAGAAGAAAACCATTGGAATTGCCACCCCTGGAATCAATGTCTGGAATCCTGCCTTTGATGTAACACCTTTCTCTTTGATAGACTCTATTATTACCGAAGATACTGCTTTCAAAAAGGAGAATGGAAGATTCGAGTTACGAACAATAGTTAAGTAATGTAAACAGAAAATAAATTAGATGCTAAATTTATGAACACTATTTTAATATTACAGGCTGAAATGCATTTTTATTCGTTTTTGGAAATTTATTCAGTGAGTAAGACTACCCTAAGAATATCTCATTTCCGCTTCTTCTTCTTTTTCAGCTTCTTTTTCTTATCCAGCAGTTTCAGTGTGCCTTTCTGTTGCTTAGAATCAGGCAGTTCAGAATGAGTGTGGTCGGTAGATCCCTCTACCCGCTCGGGGTGTTCTTCGGAAGTCGAGGCTTCCTTTTTAACATCTTTTATTATTGTAGCTTTTGCATCATCATCAGCTACCTCAGTTTCTGCCGATTGGGTATCATAAAGGGAATCTCCTTTCTGGCACAGATCTTGCTCCATTTCGGGATTTAGGGCAGCATTGAGCAGATGAGATTCCGCAGATTGTTCAGCTTCTACAGGCTGCAGTTCATTCACAAGCGTCAGGTCCTTGAAGTCTGAACTATGCTTCTCAACATCGTGGTTCCCGATATGCAGCAGAGGTTCTTCAGATACCCTGGTAATGGCAGACTGCAAGCCATTCGTAGAGTTCAGTGCGTCTGTATGACTAGTTTCCGTAGAAGCAACATGCTCATCAGAGTCCTTACTCTTTTCTAACCCTTCATCATCCACCGCTGCTTCTTCTTTAGCTAAAGCTGCGTCTTGATTAGATTCTTGAAGCTGCACAGGTTGTTGAACTATTGCTATTGGAGTATTGTTCTTATCCTCCTGTTCACTCTCAGAGTTCAAATCATCAAAAGAGCCTTGAAGATTTACCGGCTGATCATTGGCACCAGGAGATTGGCTTTTACTTTCATCAGCTGCATTATTCTCACGACTTCTTGACATCTCCATTGTCTTATTAAGCTCGTCTGGCTTTGAATTCTCCGTTATTACGTTTGCTTGCAAAGAATTTTTTTTATCTTCCTCATGTTCAAGATTGACATGAGAGAATCCTTGGATGTGACCTTCAATTTCATCTATATGGGATTCGGAGGCATCATCACTATTGTTTTTATCAATACCTCCATGAATGTTCCCATTTTTGATCTCTTCAGCAGAGGAAGGACCGCTCGAAAGCATGACATCATTTTTTTCTACTATTGCATCTTTGGCAGAAGCTTTTTTATTATCCAGATTATCAGCCTTGGAGGAAATAAGACTTCCAAATATACCTGTTGATCTATCGTCCCTATGTGGGGATTCTTCTTTTATGTCTTGATGCGTTTCACTGGCTATATTACTTTTCATTTTTCTTTCCATCTCTTCGTCCTCAATTGTTGGCATAGCATTAACGTTTTCCCAGATTATTTGGCCAGAATTACCGTAGCCAGGTAGATCAGCGAGCTTGACACGAAAGTAGTCAATATCTTTTAATAGAGTGTATTTTTCATTAAAGTCTTTAAATCTAGGAAGTTTTGTACAATAGCATTCAACTAGTAACTTCTTGTAGCCATCAAATATTTGCAGTAAAATTAACGATCGTTTGACCTCAGGCAAGTATTTAGACAAAACTCGAGTAACGGTGCTGGTTTCCTTGACCAAAGTATCCATATAAGCATGGCATTGCTGAGGTGGGTTTAAGGGTTGAGAAAAATCAATTTTGAGAATGTTAGCACAGTGAACATTCGTTCTATCATACATTATTGAAACAACCTTGGAGAAGAGTTCATTCTCATGATCCTTATACATATCAATTAGCTTGTCAAATGTGAGTATATCCTGCCCAACCTGTTGTATGTTATCCTTTACATCTTTAGACAGCGCTTGCAACTTAGTCAAGAAACTGATGTAAAATTCTATGAGTTGAATGCACAACGCAATATGCTTTGTTGTTATATGCTTAAGTCCTGCGGTTCTTGTGGCTCCAGCATTCAATATAGCTTGCGATATCCTTGTATTCAACAATCGATAATAACTTAAAACATTCTTAAGTATCAAGGAATACTTAGTTGAAAAGACTTTTGCCATTACATAAAAGTCCTTCGTATGCAGTAGTGTGAGGAATACCAAACGCGGTACCATGAATAGCTGATCATCGATGAATAATCTACCACTGTTAACAGCCGAGCCAGGAGTCTGTTCTTTATCTGATAGCTCAACTTTCTCTGATGAGTCAAGAAGACTGAGTGCACCTAACCAAGCTTTTCCAGAAAATCCTTGTTCACCATTTGTATCCAAGTATGTCATGTAACCGATTAACTCATTAATTATTTGCTGGTACTCGGACAATTCTTCGTTGTTGGTCACTTCCTTCCAGCATTCTTTTTCACATTCTTTTGACATTGTAACCATCGCATTCAGATAGTACCGATGTACGAAGTATCCTATATGGTTTTTCAACCACGAATTTAGAGTACTTCGTGAGCTGTCTGACGAAAATCCTGGATTAATGAGCTCACACTCTTGAATATACGCAGAGACTAGCGCATAAAATTGTAAGTATTTGTTAAGAGGTAAATCAGCAAGTTGCTCCAGCATCACATTGATCACTTTGGTTACTCTAACCTGTGTCAATTCAATCGCTTTCTCTATTGTCAGAGAGATATCTAAGATCATAACATCAACATTATCGCTGTTGGAATCTGAAGAAACAGTGAGAGCAAGATCTAGAAGAACTTTCTGCTGCGATGTTAAACGACGCAAACATTCGGATAGACGACTGAAGATTCTCCTAAGCATTTCTTCGAATTCATCCAGCCCCATAGATTTGATAGAAGAAGATAAAGATCCTTGCAGTTTATTACCCAGGCCATTATGTACATTTGAAGATTCGGGAGGCAATGATGAAGATCTAGAGTTATCGTTAGATATATCCACCAGTGGGACCTCACTCCCGCTTCTTGGTAAAAAAAATTTAATCATGGCTTTTATTTCCACGATAATACTTTCCTGATAAATTCGAAAAGCTTGCGTCAAGCTTTCAGATGAGCAAAGATCCTGAATGAGTTTCTTTAGTTCTGACTTTTTTTTGTCTGATACCACTTGATACGATGTATTTATTTTGATCGATCTTTGGCCTCGAGCAGTATTTATTGCACTGAAGCGTGTCAATGTATCTTCTTGAGAGACTTGATCACAATGTTCCTTTAAATCATGAATGAGTGCATTTACAAATATGTGTATGCATTTTTCTCCACATTGAAATTTCATGTCCCGAGCCAATTCCATACTATCAGCCAACACCAGTAAAGAGGATAAGTCTATTAACGTGGATGAAACTCTAGGGAAATGATTTTGTTCCGATGCTGTGATATGTTTGCCTTTTATCAAATGATCTACGAAGTTGAGCTCCCTCAAACATTTCGAATAGTCTTCATTTTCGTATGAAATAGTTGCCAAATTCAAAACTGATTGCACGTATTTTATCTGCAAGATAGCATATTCTAATTTTTCTATTCTTTTTCGTTTCTTCATGATCTGAACAATTTCGAGAGCCTTTTTGGAGTTGTTAAGTTCTAGATACTTTAAATCTATTAAAATCTTCTGAAATTTGACGGAACAGTTTTCTGAGCTTGATTGCACCTCCTTAATATCATCAATAGCATTGAAAAATGAGTCTGATCTCTTAGAAATTTCGTGGATTAAAGAGTCTTCCATAACCGCGAGATACTCAGAGAACTTCTCTTGCAACTTGAAGTTATCAACAAGTGGCATCTCTTCCTGGGACTCTGAATTATCTTCAAGCGATATTATCTTGGAATTTCCAAAAACCTGTTTAAAGACACTTGGATTATCTAACCTGAAGTCTGCTTCCTTAAACACATCAGGGATAGAAGAGAAATCGTGTAGTGGATAAGGAGTGCTCGACGCCGAGGACTTAGAAGATGTGCGATTTACTCTATCTGCTTCACGGTTCGAATTCATCAAGATCTGCAAAGAATCTTTAGTGAGCATTTTATAGCTTCGTTCAAAGCTCTTGTAATCTTCCTCAACGTTTGCATACAAATCTTCAAGATCCGAATTCTGTACCCTTCTTTTCAACTTCAGCAAATGGACTGGAGGAATATCTCTCGTTGTTGGCGTTCGTAAATTATTTATAATCATGTTACCCCCATTGAGTGCGACGCTGCTTCTAGGCGGCCTGCCCTTCTTTACCCTCGATGAATCGGACGAAATGGTTAATTCATAGATTGAATTTGGCCCCAATGGAGAAAATTGATCATTTCTCAGTGCGTCATTTCCATTTACTTCATTAAATCCTTGAAAATAAGGAGAGAATGATATTGTGCTCTCCAAGTCTGTACTGTTTCTGAACGAGAAAGCAGATCCACTTCCTCTGCGAGAAAGCTCTGGAGAACCGTGTGTCACTGAAGACTCATTGACCAAGTCATCATTCAAATTGACATTGTCTTCATAAGAATTTCTCAGAAGATCAAATCTCTGGCCTGTATTCAGGCTAGAAATTAATGAATCATCAGACATTGGGCAAGATAATACCAAAGCTTCGCTCGGTTTACTTTAGATCTTGCGTAATTCATGCCGTGCGCACGACATCTAAAAATTCGCTTCAGCAGCTCCGGAGAAACAACTTGAGAAAACCACAATAAAATAATCTTTCGGGAAGAAAAAGTTTCCAAAAACAATGGAGAAGGAAAACAACAGCAAAGGTGACAAGCCAAAGCCTTGTTGTGTATGCTTAGACGAGAAAAAGGCAAGAGATGAATGTTTGCTATTGAATGGGCAGGAAAGCGGCAAATGTAATGACATAATAGAGGGCTACAAAAAATGTATGAAATCGTATGGTTTCTCGGTGAATTAATATATCCTTCGGTGTGACCTAAGGATACTTGTTATTTCGAACAGCTTGTATAAAGATTATGAAGAATTTATAAAGATTGTATAAAGTTATGTACCAATGCTAGACAAAATGTTATAGAATCGAAATATCAAAATAAAGCATGTATGTAGTCTGACCTAATATGGAAGTCATTATTTAAAGATGCAAATGTAGAGGCTATCAACATGTAGAGTCTTGGTTAATTGAATCGTATCGAATGGGATTATTGTTATTGCTCTTTCGGTAGGCTCTTTGAACTCTTTGATCCTCTATGCCCTCTATGTCCCCTGAAAGCTCTTCAGAGTCACTTGCTGGTTCTATCATTTCATGCTGCTGATATCTGTGATTGACTTTGCCAATAATCGAGTTCTGTATGATATTATCGACCAAGACCAATTGAATCGAATTCATAACTATTGGAACTACAAACATAACAATGAATATTTCAAAATTATCAGGATACTCATCCAACCACACTAGTAAAACATTGCTTGTAAACCATAAAAGTGGAGTTTCGAAAAACTCCAAGAAGGCATATAACACCACCTTCGTCATCATCAATGAGCCAAAATACACAACTAATTGCTTGAAAAAAGCTTTGAAAGACGGCTTGTGCGGGTTCTTGCCATAATAGCCAGTTTCTATTTCAGTCAAACCTAAATATTTGAGACACACGAAATTCACGAAGCCGAATATGTAATATAATATTAAAACACCGATAGTACAATCAAGCACAATATTCATAAAGTACCAATCACAAGCAGAGTCGTCATTCTCATTGTTTTCCTTGATTCTTATTATATTGTTAGATCCATCTGAATCCTGGCTCTTCAATATGGATAAAAAGAGATTGAAGGTATGAACCCCCAATGCACCAACTAATTGCTTCAACACATCAAACAACCAAACCTTCCACGTCCTCCTCAAGGGATACTCAAAATATCGCTTAATTATCAATGATGAAAGACACAAAAGACCCAAACAAGCTTGGGTGACTAATGAAAATGTCCCTATCAACTCACACTTATCATTATTCTCATCCAGAGGTTTCTTCATTGAACCTTGAAGAGTGGAATATGCAAAAACTGAAAATATAAGCTTAATTATTCTATTCATTATGCTTCCATTATCGATACTTTAAGTTGTATTAGCCACATGCGATCCTAGCTTAATCACAAACTCTTCAGGAAATGCGCACAAAATTCTTATATAAAGGAAGTATGAGATAACCCTCGAAACGTTTACTAATAAAAGGGCAGGCCCAAAGTTCTTGTTCTCATATGTGACTATGCGATAGCTACTGTCTTCTTTGAAAATATAAACAAAAAGATATGTAAAGTTGAATTGATTGAAGAGTGGATCTCAAGAATTTAATTCAAGAATCTCTCATCTATGATAAACCTGAAGGTTTGTAGAGTAATACGGCTCTCTCTTCGACGGCCTCTTTGTAATAATAAAAGAAATTCTTAGTAACTCAGGAAGACGGTAAGCTTCCAGATGAGCATACCATTTTTAGTTGGATGTATCGTTTCCTTTCCAGTTACCTAAGAGATGATTGGCAAAGCCTTTCGCTTGGCCAACTAGGTTCTTGGGATGACTGCTCGAGCCACTCGAGCCACTTTCAGCAGAATTATGTACCCCATGAACATTTTCACTTGCCGGTACATCAGGAGATGGTGTCCTTATCCCGTTTCTGTCAGCCACTTGTGATAGGGAAGCGTAGCTCCTAGTATCATTAGGTATGATGCTGGGTCTCGCTAGCGGTACGGACTCCGCTTCAGAATCGGAGTCCGAGTCAAAAGAAAAAGCGCTCACTTTTGTTTGATTTGAATTATGTGAATGAGAGGACAGTTCACTCAGAAATGCAGTTGCAGATGTTGTCTGCGGTGGTAGTGGCGGTGTCTTTGACTTTGTGGCCCCAAAGGATTTCTGCAGTTGTGTATCATCCTTGTGTTGTATACTGTCTTTGATCTCATCTTCCTGCGATGAATCTCCGTTGCTTCCAAAAAACGATGCTGCAAGGGACTTGGTTTCGGATGTGCTAGTTAGTTTTGCATCACCACCGAAGAACAGCAGGGACAAGGAATTCGTCGATGGAGGTTGCTTAGAGAGTGAAGATGAAGAATATCGTGAGTTGAGCTCCGATACATGCTTTTCAACTGGCTTAGGGTCCTGGAAAGGATAATGCGGAGTTATATCATCTCTAGTTGACGTAGATGTCATACCAGAAAAGACCAGCTGTGCCAACGAGTGACTTGAATTCTTGGCGGAGATAGATAGACCCTCATCTGAGTTAGATTCAGAGTCAGAGTCCACATCGGAATCTGTACCTGAGTTTCCATTAAAATTAGGACTGGCGCTAGAATTCGCATCAGCACCCAAACTAAACCCGTGCATGCTATCTTTCTCACTTGCAACGGAAGCTGTCAATTTGTCTTGCGGAACCTTTTCCTCGTTGTTGGAAAGATCTTTCTCGTGGTTCTTGGCTTTACGCGCAGCGTCCGATGCTCCACTTACAATCGGACTATTAACGTCGAGATTATTGTTCTCTATTTCATGATAGTCAAAATTTGAGCCCAAAGTTATATTCTCAGGGACATCAACCACATCAAACTGGTCAGAATCATCGGTAGAATTTCGATAAATCGCATTATTCGGATCACAGGTATACACAGAATTATAATCATAGTAGAAATCGTAGCCTCTGTTTCCGGCATTGTGGGAAAGGGTGGATGAGTAAATCTTATCCGAATCACTTTCTTCATCCGAAGAACCATGGTTTAATGTCGTGGAAGGTAATAAGTGTATCGTTTTGAATGTCTTTACGCTGCCACTTGACAGAGGACTAATATTTCCAGAGTCATATCCAGATTTCCCATGGGATGATTTATCCTTGCTTGATGAAGCGATCCCGGGGTAGTTTTGTGCTGCAGGAGAAGGTGTCCGAACATTGAGGAAAAACCCTCCTTCATCCTCATCTTCTTCATCTTCATCATTGTCCTCCTCGTATTCGTCGTCATATCCATCTTCCTCTTGGCTAATGCTAGGTGACCTAGAGCCATGAAAATCTTCGTACACATAATCATCGTCAAAGTCATAAAATTCGCCTCTCGAATCTGATGTAGAATCCTCATCAGAGTAATTATCAACAGCAATACATTGCTGGACTTCATCATTAAAATGTATGTGGCGTTCTTCGTTTGATCCATGCGATATAGTAGACTCGCCGTCTGCATTTCCATCGGTTGCTTGATTATTGGTATCAGGTTCGGCTTCTGGACTTGCCTCACTACTATTGTTTATGCTGGGGCTATTATGGAGGTCTAAATTTTGGTACTGGGTGTTGAGTTTCGCTGATATTGCATCATAATCATAAAACTCAGGTGGATCCAGCAGAGGCGCAGAAATTTGTGCCTTCTTCTGTTCTAACATCTTTTGGTTTCTTTCATTTACTCTGTTTGTTGCAAGCTGAAGCTTATAAAGATTAGCGTGGCTTATCATCTGGTCTTCTACGGTTCGTCTCTTGAGGATCGGCTTCAAGCGTTTCTGCTGCTTGTCGGGTAGAGAGATATCACCAGCAGCTGCACTTGTGCCGACTCTACTATGACTTTGATCATAACATTCATCATTATCACCATGATTTTCTTCCTTTAATATGGGCCCATAGAGCCAAGTCACATCGTTGTCTTTCGACCAGTTGACTTCTTTAGGGCTAATAGTCTTCAAATTTCCTCGACGTTGGGCCCAGGTTCTCCAACTCGCATTCTCAAGCCTTGATGCATTTGCCACATCTTTCCTCTTGTTGGTCACATATCGCCAACTTCGAGAAATATCAGAAACATCCCACTGGTGAGAAAGATAATCAACGTGCAGAGAAGGCTCATCGTGCACGTCAGTATCATCGAGCGGAATGATATCAGGACTTTGTATATGAGCAGGAGAAGGAGTATTACTAGCATCTGATATCTCTCTTGTTATTTCATTCTCTTTCAAGTTATGCTTTGGTCCTCTATTCTCATTTTCCTTCATCACCCCTTCTGATCCTCCAGTTGCGAGAGAGTCTTCTGTCTTGCCTCCTTTTTCGGATCCCTCTTTATCACTTTCCTCCTTTGATGGTACAATAAAGTCGTCTAGAAGGCCTAAAGATCTAGTACGCTTCAACTTGAAGGTGGTATTCTGAAAATGATCATCATTCTCTGCTTCCACATGCTGTGAAGTTGTGGCCCCCCCTTGAAAAACTTCACCCAAATTTGTGCTAGATGACATGATTCAATGTTTTTCCTAGCGATAAATTATATAGAGCTTATTATATAATTTATTGCAATGTATTCTTTTATGGCGAGTTCTTTTAAACGACGAATAATCTCTGATATTAGTTAGGATGTTTAATTTTGTATGGGGAACTTTTTGTGTAATCTTACCCGAGAAGTTAATTCATCGGAAAAACTCGTTTCAATATTAGTATGCAGTACAAACTAGGTAGAGTCGAAAAGAAGGAAAGTATAGCCCACAGGTAATGAGTTAATGAGAGAATGGAAGGCGCACGAGGTAAAGGCCTTTCATCGAACTACTCTGAAATGTAGTAGCCATGAACATAGTATAGCCAGTTTAGGGGTTTTTTTTTCTTTTTTTTTATTTCTTTCTCTGTCTCTTCCGGAGTTTGTTCTTTGAACAAAAGAGATTGGTTCTCTAGTGAGGGGAACCTCGTGTCTGCTTTTTCACTTTTATTTACCATCTCTGGCTCACTACTAAGCTGTGTTTATTTGAATATCGACCAGTATCTTGAATTGTTTTAAGTCTTCATGTGCGAAGAAGTTAGTAAATCACGAAATTTGCGTACTTACCTTACGTTTCACAGACTTCTCGTCATGTAGCAAGTGTTTCCTTTTTTTAACTTCCCTGTAAGTTTTGAGGAATGCTGTCCATGTAGAGGAGCTTACTACAGCGTCTGTAACCTCGCGAGATGCTACAAGTACGTACATAAATAAATGAAGCCAGGAGACGCAGAGCCATTACACGGCAGGTCCGGATTCACAGAGTACACATAATTGTGAAATGTATTCTTACGGAGACGCTTTAAATTGGCAGTGAGAATAAGAACAGCGGTAATGTTTTCTAGTACTATTGATGGTAGCTCATGACTAATGAATTAGCAGTGCATTCGTCTAACTGTGCCTTTCTTGGAAGTGAACATTAAACCGATGTGGTCTCGAGGATGTATGTTAGCAAGAATTCAAAGTATAATTGATTCTTTTCGAGCACATCTTAAAGCACGTAGTTCTTATTTCGAATACAAGAATTTATGCTTGTTAAATAATCATGACTGAATGATCAATACTGACTTGAAGGGTTCAAGTTAGTTTTTTTTCTAGTTGTGACTTTCGAATAAATCTAATAGTATAATGACCAAAAATTATAAAGAACTGTTAGCAAACGTAAGCGTATATACAATACCGAGTCTGCTAATGTGTGAGTTTCATAATCTGTGATAAGATGTATCACTATGCTAAGTTGAAACACATAATGAGTAAGAATAAGAACTATATAACTCTAATGAAGCTAGTTCATTAGAGAAGTGCTATCCTCAGTAAGTCTGTATATATTTCAGAATCAATATTATTAGGGTATAAATTCTATAATTTCTAACATTTTATAGCAAGGCTCTGTGGCCGAGTGGTTAAGGCGGTAGACTCAAGTTCTACTATCGTAAAGATGCACGCGTTCGAACCGCGTCGGAGTCACTATATCTTTACTTTTTTTTCAGTATTCATTACACTATGCGTAGTCGTATTACAGGCTATTAGAGCTATCTAAATTTTTGATATTGGTCGTCATCCAAATACTCGAGCTTTCTCATTCGATACAAACATTTTGTATTTTCTGTCTCCAAGTTCGATATTGCAATTAACTGAGAAGTAAGGACGCTTAATCTTGTCACCTCCAAATCTTTCGAAAGACAATCAGTATTAACATCATCAAGTGTTAACTTTTTAGCTAAAAAAACTACCAATTTATTCAAATATTGTATATCATCATCATTAATCTTTTTATGATACTGCTTATTCTGATAGAATTCAAGAATATCGGCAATTCTATTCTCTAAAATCCCAAGTGTGTTTGTAAGTCGCTTAAAGTCATCTTCAAACCCATGTCCATCATGTTGTTCCTTTAAACTCCTTGTCTTCGGGAACACGGATGATTTCTCATTTAATGTAGATATTACTCCTTCATCCAGTTCTGTCTTCTCAACTTTTAACCTCAATAGAACTGGGAACTTATTATAGGAGTATGCGGCTATGGGAAACCTTTGATTTTCAAATGTATTCCGGCTATTTATCAACGTACTTGGAGGATCGAATATCATCCAAATGAACGGAAAGAAATCCTGCCTTACTTTATATTTCATAAGTAACTGCTCGGTGACTGAAACAGTTGCAGAGTCCGGATCTAAACCCTTTTTTATGTGATAAATTCCGATGATATCAGAATCCAGTTCTACAATTGAATGCTGCTCCAATTTCGTTTCAAGGAAATCCAGATCGACTTGAAGATTATCTTGAACTAATAATTCAAAAGAAGACATCACGCGTACCTCGCTATTTCTCGAATTTCCTAATAAAACCCCAAAAGATGTCTTAAGTTTTCGCTCCGAATGGTCGCAAATGTTAAGCAATACCATCGGACGCACTAGTACTACTTTCGACGTATCCATTACTGTTTTTATGTTATAAGGCAAAAGTAGGCTAATGCTTTATCAGTGTACGACATTTCTCCGTAAACTACGACTTTCCGTGCGGCGTCGTGATGAGAGAAAAAAAATCTTTATATCAATTCTTTCAAGCAATACTGCAATCTCGGCTAGGAAGACCGTATCAGCATAATGATCATGACATTAAGTGATACACTATCTAGAAAGAGAGAGATCAGCAATGGTTTAGCGGAGGACTCGTTCTCTCTGAAGAAGCTACGCACAATGAATCATGAAGAAATCAATGAGGAGAAAGGGAAGAAAGAAAAAGAAAGACATGAAGATGAGACTGAAATGATTTCTGAAAAGATGTACTTATCATATGTAATAAGGGCTTTAGAGCTCCTAGAGAAGGTAAGTTTTTTTTTAATTGGTTTTCTTTTTTTTTTTTTGGGCAGATGAATCTCCTCTCACTTTGAATCCTTGCTTATAGTTTGAGGAGAAGTGAAGCATTACCTATGACAGAGCAATACTAACATGTCAGAATGATACCTCCCGAATAGATGCATTGACATCTAAGATTAGTTTGCCTTATTCTCATGAGCAAGCAATATCTATTCCAAATTTTAGTACAGTTTTAAGAACTATGGCTTCTAATATTTATAAGCTAGATAACACCTCTTGCAGTAAATTGATAGCGGCAATTCTCAATTATGATTGGACTAGGATCACTTTTGAAAATGAGAATGGTGTCAGGTATACCAAGTTCGTAGAATTGTATTCTCATTTTTTGTCGGTATTAGTATCATCAATTCCCAAATATTTACATGAAGTCGTTTCTAAGCTTGTTATGGAGTTTTGTCGCTTTGATTCAAGTAGCACAATGTCAAAAAATCATCACAAACTTTTGAGTGAGATCATAAGATTTGTTCCAACCTGTGTGAACAGTTTACCTAGAATTTTGCAAAGATATTTTCCTCATCATATTTCCTCTTGCGCTAAGGAGTTAACTAATTATATTGGAAACCTTACGAAGATTCTTTTTTATTGCCAAGAACTACAATATGATGTTTGGCAACTTATAATAGAATGCTCTATTAAACTAGATGTCGAATTACAGAATGAACTCGATGAATTAGATGATGAGGAGATTGATGCGTTAATCAATGGAAATGAAGTTGATGATGTTTCCTCATTGAATGAACTTGAAAAGGCTGATGATTACAATTCAAGAACTGTACAATCGTCTAATGAAAGTTTAGAAGAAGAAGAAGAAGATGATGATGATGATGATGATGATGAAGTTCAATATCTTATGGAAATGGCACCTTCCACGGAAGACATAAAGAAATTACTGCATAAACTTGATTCGATAATTCAGCTTTTATTAATAGAAAATGAAGACTCCTTTACGGAAGAAAAGCTTCACAATGGACAAGGGGTTTCCTTGTTCAATACTATCTCGTCATTGTTTAAATCTCATATCCTACCGACTCACTTCACAAAGCTGACCCAGTTTATTATTTTTCACGTATCCCAGTATCAACCTGAACTATCAGATTCTTTTCTAGTGCTCTTGATAGATGTGGCCTTTAACACCTCCGAAGTTTTGGAAAAGAGGTTGAAAGCGATGCAGTATCTATCATCTTACATTTCTAGAGCAAAATCTCTTTCAAAAAGCCAAATAATATTTGTGCTCACTTACCTAATTGGCTGGTTGAATAAGTATATAAGTGAAAGAGAATGTGAGGTGTCTGATTCTTTGAGCAGTGAAAGGGGTCTGCATTCATATGGTATGGAAAGATTTAAACTATTCTATGTGGCATTCCAAACATTGATGTATGTATTTTGTTTTCGCTACCAAATGTTGCGTTCTGAGAAAGAAAGCAATGAGGACTCTACCGCAGATGTAGAGTGGGAATGCAATATAGATAAATTCTTTCAAAGAGTCATAATAGCGAAATTCAATCCTCTCAAGTATTGTGATGAGACGGTAGTTTACATTTTTGCCAAGATTGCAACTAAACTAAATGTATGCTATTGTTATTCAATTATAGAGCACAATAAAAGAGAGAGGATGCTTCAAACTAATGGTAAGGCATTACCCTCGGCTGTGAGCAACTTTAGGCAAAAGCAAGAATTTTTGGACTTGGAAGCTTATTTTCCCTTTGACCCTTTGGTCTTACCCAGAAGCAAAACAATAGTAGAACAGAATTACATCGAGTGGTACGATGTGAATCCAGATACCGAGGAAGACGAGGAGGGTAGCACTAGTGGAAGTCAGCAAGGAATAGATGAAGATAGCGGAACAGATGATGAAATGTCAAGAAATGAAGATGAGGATGAAGATGATTAAAATTCAATCAAGAAGAGTATCTAGTGTATGTAAGCGTGCATAGTTCAATATAACCTAGCATATTATATTAACCTTTCACTGGCGCGATAATATAGCCACATGAATTTTTGAAAGTTTTGCAAAAAAAAAATAAGTGATTCCATCGAGGATCGAACTCGAGACCTTCTCTGGGTGAGAGAGACGTCATACCGCTAGACCATGGAACCAGCTTATAAGTTTTTATATAATGTGCACATATAGACAAAGTAGTACTATTTATCTTCCTGTCAGTTTCATGATCAGACTTTCCTTTATATGTGTATTGGAGTAAGATACATGTCCCAAAATGTACTATAAAAAATTGTCGCTCTAGTGCTAAATCGACATAGCTATTCTTCCAAATTATCAGACTTCTAAAATGTCTTTTACTTACTTTATTTATTGAGACATTAATCACATCAGATTCTCAATTGAGAAGCTCTTAGAAGAAAATTTCCTAGCACAGAGGGTCATCTTTGATCCTCTTAGTACTGCAAAATGTCAATCTTTTCTCTAGTAAGATTTAGATTGACTTGATTTTTATTGTTTTTCGCGATTTCTCTCATTTTTTGAAATTGTTTAATGCGTTACGTGCAAATCAGAGCCTAGTTCCTCATATAGAAAACTTCACATCAGCGCTCGTTTAGGTAAACAGCTAAACTTTATGGAGTAAGCTTTCTGCATAGCTCAAATAATCTTTCCCGAGGCAATTGCTGGTAACATCATTCGAACGCTAGGAGTTCATAATCAAGTAGAAAAAAAAAAGAACTTTTATTACTAAAAATACCTAGATGCTATGAAATGGCAAGAAATAACAATATACGAAAGAATAAATAAGACAAACATTTTTTTTTTCGAGCTTAAAGCAACCTTAAAAAGGTGTTGCTATAGTAAGGGATATGCTCTCCCAAATATAATTGGAAGCTTAACATTCAATAGCTTCCAAAGCAATAATGTTAATTGGGAAGCATTCACTTCCGATATCTTCATCATAAAGATTATAAAAGTTTCCAGACAAACACTTGTAGAAGGTTGTTTTGTCTCCTAAGGCTAATTTAGCTCCGGAAGAGGTAGGAACGAAAGACCATCCCGCAGCGTAAATTGTACCTGCTTGAGGTGGTGGGCCATCAAATTGAAATTGATGATTAGCTACAATGGCACCAATTCTTCCTTTAGCATCCTTCAAGATACCATCCTCCAAAGTGACTGTCAAAGAGTCAGATGCTACGCATGTCTCTTGGAATGGACCATCAGAGTCGGAATCTGATGAACTAGTTCCAGTTGCCTGAACTTGACCGTCAGAGATTTGAGTAGCTTGACCTTCCTTCGTTGTCTTGTCTTGGACTTGACCATCACTGATTTGACTTGCAACAGAAGCAGTGGTTCTTGATTCCTTTGTGGTCTTATCTTGGACTTGACCATCACTTATTTGATCAGCAACAGAAGCAGTAGTCTTAGCTGCCTCTGTTGTTTGCTGCTGAACTTGGCCATCACTTATTTGGTTAGCAACGGATGCAGTAGTTTTAGCTGCTTCTGTCGTTTGTTGTTGGACTTGACCATCACCAATTTGGTTAGCAAGAGTCGCGGTCGTCTTGGCTGCCTTGGATGTTTGCTGTTGGACTTGACCGTCATTGATCTGGTTGAGGACATCAGCAGATGATTGCTGTTGAATTTGACCATCGGTGATTTGATTGACAACGGCAGCAGTGGTCTGTTGCTGAACCTGTCCATCAGTAATCTGATTCACAACAGATGCACTACTCTTACTTTTCGAAGCAGCACTAGTCTTACTTTTCTTTGTAGAAGAAGTGCTAGTCTGCTCTTGTACTTGACCATCAGAGATCTGGTTAACGTTGTCTCTCTTCTCCTTTGTCTTACTGGTCTCCTCCGACTCGCTCGTCACGGTGGCTTCGGTACTTTGCAGCAAAGTGCTAATTGAGAATGCAAATGACCCACTGTGGCTAGAAATTGCACTAGCACTGCTCTTCAAGGTACCAGTAGGTGTGAGGGTTGACCATGGTTCCGATGGAACGTACGCAGCGTTAACCATCATGCTAAGAACAAGAGGTGCTATAGTGGTTGATGTAACTTTCATGACTATAGATTGAAAGCGAATGTATAATAATTCGTTATTTAGAGAGGAGGAAATAGAAAGTGGATGATGTGCTTTTATATATTACTTTCCCACGGATAGGACAGTCCTTCCAAATGCTGTTCACTGTTCAATTTGTTCTGAATCAAGAGACCTTGCGAGATCTCACAGCCAAAATCTAAAAATAAATACTGTATGTTAACGTAAGCATTCAATTAGAGTTCCTCTCTTAGTAAAATTATCGCACTTTAGTACTTCGGCAAGAGAGGGTGTTGCTTTAGCGCATGATTCAGCTCGGATCTAAAATATTGGGCATCTGTAGATGATCTTCAAGATCTTGAATAAAAATAGAGGTTACGTCTTGCCAATAGTATCCGTCGGATGTATTATACAATAGACTTCGACAGCACGGTACTTTAGAATCTTCTTAAAGTTATACGTAGCTCTGCAATTTAAGACTTAGCTAATACTGTCATATCTTAATTAAATGCATGATGCAGAAGTAATGCGGTTTCCAGTTAGCCCAGTGGCCATAGTCAGGAGTTGTTTACATATTAGAAGAATTGCTCGAAAATAAAAATATACCGAGCTAGCAATTATCCAATTACTAAAGATCGGCTTGAGAGCATTTTCTGGCAGCACCAATTGGCCAGGATACGAAAGCAATGTGAAAAAAAAAAAAAAAAGAACCTGATGACGATTATTATTTTCTCCGCCTCATGATGGAGGCTTGTAGAATATTGTATCCACAAGAAGGCGAAGACTTAAAGGTTGGACGAGTTTGGCATATAATTTGGCGTGTAATTTGGCATGTAGTTTGGCATATAGTTTGGCATACAGTTTGGCATATTTGTTTGGAGGCTATGAAAACATTGGCCATGGAAATGAAGACCATCAACATGTAATATTTCTCATGAGGCAGACTTCCTAAGAATAACTCATACTAATATGGATCAATCATATAGAAAGAGTATACAGGCTCATCCTTACTAAATGATATATAAGAAGATGTGTATATTTATATAATATATTTCTACGTTTAATAATATTTACAAGCTTCGTTCCTCATGGCCCAATGGTCAAGGCGTCTGGCTACGATTACGTAACCACTTCTCGGTTGGAACCAGAAGATTCCAGGTTCGACTCCTGGTGGGGAAGCTTATTTTTTTCTTTATGGAACTTCGCGGCTTCAAGTTTACACGAATAATCTATCTAAAAACTTCTTTAACATTTACATCGTCAGTTTTCTTCTTCAAAGCTATAAAGTACATCTCTCTTGATTCATCACGGCAAGCAGATGGTTTCATTCTATAAACCTTTTGAAATATCCTGTCAAGTCTCTGTTTCAAAATTATGTCTTCCTTTCCTGTGTAGAATTTGACTACGAGGTTTCCATTCTTCCTCAATAAATTACAGGCGAGGAAAAGGGCTCCATCACACAATTCCATGCTAGCGAAGTGATCGGAATCCTTGATTCCTGATGTATTCACCATCATATCACTCAAGATTAAATGTACCGGCTTATGAAGCTCGGAGTTTAAAGTTCTCTGATTAAAAAAATCTCTTATTTTTTCATGTGTGCTTTTATTCATGATATCTCCTTTTATGAAGAAAGCCCCTTCAGGCGGTGTACTATCGTTTATATCTACTCCAACAATTAAAGGCTTGATTGACAAACCTGCAGCTTTCTCCAATGCCACTTGAGTCCATGCACCGGGAGCGAAGCCCAAATCAACAATATTGGTAGTATTTTTGTTGAACAAGCGAAATTTTTGGCTTATTTCAAGTAGCTTGTAGGCCGCTCTGGATCTATAATGTTCAGATTTTGCTTTTATAGTAAGACAATCATTCTTATGTCTGCTCAACCAGGTTTGAGAAGAAGAAGACTTGGATTTGTACCTGATATAATATATTAAGCACCCAGGTTTTGAAAACTTTTTTATATTACTGGCATTCCAGAACATGGGCACGTTATGTATGGCTTGTTCTTCTCTTTTAATAACTAATTTTCCATACACATCCTGCATATAAAGCACATCGCTATCAAAATTTTATGATATTCTGAGAGTGCCATTAAGTTACATGAATATTGCCTCAGCATGACGGATGAGATTTTAAATGAGTTGAAGGCTAATCCACAAGAAATACTCAAAGCGTCTCGATTCAACGAATTTCTGAATTTTTTCAAGCACGAGATCAAAGAACTCTTGGATCCTCTTGCTAGGAGCTATTCACCGTTGGATGAGATACATGTGAATGGATTAGATGCTATTCAAATCTACAGCCAGGCCAAAATAATCCTAGATTCTATAGATGAGTCTCTTTTATTTGATCGAATTCCTCAGTTCAAGGAGAAACATGGTTTAGATGATTCTAGTTTGATGAACGAAAATGGTGATGGTTCCACTTCTTTATCTGATACAGCTAGTGAGGCTACTGACATGAGTATCTTAGACAAAGACGAGAATCATGATTCTGATTCTACTTCTGACATAATTTTGCAGAGAAACAAGCAGAATGACGATGAGGGGGAAGAGAAATCAGATTCTTCTGACTATGAAGAGGAGTCAGTATCTCAAGTAGACCAAAAAGTAGCTTTAAATGCCGAACCTAGAAGATTAGATGAAAACGATTCCGAACTAAATGATGAATTTTTTGATATCGAAGCTTTTAATAGACAAATCCTAGCCCTCGAAAATGATCGAGAGACTAAAAGTGATGAAGAAGTTGATTATTTTGGGGATGTGGGAGATGATGAGGATGAAGAAATGGCTTATTTCGATGATTTCTTTGATAAACCCGAGGTCAAACCGCATATCAGTGAGCACAGAGATGCTCAAATGAATAATAGAGATATGCAAGAGGATTTAAGTGATGTCGCAGAGGAAGAGGATTTTGAAAAGGCAATAAACTCTGCAAAACTTGATCTTTTTTCTGACACGAAGGAAGACAATATGATACAAAAGAATCTATCTTCATTCGAGAAACAACAGCAGAAAATACAAGCTGAAATTTCACGTTTGGAATCTGAATTAGTCGCTGAGAAAAAATGGACAATGAAGGGTGAAGTATCACTAAAGGACAGACCCCAGGGCGCTTTAATGGATGATAATGATACCCTGAACCTTGACTTTGAAAGAAATTCCAAGCCAATACCTGTGATTACGGATGAAGTTACTTCATCTATTGAGGACCTCATTAGATCAAGAATAAAAGAAGAAAACTTCGATGACTTGCAACGAAGGCACTTAAATGATATGAACACGTTCAAGAGAGTACAAAAGGCACAAGTTTCAGAAGAAAAGTCCAAGAAGTCTCTTGCTGAAGTATACGAAGATGCATATAATAATTATGATGAAAATAAAGAAGCTTCGGAAGAACTTCTGAAGCACCATGATGAAATAGCGAATTTATTTCAAGATATTTCAAGAAAGCTAGATTCCCTAAGCTCTGCGCATTTCATAGTAAGACCTCATAAACCTACAACGGTGGATGTCAAGGTTACGGAGATACCAAAGGTTACATTGGAAAATGCCCAGCCTTTGCACGTTGCTAGTGGTTCAACTATTGCTCCACAGGAAGTTTATAGAATAGGCGATGACGCGGAAAATGCAAATGTCAAGAACAGTGAAGTTTTCTTGAAATCAGGGTTGTCCTATTCGAAGGATGAATTGAGTAAAGATGAGAAACTTAGATTAAGGAGAGCGAATAAGAGAAAGAATTCTAAGAAATTCAAAGAAAAGAAGCGTGTTCGTGAGGAACAGGATAAGTCTAATAATGTGCTGTCCAAAAAGCATAAGATAGGTGAAGTTGTAAACACATTGGCATCGAATTCCAATATCACACTCGTCAACAAGAAAGGTGAATTTACCGATGTCAAAGGTAATCTCAAGGGAACGTCTGGAAAAAATGGAAGCAGTAGCTTCAGACTTTAATACAAAGTTTACTATGCCTCAAAAACAGGTTCGTATTTATTTAATCGCATTTATAGTATACATGAAGATTAGCAGTCTTTTATTCGATACAATTCCTAATAGAATAGAAGATAACTTTAAGGCTATTCGAAAGAACGGGAAACTCAATAAATAGAGGAAAGACCGATTTACTTCTTTAGATGTACTCGGAGAAAATGATGCTCCTTAGTTCGATATTTCCTTAGATCTAGTTTTGCATTTTGTATTCTACAGCGATATTTCATAAACGTATTAACTTTCTTACTCTATTAGGATTGATGTATTCAGAAAGCCATTCTAATCTCTATCTCTAACTATTAGACACCGGCATATGCGACTATGAATAGTCTAGTCTTGACCATAGTCTAATAACTTTTAATCTACCATGAAAGTGTAATTGGACTAGAATGACGCTAGATAAACGCAATGCGCAAAGGGCCATCCTAACGTAAAATTTGTAGATCGAGCTTTATGAGCTGATGTGAATTGAAAAGTATACACCACTTACCAAACTTCCATAATAACAATATTGATAATGCACGAACATAGACGTTTCATTCTGTCTCTAGTTGATTGCCCATATGATTGATTGTGACAATGCCTGATGAAAAACGAAATTATTCAAGCTCTAGCTGGAAGAAAAAGCTCCGAGCTATAAAAGACTGAATTTGACAACATGAACGTTACTAATGCTTAAATAAACTCATACCACTGAATTACTCTAGCGCAATTAGGAAGCAGCTAGCTTTGATTTCGAACGAATTCGTTCATCAAATTTATAGAACAAAAAGGGAACAGGTATTAATAATGCCGAAACGCAACCTAGCAATGTACCAGCGTATTTAATGCCTAAGTTCGTGTACATCGCATGTGCAAACAAAGGGAAAACTCCGCCAAATATAGATCTCAAGAGAGTCATCGCGGCCAACCCAGATGCTGCAAATTGTAGATAGACATCCACAACATAGTTTATGCATGGCTGTAATATTGTTAGAAATCCAAATCCCACTAAACCAGCTCCTATTGTCGGAACGATCCAGGGAATGCTATCTGGAAAATCACCTGTCCATGACATCCAAAATAAGCCACCTGTCACAGAAAAGGCTGCCAACATCATAGCAGGCAACCGTTCTCGAGGCAGTGGTTTTATTCCTCTTTCAACAATGCTCCTGTACCTCAAATCAAAACAAAATAATGCCAATCCACCGAATACGCAACCTATTAGAATAGATATATATGGCAAATCACAAACGCCTTGTACAAACTTGTAATTACCTTCGAATATTATTGGAATAGCAGTTAATAATAAATATATTAGACCGTAAACAAAAGCAGCATAGATCAGGAATAAGAGAAGAATAGGTTCCGTTGTAAGCATGTAAAGAGGCCGGGCTATATACCTGACCAATATTTCGGTGAAAGATAATGATAAAGTCTCTTGTGGAGCATGAACGGCCCAATTTCCACTTAAGTCACGGATTAGCTTTGCTTTCTTTGCCAAGATGACTGGATGGTATGTTTCCTTGGAAAAAAGCATTAGGATGAATATAAATGAGCTGATGAAAGCAGTCCAGTATGCATTAAATCTCCATCCAAGGGCACTATTCTTCTCCGTGAATCCACTAATTATGGGTGCCAAACACGGCCCGCAACAAATGGATAACCCAAAAGGCACCATCGCTCTTCCTCTAAATTTTTGTGAAAACATATCTGACATTGTTGAAGCCGAAAGAACCATAGCAGAACCACCAAAGAAACCACAAAAGAAGCGACATATAGTTAATGTTTGAATATTTTCGGAAGTTGCGACAGCGTAGGAGAAACAACTATATCCAAAGATAGCAGGCAAGAATACAGATCGACGGCCGAATAATTCAGATAAAGGTCCCCAAACTATAGGGCCACACGCAAAACCCAAGACATAGAGCGAAGTGACTAGTGTAGCAATTTCCCTTCCAACGCTAAAACGTTTCTGAATGCTCTCATTGGATTCTGATAACAAGGCTGATCCCATGGAGTTACAGAAGGAAAACAATGTGACAACTACTCCGACATATATTTTCCTACAGAGGGACCAATTGTGTGGGTGCATAGGATCATTATCTCCCTCGAAAAGTACCAAATACTTGTCTCTGTCGCCAGGAGTAGCTGGTAATTCTTTTCCACCCCCCATAGACGGTATCTCCTTTCCATAGTTTACAAACTCTCTAACATCTTCCTCTCCAGTGATAACTCTAGTCAAGGAACGAGCGGTCAGCAAAATTGAATTTCTTGAATGCGACCTAGTGAGACTCTCCGTCCTTCTGCTTTGTTGTTCCTTTTCGAACAAGTAAACAGGATCATTAGCGCCATGCTCAAACTGTGATGATGACGAAACTACTGATTTCTCAGAATCATCGTTCTCAGTCATGATTTCATTCGAACAACAAGATAATCAAGAAACCCATCGGAAATGGCTTGCTCTTAACCTGTCAATGCGCGAGCTTTCGTAATCGGAGCGTGACTCAATCAAAATCGGGCCGATATAAGACGCATTAGGATATCTCATAACGGTATAATTAGCGATTGACAGAATGTGAGCTATTCATAGAAGACATTGGTTACACTAATAACACACCAGTACTTCATTGTCTACATTAGCTGAGCTTCGTAAACACCTAGTTTTCCCAAGTTCTTTTGCTTGCAAGCCACCTTACTTCTAGAGTGTTTTGTTGACTTTCTTACCAAGTTCTTGTGAGAATACTATCTGCGGGGACTTGCAGATGCCCTTGTTGACATGAAGGATAAGGGATGTAACGACGTCAAAAAAAAGTGCGAGATAGGACATTAGTATTTTAAGACCGATGAGACGGGTGAAATGCGTGAGGTTTCTACGTTTTTCGAGATGAAGGCTATGTACATGATCTTAGCTCTTCCAGCCAAGATATCTTGGTCGAATTTGTTTTATTCTATTTATCATACGTTTTGTTCCTTTTACTTTTTTTTTTTGGTCCTTTCCTTCTCTTTCTCCTCCTCTTTCTCTTTTCTTTTTCAAGTTTATATTAAGTTCTTGAAGTTTTCAATACAATTGACGACCACACCCGCACCGTACTTGGGACTGTACTTGGGATTATTTTTATATTGTTGGACAATATCTGGCCAAAATTTAGGGAGCTCTTTTACAGGAAACTACTTTGATTTCGATTATGCAATCGCAGAAGCCACAAACTAAGCACTTTACTTATAATCGTATTTTATGGCAGATAATTTTTTTTACAATCCTGAGATGCTAAAAGATCAAAGACCTAATTCCCTTCCTAAATCCGATGGATCCTTGTTTATAAAGTTTGTAAAATTCAAGGCTCGTGTATGGCGCAGATCAACCACTAATTCCCTAGTATATGCTGCTTCTTTTATTGCATCAAATTTGAACCTCTCATGGTACGCATACTCTTTATTGGATATTAGTCCCTCTGTGAATTTACCTATCACAGGAAGGAACTTAAAGCCATGAAACCCCCCACCTGTCGATACGATTAAATTATCATAATTCGGAATAAAGTCTATAACAAATTCATTATTCTGTCCAACCAGGCTAAAGCAAAGTTTCGCTTGTTCGAGGGTAGTTCCAATTCCAATCAAGTCTGGTAACCACTCTTTGATAAACTTTCTATAAATGCTTACGGATTTATTTGGCAAACCTTTATAATCAGTTTTTGGGACAGATGTTAAGGTATGATCAATTTGAGTCAAATATCTCCAAAAGAGATCATTTGCTCCAATCTTCAAAAAGCCATCATCAGTCGCAGGGAAAACATAGATGCCATCCTCCCTAAAGTTTCCCTCGTATGTTAGCCTCCAGTTGATCATTGGAATATTTCTATACTTTTCAATCAAATCTTTTCTCCTCGAGGGAATACGAAGAATTATGTACGATGAACCAACAGCTTCTAACCTCGGGATAAGTTCTTGAGGAAAAAACCGTGTGGACCAACCTCCTGCCGCAAGGACAACGAAACTTGCCAGATAAATCAAACCGTCCGCAGTCCTGACGCCAACCGCTTTATGCTTTTGTTCTTTATCGAAGAGAATTTCTTTAACAGCTCCTCTAGTAGGTCCATAAACGAACTTTACATTCCCTGTCTTTTCGCATAGATATTTTAACCAAAGCAAAGCTTTATTGGCATCAGCAACACCAGCAAACGAATCCAAAACTCCATTGAGATTCAGAACCTTATGTCTCTGCCCTAAAGGATCTAATTTTTCGAACCACCCACTTATTTTAGATCTTTCGATATCCTTGGGACAATTGATATCGTACTGGAAGTCCCTTAATCCCGCCTTCGCAAAATTTGCTAAAGTTCGGCTTTCTTCATCCGTCTCTATATCATCTAAGCGAATATAACCCGTATTTTTAAATATCCTAGAAGAATTACTTAGGCCCTCTGGAAGTCCTTCAGCAGACTTTATCGAATTATTCCATTCATAGTATACTGGAATACTCTCCAATGCTAGCTCCTGATAGTGAACTTTATCGACGTACGAAGCTCTAACCAATTTATTAATATCGGTGGATGCTGCATCGGTTCCATTAAGAGGGCTGAATTGATTCAATTCATATTCGCCTCTGTCAAATACAGTCACATTGGTATAGCCTTCAATTGCTAGATGATAGGCCGAAGAAAGACCAAACACTCCTGATCCTATTATAACGATCGAGATATCTTTAGACATTTTTTTTAGTATATGTGCTAGAATTGTTTTACATCTCAAGCATTTGTTAAGTTTTATACTTCTCCTGGCGCATCTTTTCTTAATACAATGAATTATTTGAGATCTGTTGCAAAAATGTAGCCACAGTTTTGACATGAGTTTTTCGGGATTCGGTGGTATTCGCATTTACACTTCCGTTATTTTTGCAGCCTTCCAGAGCATCTTGACTCGTAAAAAAATTTACGACTCAGATTACTTCAACCGGTTTTTGTCGGAGGATACTGTACAATTTTTCAAGGTTACGTTCTATATTTGAGTTTATAATAATAAAAGAGAAGAGATAGAAGAAAATAAACGAGGATAATAAGCATATTGCGCTTTTGAATTTCAAAATCTTATTATGACCGTTTATTCAATAGAACTATCATGTCTATACCAATACTATTGAAGATTGTGTCAGTTGGATATTTAATTGAGAGTTTGTTGCCATGGTCGATACTCTACTTTTTTAGCCTTATCCCACATACTCACAAGTATTTTTCGTTTTCCATTTCTCCACGGAGAGCGTCCATGACTAACCTGTAAATTGTCAACTATCACAATGTCTCCTTCTTGCCATTCATGCTTGTATTCTAAATCTATGGAGGCTTTGAGAGTCCTTTCGAGATAATCACGCGGGATTACTTCACCATTATCGTACTCGATTGATTTCGTTTTTTGAGATCCTTCACTCTTGTTTCTGATATCAGCATAATAAGTAGGAATACTGTTGAAGAATACAGGATATGACCTTTCCGAGTTCTTATAAACTCTTATAGGCTTAGTGTGCTGATGGACAACAAGATCGTTATTATCAGCATCCCACTCCCAATGACGAGACACTGTGTCTTGAATCACTTTTTCAGCCTTCAGTTTCCTTGAATCTAGAGTATCATTCTTCTCGAGATATTTACCAAAGCAGAACCTGTCGTGCCAACTAGTATTATTATCAGTTTTATTTGGCCAAACTTGACTCATATATAGTCCTTTACTAGCCAAGTCATCCAAAAACTGAGGAACTTTATCTTGTAATGTTTGAAATAGTTCACCCCCATGAACTAAAGGTGTCTCACCACCTTCGGCGTCGAACTCAGTACAGACGAAGAAGAGCCGAGTTGGATATTTTAAAAACCTAGAAAACTCGTTGTGCTGGTAAATAGTTCTTGAGGGAGATCCTTCATTAGCAGTAGTGAGATATTGGGTTATCTGAGTTCTTTTCGCTGTACTTCCTGTCTGTTCGAAGAAGACATCACCGCTACCGACTTCAATCGCCTCAATTATTTCGGTTAAAGTTTCAGGGTCATGATACCCTAAATTCCTCAATACTACTGCTCCATTCCTAGATGTGAGCTCATTGAAAAATCCTTCTTGAGCTTTGGCCCTCAAAAAAGAGATGAGGCTGTCCTTGTGGGAAGGTTTTCCAATTAAAGAGAAAGCAACTGGGAATTCATTCCCTTTAAACAGATGCGCATTAGTTAAATGAAGCTTTTCAAGATAAAATTTGGTATCTGCCTTAGTCATTTTGAGAATCAAGTATATATTTTTCTTAAGTGCGATCGCTTGGTCTTTTGTTGCAAAAATACTGCTGTGGCTCAAGTATCGACAGATATATTTTTTAGTCAAAATATGCGCGCTTGTAGATGGCTAATGTGTATGCACTGCGAGCGTTAATACTCTTTAATATGACAAAAGAAATTACGTTAATGCTAAAAAGGTATCATGCTGACAAGCCACACATTTGAAGAATGAGATTATTTTTTGTTTTCTCGACTATTCGGATTTAGCGATCAACATCCTCAAGCGAATTCGGCCTTTAGGAAAAATTACATGAGAGATCTTCTGGCGTGCTCGCGCGTTTAACGTCAACTGTGGCATATTCACTTAGGTAAAATTAACATGTCTTTAATTATGACTCAGGAATATATTATTCTCTCTTAGTGGCATATATAAGATGAAACGCAGCAGTTTAGATTCTCTAGCTTATTTTTAGCAACCGATAAGATGAGTAAAGAGCATGAGAAAAGAGAATTAGATGATAATCCCATCGAACTGGCTATTGACTCAAGTACTGATGATCTACAAGTAGCTGACAGATATGCGGATGCTACTTTAGGGTTTATGGAGAAGTACGCAAGCGAATTCTCTGAAGCAACATTCACAGAAGCTGAGAATAAAAAGCTTGACAAGAAGCTATACCTTATATTATTTCCCTTGATATTCTTGATTAACACAATTCTTTTCATCGATAAGTCAACCCTATCTTATGCTTCGATCCTTGGTATCTTTTCATCAACTAATATTTCAACCTCACAGTACGATGACTTGAATTCGATCTTCTATGCGGGATACACAGTAGGTCAGCTTTTGAATTTTGTATTGCAAAGAAGTGACATGAACAAATTCATGACTTTTATATTGTTCGCATGGTCCGTTATAGTCTTTGCCCATTGTGGTGCCTACAATTTTGGAGGTTTGATAGTTTTGAGATTGTTTCTTGGTCTCACAGAAAGTATTATAACACCAGCACTAGAAATCACCTTGTTACAATTTTTTACGCCTCATCAGAGGGCCACGTTGCAACCTGTTTTCTGGTGTAGCTGTGTTGGATTACCAGTGATTGTAGCCGGATTCATTGCCTACGGTGTTTTACACACGAATTCAATCCCCCCTTGGAAAATTTTTATGATTATCACAGGAGGAATGACTCTAATAACTACTGGTGTAGTTGCATATATTTATCCAGCTGATCCTTCTAAGGCACGATTTTTGACAATTAAGGAGAGGTTTTTTCTAATAAAGAGAATACAAAGCTCGGCAAATGCATCAATTACTCAACATGTGGTTAAAAAAGGTCAAGTAATTGAATGTATAAAAGATCCAATTTCCTGGTTATTTTTCAGCTTTTCCTTTCTTTTGATGCTCGCCAATAACTTAAATTACCAGCAAAATCTACTCTATGTTTCATTAGGAGTTGACACTTTGGGATCAACTTTGGTTAGTGTCGCTGGAGGTGGCTTCTCTTCAGCATTTCATTTAGCAGGAGCAGCATTTATACATTTCTTTCCCAATATGTCTGCGTGGGTTATTCTAGGAGCATGCATTCCTTCGATTGCGAGTGGAATCGCCATGGTCACAATAACTTGGGAGAACAAGCTTGCGCTTCTTGCAATGCTTGTATTAGGTGCAAACACATACGGATTGGCATATATTGTAGGATTAGGCTGGTCTACAGCCTCTGCTAGTGGTACTTCCAAAAGATTTTTCAGACATTTTATGTTCATGTTCGCCTACGGTATTTCGAATATTATATCTCCTCAATTGTGGAAAGGAAATCAAGGATCGAAGGATGGAGAACCGCGGTATTACGCAGCGTGGTCAGTGCAAATAGTGTTGGCGTGGACTGGGGCTCCTTTAGCAGCATTTATCATCATGCTTATTCTTAAATCTAGGAACAAGAAAAGGCTAAGCCTTATATCAAGTAGCGAATATAAAACAGGTACTGTTGTTAAGTATGATGAGGAAACTGGAGACGAAATATATGAAGAGGTGGATATTGCAAATCTTGATTTAACTGACTTAGAAAATGAGCGTTTTATATATCCACTCTAGTAAATGCCAAAGTCAGCTGAAAGAAATAGTAATTTCGGGCAATAAATGCAAGGGGCAATGCTCCAGACATCTCATGTATATTTATAGTCAATCATAGTATGTTCGACCTTTTACATAATATTTGCAGTTCTTCCTTACCAATTAAATGCGCGGCGCGTTCTGTGCATACTATTGATACACAGTACGCACGGATTCTCCATCTCATGCACATAATGCCCATAAGCCAAATATGAGCTCTCAACTAAAACTTCAGGAAAAACCAAGCAAATTAGAATACAACCTTTTTAAAGGAAGACGCGACGAGAAACTTAATCAACCGCTATAATAAGTCAAAGGTAAGGGATAGTTGAATCTCTTTATACTTCTAACATAATCTACTCACCTGATTGATCTTATTTAATAGCTTGTTTCTAAATTAATACCATTTATTAATTTCATTAAACGAGCACATCATGACATATGAAAAGAGTGACCTTAAGTCTGATACAATATTTGCCATTTTCCGAAGTTTCACGATAGCTTTTGAAATACGGTCATAAGCATGGTAACAATTTCCAATATTGAAGTAGCTAAATGTTACCTAAACTACAGTGATTTGTTACCTTCTTCTAGTGCTGCATACACTAGATGTTTCTCGCGATCTTGCTTATAAAACAATAGCCAAAAGGATTTTATCAACTACATTATTACCAAGTATTATTTATTGCAGGACATATTTGAGACTAGAAGTCAATGGATCAGCAGAACAAATAATCTTATGTCTTCTCACTTTCAAATCTTCCTTTTTCAATGTTTCCTTTTTTTCCGTAAGATGCATTTAAAGCTAAATACTAGCTACAGCTGTGGAAGAGCTCACAATAACATCTTATTAGAAAAGTTTATAAATGGAATTCCCTTCCAATCTAAATCTAAATTGAAGAAAATTAAAGCCTATACCTGAATTTGGGGTTCTCTTTATCAGTCAAGTCTGCAAACTCAGAATTTTCAATCTCTTCCAATTTATCCCCCATTTCAGCCATTTTACGATCACGCCTTTTATTCTCAAAGTAATAATTAGCGTATATCCAAGCTAAGAAACCCACAGATGCCGCATAACACACAACTATACTTATCTTGCCTCCAGTATAAGATGGGCTTTGCGAGTCAATAAAAGTTTGTGGCCCGACGAGATTACCAACACAATATCCTATTAAGAAGATTGCATTAGAAACAATTTTCTTGGTATGACCTGCAGTATTTGATTGAAAGCATGATAAAGCACAAATCATCCCGACAGGGGAAACAGTCATGAGGTAATATCCTGCCAATCTAGCGCTGGCCGACTTGTCTGCGAAAGCTAACATACAAGCTGATACAAGGGTAATTATAGTAGCCACAATTGCAATAAACATACGATGTGGAACGTAATGTTGTAATAATCCGAAAAGGGTACAACCCACGACCTCAACGGCTCCAGAAGGTGTTTGCATCAATAACGCCATTTCCGGAGAGTACCCGAAGTCCCCTTGAAGTAAAATAGCACCAAAATTCGTTAATGATCCATTGGGAATGTCCGATGCAATACCAAAGAGAAAGTATAACCAAGTATTAATATCAAGAAGAGCTTCTTTTAGTTGATGAACCTTGAAGTGCTTATTTCCAAAGCCTTGGTTGTTTGATCTAATTCTTTCAACTACCATCAACTTTTCCTCTTCACTCAAAAACCAAGCCGTAGCTGGAGAATCTGGAATATGTAAGAGAAAGAGAACTCCAACAAATATTGTCATTAAACCAGTAATGATAAACAAGATTTTCCACGCTTCGATGGAGTAAGAGTCGGCCCTATGTGCTAAGCCATACGCAATAAGCCCGCCCATAATAGTTCCGAAACCATTGAAGGAGAACCAAATTGACGTTCTTATAAAATGTTCTTCGGACTTGTACCATTGTCCAGTGATTATCACCATAGCAGGGGTCACAGCAGATTCTAACATTCCTAAGAATGTACGCAAAAAAATGAAGCCTGCATAATTAGGGACAGAATGCAAACAGAGGATTATACCCCAGAACACTATAAAAGCACCAGTTGTCTTGGCAACTGGGAATCTTTGAAGTAACGCTGATGCTGGAAATTCGAAGAAGAGATAACCAAGATAGAAAGCAGTTCCACTCCAAGAGTACATATCGCCGACCATGTTTAAATCGTCTCTCAAACCCATTACTGCCGCGTATGAATTAGATATCTTATCCATAAATTGACAAGCGTACAAAAAACATAGTAAAGGCATAATGTAGAGATCAATTTTTCTTAAAAGTTTCCTATCTGTATCCTTATCAAGTACAACCTTTTGGGATCTTAACGCCAATTCCATCGCTTCATCAACATCTCCAGTTATCTCAACTGGTTTTCCATCTAATGAAAGGATACTTGTGATGGGTTGTTTTGAGTGTATATTGTCCACGGTAAAGGACGTAGTGGGTTCAACTGTGTGAACATATTCTGAATCTTTTTCAGACATCGTATACTATAACTTTATTCACTTAATTCTCTACATTTTTCATCTGAGTATTCACGAACCTTTAAATAATCTCAAGGCATTCTGTGCGAAATGAGCGATACGATAAGTTGAGCTGGATGCGAAGAAACGCTCTCCGGATATTGCATATAAGATTGCATCAGCCAAGAGTTCAATTATTAACAAATGCTATCGTGCAATCTTCTTGTCAAGAGATAACAACTACAGTTCCGAGATAAGCGATCGCTATTATTCTAAATTGTGGCATATTTTATTGCTCATCTACCTGTCATTTTAGATATCGAATAGGAACTTAGAATGTCACTCTTGTAGTATTTTTTTTTTGGCTCTTTATCGAGCTCCCTCAAATATACTGACGAAATATCAGTCGAGAATGGCTGTGAGGAATGAGTAAGGCATACTCCAGCTTTGGCTAAATCAGATAAAGCAAAAATGCGTCTTAGTGTAAACCGTCTGCTGATAAAAGTTTTCGCCTAGCCCAATTGGGATTACGTACTGCTATCAGTGTCAGATAAGTTGTTTACCTGCATATAAAACTTTGATTGTAAAATGCCATCTGGTAGATTCAGTTTTTAGTATATCGTAGCTGATTGACTGCATAGTAATGCATAACGAATTAAGGAACACTCTGACCTGACTTCGATCAGGTTTAAGGGCGGAAGTGTGTACACAAAAGAACCATAGTTTATGTTTACGCAAAGCTTAATCAAGATCCAAGAAAAAACGGTTCACATAATCCGCGTTATGCTCTTCGACGGATTACATACTTGTTTCTATTACATAATAATTAAATGACTATCATTCTTAAAGAAAGTTTCAAGGTCCCAAAGTAAAAGGCGCAATTATAAATGTTTCCTGATTTTTTAACCTGTGATATATAATACGATCAACAACTGTATTTGCTATGACGAATTGCTGAATACTCCAGTCCCCTTTTCCATAGATATCAGGTGAGTTTCTAGAAAGCAAAGGAAATAATGATGAATAAAGCGATTTGAGCTCCATAATATCTTCTTCGAGAATCTCTATAGAATGTTGAACAGACACAAATTGTACGCAGATGAGGTTTACTATGTCTTTGAACTCTTTGCTGTTCAAAAATTTATTCGATGGATCTTCTTTTCTATTAGAAACACGAACCAACCATAGAAGTACTATATCATTAATAACATTCTCACATACTATGTCATCATAGGACTTTATACCGAGATTCTTAGAAATGGAAGTTAAAAACTCTTTATCATTTTTAAGAATGGTCTTAAAAGACGTAAGATGAGATTTGTTTTCCTTTAAAAGGTATTTTTCGTACGACTCCAAGGACTCTAGTGATTTCTGAAATAATAGCCTTTGTCCCGCTTTATAAGTTTTGATGACCTTAGCTACCTCAGGATTTACTTCTCGAGATATCTGCACCATTTGTTTGAACATATCAATTTTATTCTCCAATATTGGCCTAAGTGCTGCTAAGGCTTCAAGCTTCATTCGCAAGGTTATTCCATACTCTTTCTCGAAACCAAGGCGCACTATGATTGCAAAAAAGTTTATCAAACTAAGAGGAAGGATATCCTTGCTACTTAAGGTGAAATTTATTCCTTTTTGCAAATCCTGAAGTTCGACCTCATTCTCATCATTTTCTCCCAACCAAATTCCATAACTTATGGCTTCGCGGATTTTTTCTTCGTCATCAAGTTTTAACGTTAATGTTGTTTGGTCGTATTCATTATTACTTACAACAAAACCATAATTGAGTAAGAGATCAGAATTTCCTTTATTTCCATAGTTGTTGAAAAGTTCCTCGCCTTTAGTTACTACTTCCTCAAGTCTAAAATAAGTCTTCTCATCACCGGTTTCAATGGTACGCGACCACTTGACTTTGATGTTATTCTTATGATTCAATAAATCAATGACAGGAAGAAGAACCGCCTTTTGCAAAGCACTTTCAGACAGCATATTTGAGACTAGTATATATGGAAACCCTCTCGACATCAAAACAGAGTAGGACCAAAGATAATTTCTAAAACTAATCCACCATTTAGTCTCATCCATCAAATAATCATACAAATCCTTATCATTGCACTCACCTCTGCAGTATTTCAGATAAAAACGCAATTCAGATTCTACTTTGTCCGCTTCCACCAAATTCGGATGATACTGAAATAAATGTTGCATTAAGCTATGCCATTCCTCTAAGACCTTAGTAAAATTACTTTCTAATTTTATGCCTGCATCTGTCGATTTCAATAAATTCTTTTCCTCTGGCCTCCAGAAAAAAGGTAATGAAAGATTTTTGGGTAGAAGATCAAAATAACTTGAAAAGCGTTGCTCGCTTCCCGTGCAGCCATATTTTAGCTTTGAGATAAGAAGTACCGTCAACTCATTATTACTAAACGATTTATGCGGTTCATAATGAACGGCAGAAAAAGTATCATGAGCTAGATCAGGGCCTATCACTAATTGCTTCGGTATCTTGATCAAATCTTCTGGTGTAATTACAGACTCGTTTAACAGCGCATATATTCCTTTATCCTTACTATGTCTGAACTGAAGCCTCTCATCTATGTATGCATCATTCTGGATTGCCCAAGATATGAAGGCATTAAGCTTTTCTTCCATATCAAAATGCTAATGAATGACTTGGAAAACGTAAGATGATTGAGAATACTTGTGGAACGGCTAGGTGTGAAATGTTTTTATATATAATCACGTGCACACATCATAAACCAGTGGTGCAGGCGAATAGAGAACTACAAATTTCGTCTTAAATCACCTCATTAACAGAGTTTCATATAATTATAACTTTCAGAATAGTCCAATAAATACACTCTATGCGATCTTTCTTCTTTTTTTTTTTTACTATATTAGAGACTGGTTATTATGCATTCTTTTTTTGTCCTTCTCCAATTCCAAGGAATTCCACTACTTGCTGATTGCAGCATGAAGGCTATATTAGCTCAGTAAACTCGTAGCAGATGGCAATGAGTTTATTTGGATCATATATCGTTCGATTCTACTCTCTTCTATGCTATCTTCAACTTTCTTTTCGCTACCCTTTTTCTAGTTCCATTATCGCATCCTAAACCAGGAGGTGATGATTTTGTGTCTCGTGGACATCTTAAATATACGATAATGACGAAGTCATGGAACTTCGCTAAAATTAAGAAAAGAGTAGAAATTTTTGACTCTGAGTTTGCAGCTCACATGCATTGTAGCAATGAATAAAAAGTTGGAATTGAACTACTTTCGAAAGAACTTCCATCCTTTGCTGAAAATTACATGCGTGAACTGATAAGCATGAAAAAGATTCTCTAAGATAACCAAAACTTTTGAAATAAGAGTATATGTACTCCATCTTCTCACCGGATCTTGGTAATTACGCTTTTGCACTGTCAAGAAGCAATTTACAAAGTGCTGCTTATATGTTGCGGGGGCGTACATCGGCGTTCAAGGTCCTTTTCTCTATTCTCCTGAAGTAGACTTCACTGAACGAAATTCCTAAGACCACTCCAAAAAAGTACAATGTCACAAAAGACATAGCAACAAGCATGAGGCAGTAGGATAAGAGAACTATGGGAAATGTTAATAATAGCCTTACCATATCCTTTTCAAAGTCCTTCCAGCTAGTAAAAACAAGATAACCAAAACTGCTATCCGATTCATCTAAAAGGCATTTTTGATCAACGCTGTTGCCATGCCTATCAAAGTCTTTTTCCATAGATTCCCTGGGAGAACAGTCGCAAGTTATAATTTCATCCGTGAAACCAAACGCAGTGCTTGTTGACTGTTTCAGCACACATAAGGAAGACTCACGCCAAACATTCTTCTCGAGGTAATTGTATATGAATATCAAGCCTCTTAATATGAAACCGGTTACGAAAATTAGACAAAATATGCCGAATGCTTCTCCTCCTGAGCCAGCTTGGAGGCCCTCAAATAGTACTGGTTTTCCAATGTAGGAATTTGTAAAAGTCAGGCTCATCATAGTCATCTTATTCATATCGGAATCATCAGAGCTCTCTGGAACATTTCCCATCATCTTTACCCGAAATCCATACAAATAGTTGACTATAATTCAGATGCTGCCCGGTTGTTTATGAGTAAAATCTCGAGGAAAGGAATTCGCTCACGTTGCGAAAAGAGTAAGAAAATTGCGCATGTTTGGGATTTTTCGCTGCTCTTGACTATAATCTGCAAAAATGAAGATCTAAATTCTATGTGAATATTTAATTTAATATACTTCCAGTATAAATTCTATGTTGTATGGTGAGGTAATTTGCCTTCGAATACTGTTCACTTCATGTCTCAATGCGTCTGATAGATCAGCGGGTCCACAGCATACGTATGTAGTATCTCTCTTCAATTTCAGGGACCTCACAAGAGATTTTAAACAAGGCCTGCTACTACAAGGTAGGAAAGTGAGCTTGAAGTGAGTAGAATTTTCTAACGCTTTTAGCTTCAGCCATTCTCTGCAAGTGAAACTGCATTCGAGATCCACTGAACCAGAATTCAGGTTCAAACCTTTCTTTTCTTCTTTCACAGAAGCACTTTCTTCTTCTATATCTTCAGAAATATTTGTTGTTCGTGTCTGTTCGTATAGATGACCAAATGATTCAGCATTGCTAGTTATTATTATTTCGAACCGTGAATGAAATTCATTCTGAGAAGATTCGATCAACCGTTTGACGTTCATAAGTTCTCTAGAAAAGGCATAAAAATAGGATGGATCATTTACGATCCAGAACGTTCTTATCCTTAGATAGTCGTACTTCTTTTTGTGTGACTCAGCTTCTAGTATATATTGATATATGCTCAGGATCCCCGAACCTCCCGCAATTAACAATAAGTCTTTGGGAGAGCTATAGTCTATTTTCGACAAAGAAATGTTTGCATAAGGACCTTCCATCATTATAGGAATTTTCAAATCTGTTTTGCTAAAGCGATTTCGCGAAATATTCTGATAGAGTTTTGACGTCACCCCTCTTTTAACTTTTATCAAGGCAATGTAAGACTCAGAATCTTCGGGATCGGGATATAATGAAAATGGATGTGATTGCCACGCGTAAAGTATTAGCGAAAGGTTTAAAAAATAAAGATAATAATATGATCCCAGTTTAGGTTTGATTAAAAGCGACCTCGCAGGAATAGATAACTTGACCAACGAGTGATCATGATACAAGACTTGTGATCTTTTTACGACAGACCCACATGAAATTATTTTCAATATCCTCGCTGCTTTATCCCAGCAATAGATAGCAATCATAGAATATATCCAACCAACCCAACCCATACTAGAGACATGATAGTAAATAGTAACAATGAAAAGAATAGTGAAAACATTGTGAATAAATAGAAAGATATCGTAAATGTAAATTCTTACCCATTTCAAACTCATAAATATGATTAGTGCTAATAACGTCATTGCCACAATGCCGTACTGCCAATAAGCATCAATAGCCCACATAGCATAATCTCCTTCCTCGATAGTATAAGCAGTCCATACGCATGAATGTACGAAGGCTAAGCCGGCCATGGCTAGCGCTATATGCTTGTGGAAGTTTACCATGGTACGCTTTTCCCAGGCCGTCATCAACTGTATTGGTGAGTTTCTGATCCCCAAAAAGAACATAGATGGAAACAAAGAAAATGACATGATGCATGTTCTATAAGATATCAAATCAAGGAGATAAAAATACTTCGAATCTCCCATGTATGCATTTGGAAGCATCATATCATATTCAACAATTGAAAAAATGATCACGAGAATCCAGAAACCGGCAATCGCAAAAAGCTCTCCTCGAGAAAGAACAGTCATGGGTAAAATATCTGCAAAATAGTAGGGTGCGGAATAGTACTTTGATTTGAGGAGGGAACTATCCTTAAAGTGTGCCTGAATATAGTTGTTGATGAAGGGTGGTATGATCTTCGTAAAGCGCTGAGTTAATGTATATAGAAATGCAACAACACAGATGAAGGCCCAGTAGATATTCAATGCCCAGCCAAACCATTGTGTCTTGTCTACATGCCTCTTAACATTCAAAAATGTGTCATGGTAAAACTTGAAATCCGATCCATTTACATCTATTGGGCCCTCTAATTCATTCTCTATGTCCATAGGTTTCATGGGATATTTAAATTTACCATTCGCCTCTTCATAAAATTCTGTGAAGTCTCGCGCGGTATACGTAAGTGAGTTTTTAGACTTGTCCCGGCATCTCCTAGCTACGTGTTCCAACGCATGTTCTCTCTGACCTAAATTTGTACTCATTTTATAAATGCAATTGCTCACAGAAGCTCCCCAGTCATCATTTCTACAACGACATGCGTATACTGATGCACCATTACCAGTAGAATTACACCCCCAGTCAAATTGTTTCATATAATAGACACATGAAGATGCAACAATACTATCTACTATGACTAACGCTTTTGTTCCGATAACAAAACTTAAGCAAAGAAGCACAGCAAATTGGGCTCTCGTTTTCATATCTTTCAACTCGTCACTATTGTTGAATCCATCATCGACGTTACTTTCTTATATGATCTCATACCATTCTCAAAGAGCAATTTTCCCTTCCTCTTTGAACCTTTTTTTTTTTTTTTTTTTTTCAAGCTGTTTTTTTTCATGTGAGCAAATATAACTTCACAAAAGTATAAGAAACTCTCTCATAAGGACACTGAATACCCTTCAGTTAATTGCTCAAGTAAGAGAAGTGCTACTGCCTTTGAATGCTAAAATAAAGTTTGTTAGCTTCGGTGATTAGTGCTAAGTATTTATTATTAGAGATAATGTCAAAAGAATGAAAGATTATGTTGACTTGCTGACTTCGGGCACCCCAAGAATTTCCTAAATCTCTTCACCATGGTTTTTGCGGATCCCTGTTGAAGATTCACCTTGCTATTACTTGGTAAGTCAATAAGTTGGGCACTATGTATTCACCAGTTTTCAGTTAGCAGCTTCTACACATCCATTTTAGCAAAGTTTAAAGCCGAAGCAATCAAAAAGTAACTTGAAAGATATCAAGTGAAGTTCAGGTAGGCAATAATGATGATGTTTCGCTCTCGTAGACTTTCCCTTAAGATGGATATATTACGTCCCCTCTCAAGTAATTCATTCTTTTCAGAGCATATAAATGCACTTTGCTAGCTCGCTTTCTTCACTTTCCGTCTAGGTTTTGTATAAGGAAAAAGTACGTAAAAGTACGTAAAAGTAGGATGTGTTCTACGATTTATGACGTGTTAGATGCTATGCACTTTATGTACACATGAGAGTAAAATGCCATAAAGAATAAAACATTGATAAATACTATAAGCTTTTGAAGATTGTCATGTGTCTATCAGAGCTTAGAATAAGAAAGCATGTACTGCATTTCAACTAATGGTCTTTCAATGTCCCATAAATATCCAATTAATTGTAGCTTTTTCTCACTTTTAAGCTTCTATTCTTGATGCAGATAATACGCTTCTGTTTCGTTATTTCCGGAAACTTGAGTGTCAAATGGTGGCATGAAAGATGATACCCTATACAAAACAGATAGCTTCAAGGCCATGTCACAGATAGGGATTGCTACTCCGGATTTAAATGCTAGATACGTAACTTCGAAATCGTGGTATTTCGTTATTGGTAGGTCTTAGACCCATCTTTTCCTTAATCCTAGACGATAATTCTGTTGTGGATAAGGCATTAGCTCAGCGGCAATCTTTCCTCAATTTGGTGGCCCGGGCGCTCTAAAAGTTGACAAAGTATTCAATGAAAACTAATCTACTCATACATCATATCAGGGAAGGTGCGCTAATATAGTCGTCAGAAACATGTATTTCGAGTAATCCTCGATAATGGAGACTAGCCTTGAATGCGTAGTTTCTGTTATTTCCTTCTTATTATCTATTATGCTACCTATTTGCATTGAATGTTGCTTTCTATAAGTATAGAACACCAATCTTGAGTATGTTAATTTCAGCATTTCAAACGTTGAAGATGAGAACTCATTTATTGTCACTTAATCCAAACTTTTCTCGACTTTCTCTTCTTTCTTTCGTTTGATTTGGTGACAAAAGAAAATTCTTAACTAAATCTGTTATCTAGTACACAATAGCTTCTCCAATGCCCTGGCGGTTTATTATACTTTGAAAAACGCTATTCGTATCAGGGATTATATGTACTTAAAATGGGAATTTTCTCAATTTGCAGCAAAATCAGCGAAACTTTAGCAGGTGTCGTCGACTGACTCCCGGAATAGTAGAAGGCCCTTTCCATAAATAATACATCCAAAAAATAATAAAGGTTTCCATTGAAGTTGAAAGTCAAACATTTATCTAACATACCAAACTTCGGCGTCTAATAAATCAGATTTACGTACAATCTTTTTAGTATTTAGAAGAAAGCTAGTTAACTGAGAAGGGCCAAAATGATCCGGGATATGTGTGTGGAAATCACTTACTTGCGTAGTCACGAAGATCGGAAGTGATTTTGCAATAGTAAATGAGATTTTTTTTCGTTCTTTCTCTTCTTCTCAGTCATGTTGTTAAGATTTTGAAGAAAACAGTTGATCGACAATCAGTCAAATGAAAGGTCTTCTAATTGCTTACCTTTCAAGGTATGCCTCCCAGACATAGCGATTGTAGTCTATCAAGAAAAAAAAAGTTGCTTACATGTTCAGTTTATACGTCGCCTTACCTTTTGCATTATTCTCAACTCGAAAACTTCTTCAAACTCGTTTCTTATTGACTTGTGTAAAATTGCATTTTAGGAGAAAATGTAATACGTTTATGAACAATTTGGTAAAAGAAATAAATCAAGAATAACAAAATGAGGTAAAAAAGAATACATACTCCGATGCCAACTAAGATCTTGCGTCCAAAATCTGTTTGATGGTATCGTAAACACTTTTTTCGAGACTAATATAATCGAAGCCTAAACTCTTTCTCGTCTCATCTGAATTCAATATGACGCTCGGGGTCAAAGGTAATTTCTCCGGTTTTCCAACTGGAAGCGTATCGCGCAATTGTGGAAACCTCTCTCTGATAATATCTAGAATTCTTTGACTAGTTTGAGGACAGTTTGCTAGCAATAACCTTTTGCCCGCAAATTTCTCTCCCAAAGCTTCGACGTGGGCCCTTGCAACATCTCTCACGTCAATAAACCAGCCCGCAATAGTTGGTACTTCATCATCTGGCTTCAAGGCTAGAAGTGAGCCAACAATATTCGCTGAAAAATTTAAAGATGCATTTGCTGCAGCCGAATCAGACGCTTGGGGCCCGAACACGTAAGTAGGGTTAACCGTCGCAACTGTGAACTTTGGCCGCTCTTTGTCGACAAAATCCCAGAGGGCTTTTTCTGCAAGAGTTTTCGAAGCATTATACCCATAAGATGAGTTATTAAGATAATCGAGGCCTGTTAGGTCAGTCCAATTAGATTCAGTCACAACCTTTGGCCTCTTATATGGATTTCCAGAGATCGCAGAATTTGACGAGGTGAACACAAATCTCTTCACTTGAGGAGCAGCTGAATGAACAGCATGTAAAGCACTTGTCGTCCCTTCGATCGCCGGCGTAATGACATCTCTCTGAATATTCTTAACATTGAATATCACAGGTGAAGCTGTATGAAGAAAAAATGTTACCTCGGGATGCTTTTTAATAGCATTTTCGAAAGCCAATTTATTAGTGAGATCATCTATGATCTCATATTTAAACCTATCACCTACATTGAGTTGCTGTTCCAAACTTTGTCCCTTTTCTTTCGACCTTACTGATCCTACTACATTATAACCACTTTCAAGTAACTTTCTAATGATATGTTGGGCAATATAACCTGTTGCTCCCGTAACAAATACTGTCTCCGTCATCTAAGAACTTTTATTATTTTAAGGAAGTTTGTTTAATCCCCTTTTGATTGTTGTATGGATCTTGAAATATCAACATGGTTCATGTACTCTAAATGCTGTGGATACCTATCGTGTGGCTGATAAGTCGTGTGGCATCAAGTCAGATGTGCAGTCGCAGCCTGATAGGCAAAACCCACTATGCCATATACTTCAAAACCCTTTCTATGTAAGTCGCTTAGTCATTTATTTTCATCTTAATAGCATTCACTGAAGTGCATTTGTTTGATTATATTAATTAGGTGATGGTCTCAGTACAGAAGTAACTAAATCGCAAAATTTGCAGCAGTTATGCAATAGCAGTGAAGAATTCGAAAATAGCCTCATTTGCATCTCCTTATGTGAACCATCTATATATTAAAACACGCCTATGAGTAATGGCTTAAATCCCTATTCTGTTCATTCTTTAAGATTTGAAGGTATTTGAATTGTTAAGCTGCTTCCAAAATGTAGAAAGTTAAATGGTCAGCACACGCTCGCTCGCTCACCTCATGATATCAATAACAGCCGTTGGTAATAAAAATCTAATAGCAGGTTACTATGCTATGAGGATATTTTAGAAATGGTCGAACGAGATGTGGAAGCCAACTCGGTTCTTGAAATAAATACTAAATTAGGCATTTCTCTTTCAAGAAGAACTACTGTTAAAAGTAGTTCGATCATCATTATACCAGACGCGTTTAATGATAAATGATACTTGCTACACCAATCCGGGCTTCATCTAAATGAATAGAACTATGTATTCGAAGTAAGCACTAGAAGGTAGTCAGATTTTAAAATTCTTTTTACAGAGTCCGCATCATTACTGTGTATAACTGGTATCATGACGATTCAAGTATTTGTTCAAAGTGATAAATTTTTGAAGCTAGTTCTCCGAGTTTTGGTTTTTGCAGGCGAGATTAGGTTCAAAATTCTTCGGACGATTATCAAGATGGGCTCGTCGACTGAGTTCTAATAGTCAGCTATCGAACTTCTTATGATAAGTAAACCATCCTCTGAGCCAAAACTTAAACTTTGAACCTAGAATTTAGACCTTTTTGAATTACTTAGATGTAACGACTCAAATATGCGCACAGCACTGTGATTGAGTTTGCTTGTAGAGACTTGGTTATGGAATCATCAATTCTTCTGTGCTACTTATCTATGTATCTCCCTTTATTCCGAATAATCGAATTCTCAATATAATTCGTTTAATCCTACTTCCATATTTGATAATTTCTTTAATTCGGCAACTGTCTTGTAATTGTGGTACTTCCTAGCGGCAATACGAACAAAACATTGTGCAATATACCATGTGCGTGGGACTTGCGTGGAGATTTCCTCTTTTGTGTAGCAATGATTTCTCAAAAATTAGGAAAATTTACATCTTGAGCAATAATTATATATGCTTGACTTAATCGTATGAGATACACTAATTCTCAGTGTTACTAACTTATCTTTAGTTAAATTATCAAAGAAGAAGAGGATTCTATATATATATAATGAAGTGTCGAGAATTGTCATCTTTCATTCTTCGAGGAATGCTACTCTTAATATCAAATATATGATAATTAGATCAGCAAATAATCAATTACTCAGAGAGGAGGATTGATTTTCGTTATAGCCTAAAAGTCTAAACAGAATGTTGTTTTGCATTTTCCGTAATCTTGCGAATTTCAAAAATTTCAGGCTTTAGAGTTGCCCTTTCGGTTCGCTTCGCGCATGTGTTCTTCAGTGTCGCAAGATTCCTAATTCGCATACACTTCTCTTTCTGGATATAACAGCCGTATTGGTAATGACTAAAACGAAATATCACTAATTTATAAGCTCGAGCTCATTAATACGATGAAAGCATCGACGCTTAGACATTGCCTTCCTATGCGTATGAAATCAAAAATTAAAGAGCATATCAGTATAACTCTGATACTGCTTTCATTTAAAGTTCATTCACAAGTCTCAATTCATGCATTGTATAAGCACTACTAGTGCTACTTGAATAGTTCCGCTATAAAATCTGACTCAGAAAATTATCAGATTTCCTCTTGCGATATTAAATATCTTGAAATAGATACCCGTCACTATTGTGCTATCGAAGACTTGAAAAACTAGCGGAAGTCAACTAGAAGAAAGGTACAATTTAAGATAAATGAGCAAAAAACTTTCATTATTGGAAAAACGGGACCCTTCTTGTATCAAGTATGTTCTATGTAATTGATTATATGTAACTACGTACGATTCCGTAAACCTAGCAAATTGACAACATAATAGTTCCCATATAAATTTCAACGCAAAACGTTGTCCTGCGCAATAAACTCTCCTGACAACTGTGTGGGTAACGAACAATTAATTGAGATTCAGGTGAGAAATGGAAAGTACAAGTATTCTAACCTAAACTCATCTTTCAAAGCTCAAAAATAAGTCGAACATGAGGCACTCTGAAATTATTTGGCAAGAGTATTTAACGCCGAAAGTAAAATTAAAAAGTACGCAGGTTTTGGCAAATAACTTTAAATACACGTAAAATCACTTACTTTATCTCTCTGTGTATATTAGATATTGTTTTGAAAGATTCTGATACGAATTCTTAAATAATGATATTGCCAGAAACTATCTTTTCAAGATCAAGTACATATTCACATTCTTATTCGGAGATCGTGAATGACATGAACAACAAATTCAAGTATAATGCATTAGATAGAATTGCAGTACCATTTACTGAAACTTAAAGATTGTTGAAGCTTAGTCTACTATTAACATTACAATTGAAGAAATAATTAATAGGTTACAATTTTGTATTTACTTCGAAAGAGTCGAAAGTCAGCGAAAGTGTTTGTGAATTGTCCTAGTTCATACATAGCTATTTGAAAGAGTTTACATTTTCAGTTATTGCTTTTTCTTGTCATGCTCTGGTTTATGCCCATTTTCCTAAAACACTCATCAAGATCAAACCTGCAAGAAGCGCTACTAATGAAGCAATTGTTTTGAAGAATGATGCGTTTTTCAAAGTCCCTTTAAACCAATCATGGAAAAGCATTTCGACCAAACCTGTCCAGATGAGGATTCCAGCAGAGAAGGAATCAAGTGTCCCCAAAGCGATGATAGTACTAGGGTCATTTCCATTGAACTTATTCAATACCCCTATTCCAATGGCCATCCCGATTGGAGTTACTAAGGCGTACACCAATGCCATTATTAGTTTGATCGGTAGTCTAGTGGAATCCAATCCAGCAATCCTTGAACCTAGAGCAATCCCTTCGAAGAATTGGTGAAAGACAATCACGATAAATAACGTTATGAAAAAAGAATCTCCGGCCACAACAAGGGTAACTCCAATTAGAACAGAATGAAATACAATGCCCGCCTCTAATAAAATGCACTTCAATGAATCTTTTTCTGAGGAGACGTCATAATATGCTGCACTATCATTCAGTGAAAGATCTTTTTCATTTGTACTATTCTTATGCGTAATCTCGGATTGACTATTCCCTTTCAAATTATCAATGTCTTTGGATGCTCTCCAGTCTGCAATACGGTGTGCAGAATACTCTATAATAAAGGTAAGGAAAATACCAGCCATTGTAATCGACGCCGCAGTGGCTTCATACCCAAGTTCGATACAGCTATTGCCCCACATTAGTTGTGCATGTGTCATAAGGTGAACGAAAGCTGTTGATATAATAACTCCTGTACCAAACTGTTTTAGTACGGTGATAATTATCCCATCAAGATTTAGGTTACAGAATCTTGTGAGAAATATAGGACTGAAGGATCCTAGCGCACTTGTTGCTAAAATGACAAATAAAAGACCTATTCTTAGCCTTATATTGTAATCACGATCAATTCTTTCGCAAAAATCACCGGAGTCCTCTGATTCATTTTCCCCAACGCAATGCTCAACACCTGCATGGAAATGGCAATTTTGACCTGAACTTTCGGAAGAATCTTCAGATTCTGATATTGAGTCTGAACCCTCCGCTGCAAATAAGTATTCTTCACCGGATGAATCTAAGCAATAAGTTTGGGTTCCATGGGAGTGGCAGCCAGTATAACTTTGTGGTGCATTATCCGTTGCACTTGGAGTTGGTAGAATAGATCCTTCTACTCCATCTTCATCAATACAATACTGCGCGTTCCCATGGAAATGACAACTAGTCACTGAATAAGCGGAAGAAATGACCAGTGTTAAATCACTGCTCGTGTATGATCTCGTTGCAGTTATTGTAACAGTTGCTGCAATCACTGCCATGGAGAAACTTATCACTGAAATCACCTGATTCAATATCATTGTTTGTTCTTTGTGAAAATTTTATCTTCTAGGTCCTCGCATTACTTCTTTATATTTTTGAGTTTCTCATAATTTTAAACTACGAATCTGTGTCTATGTGTCTAACTCATCAATTTAATGCCAAGATAAATATACCTCATCGAATTCACAACCTTTGATATTGAAATTAAACTCTAGTGATGCCGAGATTTTTCGAAAGGTTTATACCCAGGAAAATGCGGCTACCTCAAAGGTACCACCAGCCTGAACGGCTGCGAACTCCAAATAACTACGTTAAGTATTCCAATATGGCTATTATTACGGTAAACTGATGCAATATATGTGAAAAAAAACTCTGGTATAAGCTCAATTTTCATTGATCGTTAAAAAGGCCTTCAGAAGATTTTCACAATTAGGAAACTATATAAATCTTCGAATTCATCTTTAAATTCTCCCGCAACAATAACAAGATGAAATTCAGTCTAGTTTGCTTATCTTTAGTTTCAGTTATCACTGCTGCACCAGCTTCACAGTCAGAAGACGTGACGGTAACAAAGTACGTTGATAGTACGCCGACAAGTTATAACTGGGCCGATGGATGGGTGAAATCATTCCCTATCCACAAATCATGCAATGATACTGAATACAACCAACTAAGTGCTGCACTACTTAAGACCCAAAAACTTGCGGCACATGCAAGAGACCACACCGTTCGGTTTGGGAATGAATCCAAGTTCTATGAAAAATATTTTGGGGACGCTCCAACAGGAGAAGTAGTTGGATGGTATGAAAATATCGTGAGTGCTGATAAAAGTGATGTTTTGTTTAGATGTGATGATATTGATGGTAACTGTAAAAATCCAGGTTGGGCAGGTCATTGGAGAGGCGAAAATGGAAGCAATCAAAATGTTATTTGCGAGTTATCGTTCACTAGTAGACGCTGGTTATCGCAGATCTGTAGTCAAGGTTATACGGTTTCGAAGTCAAAAGACTCTATCTTCTGGGCAGGTGACCTTTTGCACAGAATCTGGCATACTGATAGTCTCGGCCAAGGAGTTGTTGGACATTATGCCGATACCTATGAGGAATGCTTAGAGCTTGCAAAAACAAATGTTTCCGAGGCAGTGAGAAATTCAGCAACCTTAAGGTACTATGCTTTAGACGTGTATGCTTATGACATCAGCATTCCTGGTAAAGGTTGTACAGGTGAATCAGGTAAATCTGATGATGAAAATAAAAGCTCTACCTCGAGTTCAAATTCAAGTTCACCTACCTCCTCTGCTACAAAAACCTCAGATGACTCAAGTGAAAGTGAGGGAGGAACCGAATGTCACACGCATGCTAACGGCGAGACTCATTGCGTTTAATAAGTCAAAAAGTATTTAGAATAAATATTGAAATCTACCTCCTACTCTGAGTAAAACTTGTGAATGTGTAGTCTTATATTCCCTATAGATTTGTCGCGATTTCTCTTTCGCATTATGAATTAGTAGGTGAACAAGTTATTCTCTATTAGGTATGGATATAGAGTTAATACATACATATCAGATGCTAAATTACAAGTATACTATTCTCCCCATTATTTTAGCAAAATGTTGTTTTCTAATCTTTGGGAGCACCACATTGCAACCGCATAGTATGCCTGCCATAAGCTCTGCTTGTCAGTCAAGTAGCCCATAAACTTCTCATGTTGATTGGGGTTGTCTAAGGTAACCAAAGAACTAATATCCGCCCATCCAAGTTTATTCCTCAAAAGATGGATCTCTTCAAGATTTAGTTCCACTAGGGGCAGTGATCCATACTTCAACGGTCCTACATTTATCCAATAGCCATTTTTTATTCCTCTTTCTTTATCTGGTTTGGAAATCTTTTCGATAGCATCTAAATAGTTTAAAACGTTAGATGCTGTATCAACTAAAAATACTGTAACCACTATGATATTATCACAACCTGCGTTCTCATACATCGTAAGCTTGCGAAAATCTCCGAATTTTAGTACTAAGTTCTTGGGCTTATTCTGAAAATGAATCCCGTATCTCCTTAACTGTAATGATGTATTTTGTTGATTTGAAAATGAGTGAAGATAAGGGTAAATGTCAAATATCTCATTGTATTTATCTTTATTATAAATAAATCGATTAAACAAGTGCATTATTCCGCTATTCTCAATAGCGTAGACAGTATTGAAGCTTTCCCTCTTGTTATTCCCCATGATTGAAATTTCATGTGCAATTCTACCTACTCCTGATCCAGGTACAACTACACATGTATTTTGCCGGGCTTCCAATGGTACAACATATTCAATCTGATTTATTACGTATTGCAAAATACTGTCAATTTCTTCAGTAGAATGAACGTCCCAGTCTCTCAAATAATGTAATAAACCTTCTATGACTCTGAAATTCGATCCAGATGGGCTATAATTATTCTTCTTCTTCAGATTCTCAAGTAATTTAAAATGCCTTTCTGTTATACCGAGTTCCTGCACTATAAAATTCTTAACTTTATACAATAATTCTTGATTTCTCTTAACAAGATGGTCAATCTCTTTTAATCTTTTCAAGTAGCCCACTTCATTGCATAACTTCTGCTGCTGTTTAGTTAATTTTTTTAACATATTTTTCCTTTTTATGTTAGCCTTTTGCATACTAGTAGAATATTGCATAAAGGAGTTGAGGGCAGTCAATATCTCTACTTGTGAATGTTCCTCCATATCTTCGAATGAACCTTGAGCGGAATGAGAAACACAATTTAACTCCGAAAAATTACTGAGAAGTGGGATAATGTTGTACTTTTCTAGAAATGAAGGTACGAAGAATCTCTTTTTGCTTTTATGTTTAGATTGGCTACTATTCAATGATTCTTTGAGAAAATTTGCTTGATCCTGTGAATCCTCTTTCACCAGATATGATGTGGAATCTCCTAACAGAGCACTATTATTCAAGTTGATACTTTTCTCATCGTTCATCCATACGCTTGCAGTTATCACTTGCACGAGAATAAAAATATGAAATTGAACCTTCATGTGGTAGGATCTGAATCACAGAAAAACAAAAGCCAAAAATTAGTACACTTGACATTGTAAAAGAGAAAGAGAAGTACTGAATGTGAAATTTTCACCTTGATGGTCATAGTGTCCATGTTAAGATGAATTAGGACTAAACATTACGACTTATTAACAAAATTACATCTGCCAAGGTCTTAAGAAAAAAAATTTGGCACGTGATTGCATTCTGGTTTCTAGCGTTCCCTATCATGGTTAAAGAGTGTGCATTTCAGACATGCACGGCATATACTGAACTTCGCTATAGACATTTTCAACGCCTTACAAGCGGACTAAAAAAACTGAATTACAAGTCCAACAATCCATAACCACCTTAGTGCTTAAAGTTTCAATCTTGGCAAAGAACCATGGGTTTATAAGGGTTGCAATATAAAAGGACTTTGGTGAAGCGATTTTATCAAAGATTAATATCTTTAGCAAATTCTAGATGTTGTGGAAATCACTGTTAATCGTGGTATTTATCGCTACCTCTGTTCTCGCCGACACGCGTACAGTAACAACAACTAGAGATTATAGAGTTGGGGAAACTACATCTTTTGAAGTAATCCAACCAACGAGAAGGTTAGAAGTTAGCTCTCCGGATAGCTCTTCAGAAGAAAATGCAGACGCATTAACTAGCTGTCACTTTCACGGAGCTACGCAATATTGTATCAATGCGGATAATGTCGAAGGATATGTTTCCCCTATTCCTTCTAGCACAGAGGACGCTCCTTCGAGCTATACAGGCTGCCATAGCCACGACGAAGAAACGTTTTGCCTTGCATCATCTGGCGATGAAGTAGAATTCGTTACTGACGAATCTCATTCACATAATGAGACAAGTTCAAGCACTGCTTCAAATTTTGGTAATACGGCCTTCGTATCGAGCGCTTCGGTTTACACATTTTTGCTAGCATTATCATTTCTCTTCATGTAAACAAACGGTTGATATGAAGACACCTAGAATTTAAAATTATTAAATGTCACATCTCTGTGGTGCAGTTAAGTTTGTCACGTAACCGTTACTCACGCGGAGTATAAATTCAGTGATTTTTTTTTTTGCTTCTTTATTATATTCACCAGATAGGATACATTGTAAGATCTTATAGAAATAAATATCAATCTTCTGAGGCGTGAATACCTAGCTTTGGGTTCCTTTATTATGGTTCCCCGAATGTATTTAAACTCTTAACTTCCAGTATCGTGCACGTGATTTGCACGGATTGTTTTGAGGATATGCAGGAATCATGCGCAATGAAGAATCGAGAACATCAATGCGTTAGAGGACCACCTTTCAGGGAACTGAAAAAAGTTGCAAGCATGAATAACACCAAAAGATTTTTTTTGCTTCTTTTAAACAAAAAAGTACAGTGGTAATACTTAAGAAAATACTATGAGATGCATCACATCCATGTAGGCTCTTGATTTTACTTAGAAGTCATCATCTATCCAGCAAATTGCAAAAAATCCTGAAAGCACATTTTTCTATATCAAATGATAGCAATGCTATATTGCCAAAGTTGAGTTAAATGTGAAAATGATATTATTCAAGCAATGACTGAAACTATATCATTGTGGATTTCATTTCCATGTATATATATGGCTCACTTACCATTAGGCTACGGTGGTACTCGATTTATCAAAAATGTTCAGAACAATCATAAGCAATCTATTAGCGCTCTTCAAAACAATCTTTAAGACAACGACTTCAAGAACGCATATTCGTATGGTTAGAAGCTCTTGGTCATTTTGTTCAATAATGCTTTGTAGTATCGAGTTGTTGCTATTACTTCTACAGCTCTAAAGATTTATACGACCTGCTCTATGGTTATGCCCTACTATATTGATAACGATTTTTCTGATTATGGAACTAGAATATGCTAGCTCGGATGTTCTATCGCTTGAAGATTCTAATATCTAGAGTTATAGTTGTACGCAATGGTTATACTATACTGTACGAATACGCTTAGGAAAAGTTAAGAGTTTATAAGCTCTGCTAAACAAATCTATGTTACGATAATATCGCTTCTTCAGGTTACATATTTGAATATCATATAAAGATTTCTATGCAGACTCATAGACGGACCATTGATAAGTATATGAGTAGTGCGTTTGAAATAGTTTTTTTCGATTAAGCGTCATTGGAAACGCCAACTACGTCCCGCAATAAATGCAGAGTTCAAAAAGAAAATAATTATATATAAAAAAAAGAATGTATTAATGCGTTCGATACATAGTTTGGCCAAATTTTATCAATTGATTAAAAGGCAATATATTATGGCTCTCCACTCCTTTCATAATGGTCTCCAGAACTAATAAGATCAAGTATGATTAGTCATCAAAGGCAGCTACATTAACTGGGGACACAAAAACTAGATTCCATTATTTTTGAATGGAATTGAGAGTCATGAATACTAACCTTTCTTCATATGTCATACTTGTGAGACTTGATGAGGAATTTCGGATATACAATTTTCTGAAACAAAAAGATAAAAATTCTGAATTTGTGTCTCAGCACGTGACTGAAAATTTTCGATCGATATCAGCAATGTTCTTCTTCATTTGTACTACATCTTCTGTTGTTCTTAACAAAGTTGCTCCATTTTTCGAAACGGGTACAACATATGCCTAGTTGTATCTCAGTTCGTGTAAGAAGTCCCAATATTACAGTCACTAGAGTAGATGCTTTTCACTCTTTCTTGTGTCTCCATCCAGACCCATCTCTGTTGTGCCCATACTGACAATGCCCAGCTACTTCAGCTCATGTCACAAGTGTACGTGGTAACGTAAGTATTCGATCTTGCCACAGAATAAGAAACATGTGCATTCAACCATGATATATCAAACAGGACATTGGCACTGTTTCCCATGTGGAAGTTTTCGGATACTCATAACTTATTGTTTTACTACCACCATCACCCTATTCATTGTAAAAGCACGAACAAACCTTTTCCCAAGGACCACGCCAGTTTTCACGTCTATATACGCGAACCTCTTTTACTTTGGCAGTATAGCACTGAGGAATACACGCTGAACCAACATAAGACATCTCTTTTTTAAGTCTGTCTCATCAGTGGCATTCGTGAATAATACTTCACCAATAACCAGATCGTTTGCGCACTTGTAATATTTACCTTGGGTTGCTCGAGAATTGCTTGATCGATTTCTTTCTCGTCTTCTAATGCAACATCAGATGCTTCATAATCAAGGGTGTAATTCGAGCTGAACAAGTTCAACAGAAGAGGTGAAGGGTTAGGCAACAGGGAATTGAAGCCGCCCAATTAGTTGTCTAAGTTAACAGCATCATTGACTAAATCCACGCTAAGTACAGGTACGACCATTAATAATACAATCATTAACAATTTACTTAATGTGAAACTATGATTCTGTCCCACAGCGTTCAGCGTTTGGTTCCTTTCCACTTCGTTCCCTGTATTGTTGGCTAGTATACCTCCGTAACAAGTGAACCTTTGAGGCGTGTCGTAAGATAAGTTAAACGTAGCTACCTCATGGTGACGAGGAACGAAAATGGAGCAAGTTTCATTATTGCAGACAATTGCCGTGGAATTATAGAGTTCAAACATTGAAAAACACAGCAGACAATTCCTATTGTAAAATTTACAATCTGAGGAGGATGAATTGTGTATTTTATATCTTTGAAAAACGAAAGAAAAACCGTTCTACAATGTCTTCGACGTCTAAAGACTAAACTCATCCTCTTGCATCGTGCGTCTTGGTCGTAAGTATCGAGAGAAATTACCTTTCTAGTCAAGTGTGCAACGTACGAATTTTGTCTGAATGTTGTTTATACGCATTGGCGCATAAATTTTACTTCAAAGGCTTCTTCAAACGGCATACGTTGTATTGACAAAATAATAATTCTGTCACAAGACTAGTAGATGTATGCATGATAAGAGAACTATGATTCAAATCTTTCGTGAGTTTGACGCAGAATGCACAATTCGCATATAAGGTGATGATGTAGAATGCATATTAATGTACACTATGATAAAGCTTTTCGTGTGCCGTAGAATTAGGAACTAACGCAGTAAGATTGTTGATCAAGACAATGCCGCTCAACGCAATCGCCCATCACCTTTTTTTTTTTTTTTTTTTTGTTGCCAAGACCGCCTGCTTGGTTTTGTGCTCTTCGTATTACAGAAGAAGCAGTATCTCGTCTCATGAAGAGAATTTCGGAAGGTGATCCGGCCGGAAATCTTAGGTCTGTCAAAGAGGAAGACCATAAACCTGGCTTAATTCCACGATTTTAGAAAACCAAGCGTTCAAGCGTTCGAGTGATCAAGTGAAGACTTATACCTTATAGATAGATAAATTCAATTTTCTCGACACTGCAGAATCAATGTTGAAAAATCTTTCAGAATCAGTCAGGTATTTAATCGAATGAGGAACATTTCCTTTCTCATTAGAGAAGGTATTAGTCACCGCTGTTAAGCTCATTACCGGAGAAACCTGCATGATGCTTCTAGTCAAAATAGTTGGAGAGTTTATGGAAAAGCAAACCATTCTCGAGATGTTTAATTAACTCAAGATACATCATGTGCTATCAAGTTTCCTGCTCTGAGCTCCATATAGAGTAAAAGGGCAGTAAGGATGTATCAAATTCAAGTACATGTTATCATATTAAAGTTTGTGTCTTCTTGATTCAACTAGAATTCAGAAATACGCTTAAACATATCGGACCTGTTGGACTTACCTTCAAATCCAATTTAGGGTAAAAATACTGGTGAATTACATATTGTCAACTCATTTCAATCTTTTCGAAGTAAAAATCAAAAGTATTCTATATTAGTTTTCTTCAAACGGTCAGAAATTATTGGCTTTTGTCGAACTTCTATGCTTTAGCTTTTTAAGTTGTTGACTATTTCTCTTAAATTCATTTTCTAGCAAGCATAATACAATTCCTCTAAGTATAAGCAGGCATAGCAATGTATACGACCAGTTTGAGGGCAAGACAAATTCAATAGCATCAATTTTAACTTCGCTGAATTTTTGGGACGCGCGAAAAGCTTTCCCTATATCAAGAAGAAATCCTCTGTTTGATGAGTGACAGTAATTGATTGGAAATCATTGAAGATATCACTAACTAAGTTAACTGACGATTGAATTGTTTCTGGATCAATTAGTAAAAACATCCTATTTATTTCCTAAGAGCTTTTGAATGAGTCTTCAATCTAGTCCGGCATTTCTATTGTCAACTACATTTTTTCTCACTAAAACTATATTAAGGCAGATCCTACAATTTTTTTCGACCAAAGTGTCGAATTCTTGCTGTAACCAAAATATAAATCCACTAAATATGCTTCAAACAAAAACTAAAACCAAAATGAAATAGACTGTCCGTTATCGATCTGCTTGACTCACTGTGTGATTTTTCTTACGCTTAGTACTCATTAGCCCGCATGATCAGAGCAATCAGGCTCTCCTCGAATCTCGTGACAACACTATTCCCTTTATAATTCGGATAAAGGTGATATAATTCATCTATATGGCTTAGATTCGTCTAGCAATATATATAGCAGGAAATATCAGATACACCTATCAATATTCTTGACATTTTTTCTAGTTTTCTTCTAGGTAAAAATGGACAGCTTCAGCGGGAGGAGGGGTATGAACATAGAGTTCGCGTTTGGATTAACTGGACTCCGGGTTCATTCCTTCAAAATTTGTGTCGGACATGATAGCAAAAAAAAGCATAGTTCTTTAAGTACTCTCCATTTTGCCAAGTACCACTATTTCAGAGATTAGTAATCCGTAAAAATTAAATAGCTGTATTCTATTCAGTATTTTCTCTAATTGAGAAAGGCTATGTGAATCATTTCAAGTGCCGTAAGGTAACGCAACAACGCTTAAGTTTTGCTGAGTTCTTCAAATATCAAAAATTTGAAGAGTTACGTTAGAAGTTCTTGAAGAGTTGGTTGAATGAAGCAGATGTCGGCAGGAGGCAAAGTTCTGACAATTACCCTTTTATAAATGTATCAAGGAATAAACTGGTGTGGTGTACTGATGTGTGGTGTACTGATGTGGTGTACTGATGTGTGGTGTACTGATGTGTGGTGTACTGATGTGTGGTGTACTGATGTGTGGTGTACTGATGT
>JARYSY010000013.1:211751-298919 GCA_031081805.1 Schwanniomyces etchellsii | reverse complement strand
ACCAAGCCAATGTGTGTTGAAGCTTTCGTCGACTACCCACCTTTAGGTAGATTCGCTGTCAGAGATATGAGACAAACCGTTGCTGTCGGTGTCATCAAGTCTGTTGACAAGTCTGACAAGGCTGGTAAGGTCACCAAGGCTGCTCAAAAAGCTGCTAAGAAATAAGGAACTTAGCTTTGTTTGATAATTTTATATGCCATGTAAGCTAGTTCATACTTCAATTAATGTGTTATTAGGTTGATATGTAAAGAGTGGATGTATTTTTTCAGTAGTAGTTACGGGCCATGAGTTCAGATCGCATCGGAAGAAAGGCTGTGAAGGAAAACAAAAAAAGAAAAATTAAAAGAAAACCTCCAGCTTTTCGCGCGAGTCAATTACTCTTGCGGTCTATTCTTCATAGGCCTCAAATCGTGTTGATTCACCAGGAGTATCCTGGCTGCACAACCTTTATACTATGCAAACATCTAGTGCATAAGACTTACTAACTTGTTTTCCGCTAGATGTTTTCTAAGGCTCGCAAGAAGGATGGTATTTATGAGAGTATAACCGAGGGCATCGAAGTCACGATTTGGCCGACTTCTGACTCCGACCCTATTTCTAGATAAGATCTATATAAGGTAAACCGTTTGACTATAACTTATTTCTGAAGATTTTGATACTAGATAAACTCATCGAGGAGTAGTGTGCATTAAACCGCTCATTTATTATGATTTCTAAAGCAGTTGTTAGAAATTCGCATATGGGAAGGCTCTCTGCTTCATTTAGATGCATTGGTACCTTCAATATTAGTGCCGTTCAAGGGCTTGGAAGGAGTAAAAGAACTCTTGCCAGCAAGGCCAATACCTCTTCCGAGAACTATGCCAAAGTTTATGATCCAGCTTCGGAAAATGTTGGTTTGACTAGGTTAGATACATTTGCAAGGCGTCATTTAGGTCCTACGCCGGAGAACGTGCAGCATATGCTCCAAACTTTGGGGTACAATGATTTGGATGAATTTTTGAGCGAGGCAATACCAGAACATATTCTTAAGAAAAGAAGATTAAAGATTGAGCCTCAGGAAGGCTTGAGTGAACTGGAAATGATCGAACACTTGCAAGCGTTAGCAGACAAAAATGAAATTGTTAAATCGTTCATTGGCAAAGGATATGCAGGGACGAGAGTTCCTCCAGTCATTCAAAGAAATTTATTAGAATCTCCAGAGTGGTATACGTCATATACTCCCTATCAGCCTGAGATCTCACAAGGAAGATTGGAGTCTCTTTTAAATTACCAAACTATGGTTACGTCACTAACTGGGATGGATATGGCGAACGCGTCGTTATTAGATGAAGGTACCGCAGCTGGCGAAGCTATGAGTTTATCCTTCCATTCTTTACGAGGTAAGAAGACAAAATATGTTGTAGACACAGATATTCATCCTCAAACATTAGATGTTCTTAAATCAAGGGCTGATAATATTGGAATTGAAATCACATGTTTGCAGCTCAGTACCCCTGAAGGTATCGAGGAGTTGAAAAGAATCTCTTCTGAAGTATGTGGTGCTTTAGTTCAGTATCCTGCGACCGACGGTTCTCTACATGATTTTACGAAGGTCGGCGAAATAGTGCATGAGAACAAAGGCTTATTTGCCATGGCAACAGACTTGTTAGCATTGACTCTTATAAAGCCTCCTTCTGACTTCAAAGCTGATATTGCTTTGGGTTCTTCTCAAAGATTTGGTGTTCCCTTTGGTTACGGTGGTCCTCATGCTGCTTTCTTTGCTACAAGCTCGAAGTACTCGCGTAAAATACCGGGGAGAATTGTTGGAGTTTCTAAAGATAGATTAGGAAAACAAGCGCTTAGATTGGCGTTGCAGACAAGAGAGCAGCATATCAGGCGAGAGAAGGCAACTTCTAATATATGTACTGCACAAGCATTATTGGCAAACATGTCTGCCATGTATGCTGTTTATCATGGTCCTGAAGGTCTTAAAAACATCGCCAAAAGAGTTTATGGCTTCACAACGATTTTAGCTAATGAAATTTTATCAAATTCCGAGCATGAGATTTTAAATAAGAAATGGTTCGATACGTTGACGGTTGGCTTGAAAGGTGTAAGCTCTGACCATATATTATCGAAAGCCCTTGAAGATTACAAAATCAATTTATTCAAAGTCAATGACCATACTGTCTCGTTGACATTGGACGAAACTGTGACCGAGGAAGATTTAGTTTCGTTAGTATCTTTATTCACAGAAAATTCAGCATTCAATACTTCTTCATTTGAAAAGCTTCCTGAAGTTTCTCAAGAAGTTTTGAGAACAGATGAAATATTAACAAATCCTGTTTTTAACTCGCATCACTCTGAAACTGCTATGTTGCGCTACTTACACTTATTACAGAGTAAGGACTTGTCCTTAGCAAATTCTATGATTCCCTTGGGGTCTTGTACCATGAAGTTGAATGCCACAGTTCAAATGCAATCATTATCGATTCCAGGATTCAATCAAATTCACCCATTTGCCCCTGTATCTCAAGCGAAGGGTTATCAAGAATTAGTGTCCGAGTTTGAAAAAGATCTCAATGATATCACTGGATTTGATGCAGGAACGTTGATGCCAAATTCAGGCGCTCAAGGGGAATACACTGGTTTAACATTGATAAGGCAATATCATAAGTCAAGAGGCGAATATGAGCAGAGGAATATTTGTCTAATCCCGGTGAGTGCGCATGGTACAAATCCAGCATCGGCAGCGATGAGTGGTTTGAAGGTTGTACCTGTAAAATGTTTGAGTAATGGGTCTATTGATCTAAATGACTTGGAGGCGAAGGCTGAGAAGCATGCCGAGAATCTTTGTTCAATCATGATTACCTACCCATCAACTTATGGTTTGTTCGAGCCAGGTGTGAAGACAGCAATTGATATCGTTCATAAGTTTGGGGGCTTAGTCTACTTAGATGGCGCGAACATGAATGCTCAGGTTGGTTTAACTTCTCCCGGTGATTTGAACGCGGATGTTTGTCATTTGAATATCCACAAGACGTTTGCATTATCTCATGGAGGTGGTGGACCTGGTCAAGCACCTGTCTGTGTTAAGGAGCATTTGAAAGAGTTCTTACCTCGCCACCACTTTGTCAAAACTCCACATTCTACGGCAGAATCGATCAGTGCGGTAAATTCGGCACCTTTTGGCTCAGCTTCTGTTCTTCCTGTTTCCTATGCATACATCAAAATGTTAGGAGCAAAAGCTTTACCATATGCTTCGACAATTGCCATGTTAAATGCCAATTACATGTTGCATAACCTCAAGAAGCACTATCAGATAATGTTTATGAGTTCAGATGCATCATCAGACAAGGGTTTGAAGCACTGTGCACATGAGTTTATTTTAGATTTAAGAGAGTTCAAATCAGTGGGAATCGAAGCTATTGATGTTGCCAAGAGATTGCAGGATTATGGTTTCCATGCTCCCACAATGTCGTTTCCTGTCGCAGGCACCTTAATGATAGAACCAACAGAATCCGAGAACATGCAAGAGTTAGATAGGTTTGTCGATTCATTAATTTCTATCAGAAAGGAGATTGATGCCTATGCAAAGAAGGATCCCCTTGGGAATGTGTTGAAGAATGCACCTCATTCATTAGAAGATATAGTTTGCACTTCGGAGGAAGAATGGAGCAAAAGAGGTTACACAAGAGAACAAGCGGCTTATCCATTACCATTCCTAAAAACAGCTAAGTGCTGGCCCACAGTGGCACGTGTTGATGACACTTATGGTGATATGAATCTTATGTGTACATGTCCATCTGTAGAAGAGGTAGCATCAGAACAAGCATAAACAAATAATCACGTGCCACAACAGATATATTATTTAAGAAATATATGTTAATAGAGTATCATTGAACCCTGTAAATCACGTGACGTAATTCCATAGGTCAAGTCTGACTACTGAGTCCTACTGAAAATACTTAATGAACTGGAACAATCCATTTATGTATAAAAGAAGTTCCGTGTCTGCGGATGTGCCAAATCAAAAGGATGCGTATGGTGGCATACATGCTCGCTTGCAGCAAGGAAAGAGGACGCCATTCTATAGTAATTATCATCCATTAATGGGCGCCGAGACAGGAGGATATAACCTTCCCAGTGGAGCTGGCAACAACAGTATACCAAGCTTTTCGTCATTCTATATGAGTCTGATGCCTTTGTACGGCTGTGATTGGGAGTATTCTCCATTCACCGACTCGGACTGTATCGCATTATCATCATACAAGGAAGGATATCACAATAGTTTGCAAATCCTCAGTGGAACAAGTTTCAGAAGTAAGGACATAATCGGAGGAGATGCTTCTAACTATGAAGACATACACAGTGGCCAAGCGCAGAGAGATAAGAAATTGGAGGACTCAATTGAAGGGTTTGATTTTGAGAGTGTGGCGGAAGTATCCGTCGAGTATCCTATCACTTGCGTGCAGTGGGATCCCTCCATTGGTTCTAATAATAATCACGAGAGACTCGCGACTTCACTGGATATACTTCGACTCTACAAGGTGGAAAGAAATGCAAGGGACAACTCTGTTGAGTTGGTTCAGACTCACGCATTGGCAAATAGCGTGGCAGGTGCTTCGTCTGGTAATCATGTGTCCGCACGAGGAGGAAAGGCAGGTACGGCTGATCAAGTGACAACCCTACCACCACTTACATCATTTGATTGGAATAAAGTAGATCCCTCGTTGGTGATTACCTCATCGGTAGACACTACATGCACTGTATGGGACTTGAATCGCTCGAATTGTATAAGCGACCTGAGCGGCAGTGAGAAGCTCGCAGACAGCGCCGGAGTCAAAACCCAGCTTATCGCGCACGACTCGGAGATATTCGATGTGAAATTCATTCACAACTCGGTAAACATTTTCGCATCCGTTGGTAACGACGGTTCGATGCGAGTGTTCGATCTACGTTCTTTGGAGCATTCTACCATCATCTACGAGCCCTCAAGCATCTCCTCGCAGATTCCCTCTTCCACCCAAAACTACAACTCGCACGCTTTGCTCCGCCTTTCAACCTCGAATATAGACCAGCACACATTTGCAACCATAGGCGTTAATTCTAATCACATAATTCTAATCGACATGCGCATGCCTGGTCTTCCGATGGCTATACTCGATGGCTCCTTTGGTGATATGAACACCGCGTCCATAAACTCAATTACATGGCACCCGTCTTCTAATTACCTTCTTAGTGGTGGTGATGACTGCGAAGCATTAGTCTGGGATTGCAACAACTTATGTCTACATCCTGATTCTAAAATAGCATCTTCTATGAATTCTCCAACTTTGGTTGAGAACCCCTCTTTTGCATACCAAGAAGATTTAGAAGTGAACAATGTTTGCTGGAAGTCGAATCTGGCCAACTGGTTTGGTGTTGTGTCCGGAAAGGGTTTTCAGGCTGTGCAAATTTAATTACATCCTAATCTTTCGCGACTTTTTACTTACACATTTTTAATGATCTTTCCTACTGATCCTTCTTTCCTTTTTGGCTGCTACAAGTCCTTTACTCGCCTTTATGTGTACTACTTCATATAATCTACCGTTCTGTACACAGTGCTCTGTGTACAGATCTTGGTCCAATAGAAATCCACACACCCGTACTACTGCCTTGCTCTCACAGATCCTTTTCAGCCGCATATATCCCCTCCGGTATACGAGATTTAATTAGCCAATGCACGCCTTTCTTTTAGAATTTTTTCTCTAACATGGCTTAACTGAGCTGAGGCAATCTGTAAGGAGGTCCGAAGGAGGCAGCGAATCAGATCAGACTATGTGCAGGCGTTGCAAAAATCTAAAAATAATGCCTTCAGTAGCGCTATAGGGATCACAGCAGAAAGAATATAGATATATCATAATTAGTCTGAAATAGAAGGCATTTAGTTGAGGCTGGGTGATAGTTAATACAAACGTTATTCTAATAATTAGAAATTGCTCGAGGGCAAGTAGTGGATGAAAATCATAGAAACAAGCATTAGATATAAATCGTTATATGATAGAAAGGTACTAATTCGCCGAGCAGAGGATATGTCAACGAACAATGTAACTAGCACGCTGAGCGGAACAAGTTTGAGTAGCCAAGAGACAGGAACATCTGTTCTGACGAGCAGTACGGGTGTTGAGACTGAGAGTAGCAATTCGGACAGCTCATCTGTGACAACTTCGGCGACGGGAACGGGAACAGATACGGGGACAGGGAGTACAGAAACAGGAGGGTCGACTAGTGAAACGAGTAGCAGTGGTACAAGTTCCAGCACGTCTTCTCTGAGTGAGATTTCTAGCAGCGAGAGTCTGTCTGGAGATATTTCTTCGTCTCTGACTCAGGATTCTTCCAGTGCAGTTTCCAGTAGTTCCTACTGGTCCAGCACCATTCCTTCCAGTTCGGTTTTTTCTAGCACGGAAGCAAGCTCGAGTGAGGTAACTAGTCTGGTTGAATCAAGCAGTCTGACCTGGGAAGATAGTCTGAGTAGTCAAACGAGTACCGAGAGTAGTACTGAAAGTAGTATCGAGAGCAGTACCGAGAGCAGTACTGAGAGCAGTACTGAGAGCAGCACTCAAAGTAGCGCAGAAAGCAGCGATTACTACACCAGCGATGGCTCAACTTCCTATAGTCTGCAGTATACTTCGACTCTTCCCCTGAGTTCTGAAGACACTTATTCATCATTTGCATCTTACACCACAGAATCTACGGGTTCATGGTCCTCCGAGACAGCGGAAATGTCGACTCTGTCTATTTTTAGCTCATATTCAAGCCTGGAAGAGCTGTCCACCCGAGACACCGAAACTTCCTCTTCGAGTTTAAGCTCTAGTCTGAGCTCCAGTGAGCCATCCCTGACTCTGGAAGAGCTGTCAGTCCTCACATCATCTACTTTGGGGACCTCTTTGATAACTGGCACAGAGTCTTCATCCTTCGTCCCATATTCAACGACAATTAGAAACCACGACACAACACTCACAACCTTAATCAGTGTTCCAACAGGTTCTGATGGTTCAGATGATTCTGGAGACTCTGGCTCCAACAGAAGCGCAAAACTCATCGGTGGATTGGTTGGTTCAATTGGAGGCGTCATTGTATTAGGACTTTTAACAACTGCATTTTTCCTTTTAAAGAGACGCAGAAAATTCATCAATCCATCACCCGATTTTAATGACGAGGATTCTGAATCATTGAATGACGATAAAGGTGGCTTCAAAAAGTATTTAGGTTTCAAAAAAGGAAGTAACCCAACCGGCAACGCTGGATCCAACATTCTGACTGCAAACGCACAGCCTAGCAATGGCCACACTGGTTTCCAGAACGCGGACAGTGATCAGGATGATGGCTTCGTTTACCGCGGAGTGGTGAATAGTGGTTCTAATACTAAGTCCATGTCTGGTACAAATTCTTCGGGGAAAAACTCTGCTTTGATGAGTACTAATCATACCCGTCTTAATTCCACCTGCTTGGAGACCCCATTTGAGAATCATGAAGAAGCACATAGTTTAAACAAACATCCATCAACATCGTCAAAAGGTTCTTCTTCGTTCTATTTCGATTTTCAGGGGGATAATCATCCACAAGATAACATTTCTGTCGATAATTTAGGAACTGTGAACTCTAGGTCAAGGTTTCAGGAAGACATTTCATAATTGCATACATATATCGTTACGGGATAAAGTATTTGCAATCCTTATAGCAGTTTACTCTGCGTTTATTTTATACTGCATATAAAAACATGTTAAATTTTTAGTTTTTCATCAGTTGTAGATACTAATATCAAGAAACCCGACTTTGAGATGTCAGCAAAAAATGTATTGGTCAAGATAATAGTTGGAGCAGGGCAAGCAGCACCAGCGCCTCCAGTAGGTCCAGCTTTAGGGTCTAAGGGTGTGAAGGCTATAGATTTTTGTAAGGAGTTTAATGCTCGAACAGCCAACTACCAACCAGGAACACCTATTCCTTGTCTCTTGACTATAAAGCCTGATAGATCATTCACCTTTGAGATGAAGTCACCTCCAACGTCATGGTTATTAATGAAGGCAGCAGCTATAAACAAAGGTTCCGATAAGCCTACGCATAATATAGTGGGTGAGGTATCTCTTAAGCATGTATATGAGATTGCCAAGATCAAGAAAACAGACGAAAGACATAAGGCTTTAGATTTGCAAAATATATGTGGGGCTGTAATTCTGACAGCGGAAGCAATAGGCGTACGAGTGGTACCTTAGTTTGCTACAACATGAGTTAGACTTCTTTTTACATGTATATATCGTTATAACTACAATATGAAATTACTTAATTAATATTTTCAATTTCTTTACTTCTAAGAAAGACTATTTTCAAGTCATGGTATGCTTTGATTTTGAATTAAGCATATTTTACGTAAACCACCTTGGTGTATTTATTATGCAGATATTATACCGTGCTCATTTTTTCTTGTTTTTTTCGAATGCAGCTATATGAGCTTTCGATTGATCAACCTGGGTGTGCTCATGATTCTCTGCCCTGATCAAATTGCCTATCACATTACCCTCGGAGTTGAATCGTTCTTCAACAGTGCACATTTGAACAGATGAAAGCCATTCGTTATTAAAGCATTCCTCGATAGAGATACGACAAGCAGGCGCTAATTCAACCATTTGGCCTATTAAGCCTCTACAATTTTCAGGCAAAGCAAGCAATAATCTACCTGCACCCGTTTCATTGGAGGTGTGTGGTTTACCCTGAGTTTCTTCCACCTTGTCCAATTCATGATTCGCACCGGCATCAAGCGCTTCACCAAGCTCTTTCATGTTTTCGAGACCCACGTTAACCTTCTGAATTGGTGTCTTTTTCAACATGTCACTCAAGGTTTCGCCACTATTCCTTTCTGCAAAAAGCTTGAAGCTATTGTCTGTAAGTTTGGGTACTTTCCAAGGAAACTTTTTCAACATCATACAGCAGTAAATAATAGCAGCAGACCAGATATCAACAGGCCTAGGATCGTACTTATTAAAGACGCAAACCTCAGGTGCCAAATAAGGATCAGATCCCACAACTCCTTGCGCTTCAATCAATGTTTTCGTGAAAGGGTAGGAGAATACAACTGCAGATCCAAAATCAATTATCTTTACTATGCCTCTTTTGTCCACAACACAGTTATCTAGTTTCAAGTCCCTATGTGCCAAACCTATCGAATGAATATAATAAATACCCGACAAAATTTGCTTGAAACAACAATCAATTTCTTCTCGAGACATCTTATTCGACATAACTATAGCAAACAAATCAAAATCACAATACTCCATGACTTGATAAATTCTATCGTTCTCATAACAAATTTCAATAGTCTCGATAATGTTTGGATGTTTCAAAGTAGAACCAATACAATATTCACCAGTAATCTTCTTAGCATAGTCTCTCTTGCTTTCATTTTGATACTTGGCCCGGAACTCTTTAACTGCAAACATTTTCTTATCAGATAAACGAGAAACAATCCTCACAGATCCACCAGCACCTGCTCCTAAATTCTCCCCAAATTTACCATATCTTTTTGAAAATGGAAGCTGTTGCTGTGAGTTTAATATGTTCAGAACAGATGGACGTCTCTCGATAGGCTTGCTTGTTTTCTGTTGTAAAAAGGAAGGTGTTCGGCCGACGCTTGCAGATCCTGCGTTAAATCCAGTAACTGGCGACTGAGAGTATGATACATTCGATGAGGAAGACGTTAGATTCTGACCATATGACCCTGGTGGGAGATTAGAACTACCTGAAGTATTGATACTACTTCCATTCGATCGCAAAGAAGCCGACAAATTCGACGTTGTGGTTGTCTGTGAAGGAGACATTGAGCTTTTTCTGAAGAACCGTTTTAAATTTGCCATAGAATTATGCCTGCTAGGAAACTGGTTGGAATTTGCCGAGTCAGCAGAAGAAATCGAGGATGGTGAGCTGCCAGCTATACCATTAGCATAATCCTGATATGCGTTGTACGAATTATTGTAGAATGAACCAAGATCCGATGAGGACCCCTTCTTGTTCTTGCTTTTTGCGAAGAAATGTGATAAACCTGAAGATGAGTTTTGTTTACTGGCCGAACCTACTGACAGCGCTTGTGCCTGTGCCTGTGCCTGTGCCTGTGCATGTGCCTGTGCTACTCGCTGTTTAGAGATTATAAAACGAGGTTCGATTGCGGAAGAGTGAACTTGGGGAGACAGAATATGGATCGTTGATATGGGCTGTCCATTTGGCAAGTTGGGAATGTACGAGGGCTCTTGCGAACTGGCGGGAGAATTGCCTAAAGTGGAGCTACTTTCAGAAGCCACCAAATTTCCACGCCCCCCTGGAGCACTGTATGGAATGGAAGAAGACAAACTTTCTACTCCGAAGGCCCCATAGCTCATGAAGGATGCATTGGACAGTAAACTGCCGCTTGTCCCATGGCGACCTAGAGAGCGGGCGAGACCCCCTCTCCCTTGCAGGCCCACTGTTCTGCCAACATTTGTTCGAGGAGAAAACAGAAGATCCGCATCGGCTGAAGTCAAATCCCCCAAATCTCCACCCTCGATGCCTCCAAATTGGGTTCTTGAATTATCTCGTATTTCGATCCCAACTTCCTCCCCTGGAAGAGGACCCACGCCATCCATAACTTCTGTCTGCGCTGACCTTTTCTCCTCTACCATTTCAAGCTTTGCCCTTTCTGCATCTTGATTTAATGTAGTACTGGAATTATTCTTAGTATCTAAAGGTGTTGCAGTGTTTGAATTCGACTCATTCAATAGCCTAGTAAGAGAACTAACCGCCATCTTCCCGTTACTTCCGGGAAGGTTCTGCTTCTCTAAATCCATGCCCGTATACTCTTTGTATTAATGCCTCGAAGTATTTCTTCAATTTTGGCTTTTTCTTCTAATTTTTGTTTATCAAATAAAATGAAGGGAATTATGATATTAAGATCTTGCTAAATCCAAGGTTCAATTCTGCTCGCTCAAACCGAACGCTCGGATAAATTATTGATAAGCGCGTGATCCGTTCTTGCGATAACAAATAGTGATAGAGGTTTTACTCAAGACGTTAGAGGTTAGGCTATTGATATAGTTCTAATGTCAATAGAAGCGTATCATAGCTATGCCTTATTCTACCACTGAAGAGCCAACGTGAATCTCTAGCAATAAAATAATAAGAACATATGTGTACATCTCTTCCCTTAGGTTTTGTAGACGAAAGAACTACTCAAAATGTACGTAGTTCGAACGCTGCTAGCTTGAATACATTCGAAAACTCCAGTGCAATCAAGGATTTCTTTAAATTCTAGTCTTGGAAGTTCTGAGACTTCTGGAAGGATATAGTTAAGGAAAAGAAGAAGAAGCTGGCTGACAGAATACGCCAGAGAGATTCTCGCCAGATTGAAAATAGTAATGCTTTTGGAGGTAAATACACTATACGTTCTATAGAGCTGATTTCGCCTATTACAGAGCATCTTCTATACGAGCAATTGTTTTTTCATCAATATCGGAATGGTATTGAGCGATCTATTAATGTGTTAGTTTGGGATGAAAGGAAAATAAAAATAATAGGAATAATATGTAGCAACTACCAGAAACGTAGAAGCCCCTGTTGCCGTAAAGTGTATGAATAAGCAGTCACATCAAAAAAGGCATATATCCATGGAAGACATGACAACGCAATTATAAGGCACGAGATGGACAAATATAACTGTCTACTTATTTTTCTTAGTCACACTTGTTCACTGCCATGAAGAATGTACCTGGTAACGAAACTAAGCTCACGAAGAAGATATTGGCCATGTATCCAGGACGACACTGGGCAGCCAAAGGCTGCCTACTTTTTCTTGAAATCGGACGAACTAGCTGAGGGGCCTTGGGGAAAAAGAGGCAATTCCGAACCAGAACTCTGGGAGGGTACTCCAATCAGAGATCGAAGCTTACTTAAAGTCTGATCTAGATCACTCAAATTATCAGGTTTTCCAGTAGCGGCTCCAGATGATGTGGCTTCCTTGCTATCAGATCCACCCTTGGATTTTTGAGGCAGAGCCTTCTCTCTTTTTTCTTGTTTTTTCCTTTCTATTGCTGATTTCTTTTCTATATCATTCAAAACCTCTGCAGTCTTCTCAAATAAGGCTACTTGAAGCTCCTCGTTTTCAAGTGCTTTAGTTCTAGGCTTAATCACCTTGCACTCCTGAATAATATTTCCACCAGACGAGGATTTAAATTTTGGTGCAGTTAACGCATAGAAGAAGGACTGGGCGCCTTGGTGTGAGCTTTTAAGTAATAAGAAAAACACAGGATACAACAAGAGATACAAGAAAAGCCCCATGATAGAACCCATAGATAAAAATCTCCTGGTGGAAGGACTGCGCATAAATCCCGGATTGACAATATTGACTCTGACATTGTTTGGGGCTTTATCTGGTCGTTCATAAGAGTCTAGCTTTCTTTGAAACTCCATAGCAAACATGCCTAGCATTAGCTTGGATGATCCAAATACTTTCCAAGGCGAGCTAGCAGGATACCGTTTATCAATCCAAAAAGGATCCTGAAGGTCTATGTCGCCAAACGCTTGCGATGAGCAAGTAGAAACCACAACGCGTACATCACGGTCGGGCGGCTGCACTCGTAGTGACGGCGAAAGTAACGTGAGTAAATGGTAGTGAGCGACGTAGTTAACCCCAATTTGCTTTTCAATTCCGTCTACAGTGACCTGTCTGGATTTACCCATGGGCAAGCACTCAGCTGCACAACAGATTATACCGTCTAGTCTCCTAGGAGGCTGATTATCAAGCCACTTCGTTGAAAACTTTCTGATCGAGTACAATGAGTCAAGATCACAGTCTTCTGCGTAAATCATAAAATTCCCCGTCCTTTCTCTCATATCCTCCACAAAATCCACTATCCAGCTATCCTGTGTGGACCTCACTAAGAGAATGATCTGAGCGCCCTTCAGGGCCAACTCGTATGCAATAGAAGCACCCAATCCAGATGTTCCTCCTGTGATAAGAAAAACTCTGCCATGCATTTCCCGTTCCCATGTATTAGATGCTCCACCAAAATAAAATTTAGTGCCTCCAATAAGTGCCAAAAGAGGACCATAAGTTTTAATATACTTCCATCCTGGAACATTCTCTGGTCCGTCAAAAATAAGTGCTCCAAGAAAATCAAGAGGCATTACAACAAAGATTCTTTCAGCTTATCGTACTTGTTACTACGTGGGAAAGAGAATGGGTGGAAATCGATATAGACGTGATCCTGCAGATAATGTTCTTGATGGATTCTGTTTTTTTTTTTTTTTTTTTTTTTTAGCATCTAGCTCTTCACACATCATCACTGAAAACTCGACCTTCGTTTGATTCAGTAATGGATGAAACATTATTCTACATTTCGGAGGGTAACACAGACTCGAAGGATTCTCAGGGGTCCTTCGCTCATGCTGTATCTATACATGGTCCGAAGCTGTATGCTTCTTTCAGGGAAGCAGATTGCTTTAGGAATGGGGCAGCACTGACGGGAGCGGGAGCTGGCGAAAGACTCTTCATCGCGAATAAACATAAGGCACTTTTGAGTGTATATGTATGGGGAAAAGAGGGAGTTGAACAAAGAATGCCAATTCCGGAAGCTCTCTGTTGCATTGCATTGTGTGAGCACCCCAGAAGAACATCAATCGACTCAAGTAATAGCACCAAAATTCCTAGCTTCAGATTGCCGTATATTCTAGCTGGCGGTACTAGTTCTGGGAGATTATACTTGTGGGAGCTTTCATCTGGTAATTTGATGACTGTCAGAGATATTCACTATCAAGCCATTACAGTACTAAAATTTTCCGCGTGTGGAACCTTTCTCATATCGGGAAGTGAAGATACTCGCTGTATAGTATGGCGGACTGCTGATCTTTTGCCCACATTTATGTCGGGTGAATTACCTTCTAAAACCGTAAAACCATTTGCAGTGTTCACAGACCATACATTACCCATCACAGACTTATACGTATCTCAGATGGGGTTAGTGAATGATTTGCGCATCTACAGTTGTTCGAGGGACGGAACTTTAAGGGTGTATGACTTGCTCACAAAGCAACTCCTAACTACATTCGTCTTGCCTTATCCCATTGAATGCGTTACTGTGGATCCGGCAGGAAGGGCATGTTATGCTGCGTTAGCTAATGGGTCGATAAGATCAATACCAATGTACTCCGTTAATAAAAAAAATGCTACTATAGAAAGTATTGGTGGTATTGGTAAAACAATTACAATGGACTCGGATCCCGATTTGTTACACTCTTTTATAATGCATAGAACGGAGAACGCGACATCAATGAAGAATGGTAATAAGAACTCTCACGGCGTGCTGCCAGTAGTTACATGTTTGGAGCTATCTATGGATGGATCCATCCTTTTTTCTGCCGATACATTAGGCAGAGTGATTGCATCTGATGTTGCCTCAAAGCAAATCATCAAGTCATTTCCTGGAACAAAAAGTGCTATTGCTCACATTGAAGTCAGAAAGCTCTCTTTGCCGAGGGAGGTGGATATGGTGGGCACAAATAAGCATAGCAGAAATTCAAATTTGGTGCCACCTTTAAAAAGAACCTTAATCTCAGAGGATCAGTTAGATCACCATGTTTACATTGAGATACCTAGTGATGCCAAGAATGAGCAAAACTTGAACAATTGGCTAGATGAAATAGCCCGCGAGGAGATGGCTTTCAAAAACTTTTCGAATATTGATTCGTCTGTCAAGGTTGCGAAGAGTGACGAATCTCAAGATTCTGAATCTGAATCCTTGAGAATCAAGCTCAGGAAAGTTTCAGAGGCATATGAAAATATGAGAAAAGTGCATGAAAAATTAGTCGATGATCATAAAAATCTACTTAGAGAGTCTAAATAGTATGCTGTACCATATACTTAATGCTTACTTGAAGGAGATAGCGGTCTATTGAATCCGTTTTTCCTGTTCATGTAGGTTCTGTATTCAGAATTTTTCTCAGCCTTAGCAGTTCCGCCTTTCGTCCCTCTGACATGCTTTCCTTTTGTGCTATCGAATGCTCCAAAACCCATTAAACGAGCCATTTGCTCATCTGGGTCCTCGATTATGGAATCTTCTGGGGTATTTACGCTACTAGTTGGTGCTCGGACTCTGTCATCGGCTTCTACGGTCCGTTTTGTTGCTATTGATATAGGCTTGCTCTTAGTGAGCTTTGTTTCATCTCTTACATGCCCTTTTCCTCTTTGGGACTTCTGGTTTGAACCTTCATTGCTATGAGCTCGTAGATGTAGAGTCCTCGATTGCGGGGAAATTGAGCGAGAACGATCAATTTTATAACGGTGATCATTATTGGCTCTTTTATTGTCAAAGCGACTTCTTGAGGTAGAGTTACTAGGGATGCCACTCATATAGGTTTTATTTCAATGATAGTATTGGTGTTAAAGATAAAATGTTTCTGTGCGCGATGAAATTTCATCTCATCTCATCTCAAAATCGAAGTTACTCTTAATACACCTCAATATAAAGTAAAGTTAAAGCTAATGAAATGAGTGAATCTGCGAACCTCACGAAGAAAAAAAGAAAGGCACTTCAATTTAGAGGTAAGATCGATGTCGAGCGCAAAGAAAAGCCGGAAGCTAAGGAGGGAAATGAGGACGTTAATGAAAAAAACCCTGAATCCGGAGTAAAGAGAACTTCTGCAGAGGTAGAAAGTGTGCAGGGGGAACCGCCTAAGAAAAGGAAGACAAGAAGAGGAAAGAAAGGCAAAGGAGCAGCTAATTCTCGTGGCCCTCGATTTATACTCTTTGTAGGTAATTTACCGTATGACATTAAACAGGCAGAACTCGTTGCACATTTCAAGACAGCTAATCCCGATGTGATTAGAATTAGACAAGATAAAGGAATAGCTTTTCTAGAGTTCGAAAAGGCTAAAACCAATATCCAGAGTCAAATGGATCTGGCGTTGAAGCTTCATCATTCTATAATCAGAAATCGTACTATTAATGTTGAACTTACGGTTGGCGGAGGGGGAAATTCTGACGCGAGAATTGAAAAACTCAAGCAAAAGAATGAAAAGTTACGTGAAAAAATGAAACAAGAGATTAAGAAGAAAAAAGTTCAAAAAGGAAATAACAATGAACTGAAAGACTCTCAGCAGGGAGTACACCCATCTCGTATGCCACTCATAGATTGATTCTAAACTAATATATACAATAATCATGTAGTTATTAAGAAGTCTTTTATACAATCCTATCTGCATTTAGAAACTTCACCAAATTAAATGGTTGTAAATGATAATAATACAAGTATATGACTATAGTATCTAGTTACCTGACCAGAAAGAAAAGGTGCTGAATGCCCAGTATCCTCATAATATAGTGCACTTCTTAGCCTTTTTCACCTTCCTTTTTCTTGGAGTCTCCGCTTTAGCTGAACTTCCGGAAACAAATCCGCTCACAGGTTGTGAAGGCGCTGGTGCTGATTCCTCCTTGGGAGGATTCAAAACCGTCCTGATAGCAGTATCAAAAACTTCTTTCACACCAACCTGTGTCGCAGCAGAGCATTCCAAATATCTGACAAAGCCTAATTCCTTGGCCAATTTGACTCCTTGCTCATACGTAATTGGCTTCTGGCCCCTCTCTTCGAGGCTATCGACCACATTCAAATCTTCCCGCAAATCAACCTTGGTCCCGATCAATAAAACTAGTATATCCTTAGGCGAATGATGAAATATTTCAGGAGCCCACTTATTCTTCACATTTTTGAAAGAGTCTGGATTCACTACTGAAAAACAGCAGAGAAATATTTCAGTTTGAGGATAACTTAATGGCCTTAGGCGATCATACTCGGCTTGTCCCGCCGTATCCCATAATCCGAGCTTGATAGGCTCTCCATCTATCATTACAGATGCCGAGTAGTTATCAAATACCGTTGGGATGTAGTCACTGGGGAATGTGTTAGTGGTATATGAAATAAGGAGACATGTTTTACCAACTCCACCATCTCCTATAACCACGGATTTTATACTTCTCATATCAGTTTCTTCTATTTCTCTCGTAAATTTGCTTAAGTACTAATTCTATACCTCAATTTTTATCTGATGTGCCTAGGGATTCCCTTTCAAGACCTTTAAGGTAATTTACTTATTAAATTCCGTGATGATATGTTTGCATTTCTTAAGTGGCATGTATTGGGCTTACACTTCACGACTTTAAAAATGTCGTGAAGAAATTTTCCGATGTCGCACGGCCAAGGCCTAGAGATAGGGTCAAAGATTCAATTTCGTCGAAGAGATTAATAGATACTGAATAAACATGCAATATAGAGATATCCTACCCATTGGTACAGCACTAATTATTTCTGCAACCTCATTTGGGCTTGGTCTCATTTATAGTAACCTTCCTTATGATGTTCATACGTTGTGGAGGCTAGATGAAACAGGTGAACATTTTCAACAATCCTTGAACCACTACTCAGTATGGGCCAATGCACCTTACTTTGTTTACCACATTTTGCACTTTGTTATCTTCGTTGGGCTTGTGGGTTGTTTCATTAAATTGTACAAACCTCACCCCGATGTAAAGTACTTTGAATACGGTACGCTAGTTATGTATATGTTGGGAATTGTGATCTATTTGAGCAACATGAGAATTGGTATCAACAGTTGTATAACAGGTGAGTGGGGAGATGTTGATATGCACACAGGTATCAATGTTATGGCTGCTTCTCAATTTATAATTGTTTTTGCTTTGGTGGGCGTCTTACTTTTACAAGGAGGCTTATACTACGCTACTTGGTATGACGCCAAGTTGAAGAAGGAGTTTTTCGAAAACGAGAGGAAGAAGGTTGAGGCTGGTAAGGAAAAAGCATCTATTACAGAGGAAGGAGAGTCGCAGGAACTCCAGGATATCTCTTCAAAGTCTACAGGAGCTTCTACCTCAAAAGGGGCATCTAAAGCTGCTGCAAAACAAACTTCCAAAGGAAGCAGCAAGACCAAGAAAAAGAGTAAATAGCGTAATCATATAGGTTTAAGCCTTTAGATTTAATGTTAATACACTAATTCTGTCCAAGTTGGAATGATTGTGCGTATATGCAGGTTTTATCCGTAGCCAATGAGACACAACAAAGTTCAAATTATTTAGTCAGTGAAAGTTTATCAAGAAACTATAGTCTATCCACCAAAGATGAGTGCCAACAAAGTCTATGGTGATTATCCTATCTATTTCAGGCAGCCAATAAGAGTAAGTAAGCTCTATTGATTAGTGTTCCGTTGGTGCTCTGACTTGAGTAATTTTCTCATGTGCATCATCTACAGTTCGGCTTCAGTTCAACATATCTCGTGAAGGTTTGCGGAGATCGAACAAGTTGCATTCTTTTCGGATCCATGTCCTTCTCTATAGATTAGAGGCGATACTAACGAAATCTAGTGGATGCGCTATCACGCACATAATAGTCCACATTTCTTTTGGTCTATTGCATTGGGAGTGTCAGCTCCTATATTATTATTCGCTACGCCATTGAGAAGAAAGGTTCTATACGCTGACCATGAGCCAGTCCCTAAGGTCTACCCGTTACCTACAAGGGAGAGAGATCCGAAATTGAGTGGTTTTGATGATGAGTAAATCGCTGTCTAACCTTCGTCTTAGCAGAATTGAACTTGGCTCTCAAAGTGCATATATGGGAGATCTTTTGTTACTTAATGACAAGGTTATATCAGAACCTTGCTACATATGTTTTTCATAGAGTGATGGCTACTTCAAGTACGCTCTCAAAAAGAATCACTAAAACCTCTATTCAACGCCGGCGCTGATATCGTTAGGCTCACAAATATACAGCTTTCTACGATGTTCTACTTACTATACTCTAACTTGTATCTAGTTTAGTCCTAGTCTCCTTTCACCTTCTTGAATTATATAATCGAAATAGGCGTGTACCGTGCAAGAAGTTGAAGATAATTTTTCATACTTCAGGTAGGAATACAAGAAATAGCAGCAGCAGAATGCTTGGTAGAATATCTTTGGCGCGTATTATAAGGCCGCTGCGGGCCCTTCGGTGGCAGTATAGTGCTTCGGTCGATTTTCCTAGATACTTTCATGGTACTCTGCTCCTCAGAAACTCTAACTTTTTTGGACAATTGACGAGTAATAAAGAATCTGAAACAAGCAAAGAGGTTTTAAAAGAGGCAGAGGATGTGAAGGCTGAAGATGTTACTCCTTCTACTGACAAGTCTTTGCAAGAATATTATCTCGCCGAGGCGAAAAAAGAGCAGATATTAAGCTCGAAGTATATCCATCCTTTGAAGAAGAAACTATTTGATCTTAATGTAGCCAAGAATGGGTTTTACAAGAATAATGAGGTCATGAAGGATCCGGAGACGGGGAAGTTTTATAAACTCTCTCTTACTCTTAAGGAGATTGAGCTCCTTGAGCCTTCCATTTATTTGCAAAGCTACCGAATCAAGTCATCTATGAAGAAGGCCACCGTTGTCAATAGATTTGTGAGAGGCTTCAATGTCAAGCATGCCATCAACCAGCTTCATTTTAATCCCAAAAAGATGGCTACAGAGTTGGAGAAGTTATTAAAGACCGGTCTCGCGCAGGCCCGTGACATGAATCTTAATGAAGACGAATTGTACATTCAGGCTTTGTGGGTAGGCTCTGACGGAGACTGGCCCAAGCGATTAGATCCCAAGGGAAGAGGTCGTTCTGGTGTCATAAGGCATCGTTACGTGCACCTCAAAGCGGTTCTCAGAAGTGGAGTCACTAAAAAAAGGTTACAGTGGGAGAAGGAACAAAAGCTCCTTTTATCAAAGCCCAGGATGTTCTTGAATAATGAACCTCTCAATTTTAGAGTACAACCTTTCTATAAATGGTAATCCTTGTATATACGAAAATTACTTCGGGCGATAGTTGGCGTATAATTTCGTTAACTATCGTCTTCTGAGTTGTAATTCATACTAAAATAAGTAATCTACTTTGCAGTACTTCCGACTTCAATGCTCCTCGGAGCGCAATCAGATCCGCATCATACACCAGAGTAGTGAGTATAAAAGGATTATGAAATACGAAACACAATATATGACTAATTTATTTTATCGTCAAAAAGTTAAGAAGCCTATCGGAATAAGATAACAAGTAGTGATATCAACGGTGATCATAAATCGTTGTCGGATATTTATACTGATACTTAAGGCTTCAAGTATAGAAGCCTTTAAACACGCCACCCCCCTTAGTGAGAATAAGTAGCTGTTGGCATACAAAGTGGCAGCAGTGATACAAAGTGAGAAGTTTGATAGGTGAGTATGGGATTAAAGTATACGAATTTTTTTGATAGCTCGAGTTATGAGCCGGCAGATACTCAAATTATCATATGTCGAGGGTGCTCATCACATTTATGCCTATCTCAGTTAATACTATCAGATGAATTTAGGGGCTCCAGTGGGCCTGCCTACCTTGTAGACAAGCTAATCAACTATTCACCGGATCCCGACTTGGAAGAAACGGTAATGCACACTGGTACATATGTAATCAGGAAGGTTAGATGCCATCAATGTAATTGCAGACTCGGGTGGACTTACAAGAAGTCATTTTCGTACTCTCAGACATACAAGGAGGGCAAGTTTGTGATAGAGCGAAAATATATTAAGATGATCCCAAACAACCTGTCAACTGCATTGCTAGTAGAAAAAGCGCGATTAAGCAGTCGCCGTCGCTCATCGGGGGCTTCTTCGGGCTCGTCAATTGAATATAGTCCGTCTTCTGAAATCATCTTGAGAACGGGGACAACAAAGCAAAGTCGTGATTTTAAAATAAGAGGTATTTCCGGAACTTCTATTGACCTAGGTAATGGTCAGAGCGGATCTTTTTTCAATAGATTGCGATTCCAAGGTGTGGATAAGGAAGAGTTGGATGAAGATCAAGATGTTTTTGTTGATGTTTAATTGGAAATACTTCGTATAAGTAAAAGTTCCGTGAAAGTTGTTGTCTTTGAAGGCAATTTGCTCATTTGATAGCACTCGCAAATTTCCTTGGTCCTTTATGAAAGTTTGAGCCACAACTTAACCTTTTGACGCCATGATTTATTGAATTTTTCATATTTTTTCTATTATGCTGTTTTTTTCTCTTTTTTTTTGATTAGTTTTTTTTCTGTTTCTTTACTTAATTGTTTTACGGATAGGGTTCAAACGTTGGAGGTAATTGGGTCGTTTTGAAAGTCATATACTTCGCTATGAGGTAAATATAGGTATTTTTGATTCCTATATATTCAGAAATACTATGTAGGTAATAAATCTATTTTGAATAACATAGTAAACTCGAAATGCGTGTTTTGCTTGCAGCCGTAACGTGTAAATTAATATGCTACAGTTAGATTTTAGAATGCTTTTCTAGACGATTGATATTTGGGTCGATCCTTCTCTTCCTCGTCTTGGGAACCAATTTAGAATAGACTAGAACGTATGCAGAGGTATCACTCAATGCTTCCTTTTCATTGATTTTATTGATATATTCATCATCATAAGTTGACCACGTACCGTCAGGTTGAAGGCAATGTGCAACGTAATGACCTGACAGAATAGATCTTCCCTCATGCACAATGACTGCGATGAGTTGATACATCGTGGGGTCATTATTCGTAGTATACTTTGTCAACTCTAAAGATTGAGGGTAAGAAATCGGCTGTTTCATTTTAGAAGAAGAATTCCCATCAAACTTGAATCTCTTTAAATGAACTGTTAAGGTTTCAGGAGCTTTGTCGATGGTACTTATCTTAGAAGCGTTCGTTCTTTCTTTACATTTCTCACAGTAATACCCTGAACTTTTATCACCCTTGTCAATTTTGATAAGCTCATTCGAAAAGAAATCTTGAATCGACTTTTCAATCGAATATTTCGGAAGCTGGTCATTCTGATGAGTTAAGTTATTTCTCCTCTTATTAAAACCTAACGACAAGTCGTAAAATTCTTGTTTTGTATCCGAAATATTGTTGCATTTCTTACATGTAACTCTTTGATGCAATAAGCCACCAAAAATATCATATATAATAGAAGTATTCAACTTATGTCCTTTGGGAGTTGAATCTTCTTGCAATCTCGACATCAACGACATGAAATATTCGTGCGAATCTTCCTGCTGCCAAACGCTCATAGTGCAATTGATATCATCCAAACACTGTATTATTCTTTTTGGGTTTATGTATTTGGGTTTCTTGCGTTTAGAACTATCTCCGAATCCCCACATTCTTTTCGAAAGATCGGCCAAGACATAAGATACACATCTTGATCTTAATATCGAGTCATATTTACCAGCATTTATGTCATTCAAATAATGTTGTAGAGCAGGTATATGTACCATAGCCTGAATAGCTGAATTCATGTAGCAAGTTACACCATGGTTTAATAAACCATTAGGTTTGAGTTTCAACATAGCATTCCAATTCTTTGTAATGCGCTGCGACACTTGCGGATTATCTTCTGATGGGTTTTGACCTAATTTGTAGAAATGAGCAAGTTCCAATTTTGGGATCTTCGTGGAACTATCATCAGTCACCTTTCCCTTATTTCCATCGTCAGGGGAAGTTGGTGGTGTTGAGTTCGTGTATTGTTTTTCCTCGTACTCTAAAGAGTCCGATTTTAGGTTTTTAGTGTTTTTCAAGTCCATCTCGTTTGTAGTATTTACATGATCTTGTTTCAAGTCATCCCTTAAGCTTTTCATCTCGTCTTGTTCCAAATCTTCTTCTGAAAAGGAGGATTCTGAATCTGAATTTGAAGAGTGTTCTTCAAAATCTGAATCCTCGCTTTCGTGATCACTTGAGGTTGGTTCATTCTCCCTCGTTTTCATTGTACTATGGTCATCTCTTTCATCGACTTCGCCACTAGCCTCCTCCAGCGAAGATCTAGATATTACAGTCTCGTTCAACCTGAGAGGCTTCACTTTGGTGTTTTGATTCCCCGGGTTAAGCGCTATGTCCATGCGAGCACTGCTGATATCAGATGGATATTCTGAAGCAGATTCATATTGCGAATCAGATATCGATTCCAGATCTGAATGACTTTTTTCTGCAAATTTGGAGTTTGCAGGAATTTCCTCTTTTTCTACTAATTCTCCTATATCCTCATCAACTGGTAAAGTTCTGACATGGCCACTGTTGAGCTTCTTCCTTTTCGCAGCCCTTTTCTCGCCCTTTGTTAAAAATTTCTTTCCTGCGTATGCGGCTACAGCTTCGGCCATCGTCCTAGGTCTTCGCATATCTTTCTCGGCTTCTCTGCCTGAAGGTATGTCTTTATCACCTCTACGTGTGTTATCAGTCCCTCCGCTGTGATTGCCCGTTTCGATGCACTCTTTCCCTAGGATTATGCAGTTTTCAGGCGTCTGGATCTGCTCAACTTCAGTAGTTTTTTCCCGAACAAACGCTAATGGATTAGATAAAATGTCTTCCAAAAAGGGGTTAGATACACCAGAATCGAGTTGGGGATGAGAACTCATTAATCTTGTCCCTCACTAACTAAGATCAGCAACAATGAGAATAACGTCTTCGCCTCACCTGGCTTTCTAATCTCGTGCAATAGACACAAAGTCAAAAATCGAATAACTCCTAAATGTGAACGATTTTTAGGTGATAACACTTTATAACTCTAACGTTGATGTATTTAACTGATTACGAGCTTAAAAGGTATTATCTTTTAAAGATGATTTGAAGAATACTCTAGTTATTGTGCCTTGCCGCTATCCGAGTCCCTGGGACTTCTCTCTTCACGCAGCAGGAACAAATTTTCACGGGTCGTGTAATAAAGGAAATTTCGTAATAGTAAACATTGCTATATACATTACATAGATTGAGGAGCAAAGAGATCGAGCTTTGCTTTCATAAACAATAAGTCTCTTAATTCCTTGGTCTTAATCTCATTGCACTGACTGTAGATGCTGAGATGCGATTTTGGTAGCATGCTAGATTGAGAAGATGTTTTCGATGACTTGGACGACTCTCCTGTAAAATGAGATTTCCTAAGAGCACTCTTTTTACGTGTATCGGTATATTTGGGTAATGCTGTAGTCTCAGGATATCGTACCAAATCATCATCTTGTATTCTTGTAGTCCCCTCTGGGAGATCAGACTCATAGATCAGACTGAAATCTGTTCCACGGTTGTTCATCTCTACGTCATTGTCTTCTCCCATTGCTTGGTTATCGTCGCTTTTCGTGTTTGTACATTCTGACTTTGATAGCAATTTTGATGCCATTCCAGGCAAATTTATGAGTGAGTTTGAGCCACTATCAATTGATACAACTTCATCTAAATTTATGCTGTCATTGGATACGGATACCAATTTTTGCCTATAAGGTTTTTGGGAAAGCTCTTGATCGCTATTCATCTCATCGTCACTTGACAGTGGTGACATATGATGCAGAGAGTCCGGAGATATAGCTTGTCTAAGACTTCCTACTTCTAATCCTTCTTGAATTAAATTATGAAAATTAGAGTCAAACCTCCGTAAATGAATTTCTTGCATTTTATGCGTATTCAAAGGTTTTATTTGCCGAAGCTTTTCAGTTATGTCATTGATGCTCTTCGTGAGATCCCGCTCACGTATCAAGTTAGCCTTTTTAGATTGTGCTAAATAATCTGCCCAGGAAGACTCTGAAACAAAATCCAGAACAAAAAGATCTAGTTCAGAACGAAAATATTTAATTTGCAATGAGTAGTATTTATCTGAATGGGCTCCGAACTCGTTCTTCTTTGATTGTGGAATTTCCTTTTGATTATTCCTTTTCGAAACTTGACCTTTCTTGTAGCCCTCCGGATAGCTCCTAAATGCCCCTATATCCACTTCCCCACTCTCAATTGTTCGCAAAGGATCGACCACAATAGCTAAATAAGGGTCTTGAAAGTTTTGATTTAATTGTTGAGTAGAAACATCAATTCCCGATAACCAACAACCGTATCCTGGATGTGAATGATACCATCCTACAATATTCTCTCTCTTCCCAATTTGCTTCTGGAGGTCAAGATATTGAACCATGTACTCGTATCCTTCTGCCTGTGCATTGACCCTTGTTTCTGTACCTTCAACTGGAAGAGGATAAGCATCTACCACAATTATTGCCCCCTTACTTATCTTACCTATCAACATACCCATCACTTCAATGGTAGAGCCTCTATTTGCATGTTCACAGATCTTCATTAATGCTAATGAAGATATGTATGCTGTCTTGAAATAATTAGGATCCGATGACCAGGGCTTTTCTTCTTCTTGCACTTCCCTACTTAATTCTTGCAACTTACCAAATTCATTTGTCGAACTAAAATCCTTGCAACCAGATATATGTTTAAAGGAAGACGAATCTTCAAAATCTAGCTTATTTATTAATTCATATATATTCATAATGAGACATTAAGACTAAAGAGCTATGGCTTCTAGTTTTATTTTTCTCCCTCGCTATTCTCACTTTTTTGCTTACATCAAAAATGGTGCATGTTGCAGGCACCAGTTATCCATTCGAATAAGGAATGATGAGTTACAGATATCCTACAACTACAACAACAGCACATTGGGAGCGAGCAGATGCCATCTTTTGATTCAAATTTTCTTATCTCTTGTGTTTGATTTTTTTTTTTGCTTTTCTTTTTTTTTTTTTCGGTCAACCATATGTTGTGTTGGATGGTAAGTTTTTGATTATACTCACTTTGAAGCATCGAAGGTATCTTCAAATGTATACTCCTGATCATTAGATGGAGAACAATACATTGGAAATGGTACTCCAAATCCATTGTTTTGATTATACTCAGACCCCTGGTATGGCACAAAATAATGATAAGGGCTATAATAGTGTGAATTAGAATTTGGCATAACCTCATTTGTAGGAATATAATAAAAATATGGGACACTTTTGCTCTTATTGTTTCCATACTTCGTGAACTTAGATACTTGGGTGGCAAACATGTCAGATTTCTCGCTATTGACGGCGCTCGAGGCAGAGTACCCACTTTTTGCCAAAGTATGCGAGTCATAAGTCTGTACACTTTCTGGTGGGGTAGGAGATTCGTCCTTTAAGTCTGACTTTAATTTATCCCAACCTTCAAATTTAGTGGCTTTCTTTTTACCCATGGATGAAGTTGGGTAACTAGGAATGTTCTCTCCTTTGTTATTGTGATAGTTATTCCGAGGTCTAAGAATATTAGGCGGACAGTTCAATTTTGAAGGAATGGGTATAGGAATAGGATAAAGCTGCTGATTATTGAAGGGAGACATCTTTCTATAATTAGTACCTTTTTTCTTTGGGCCCGCTGCCATTTTCTTATTGAGATTGATAGGGGGAGGAGCCAATGCAATGCCATTTGACTTAGAAGGGCACTTATTCGTCATGTGTACTTCCCTATATTGGACATGCATAGTCCTATCCATGAACATGGAATGATTTTCTCCCTCTACTGCGCTTGCAGCACTGCATTCTTCTTTGTATTTCACAAATGCAAAAGTATTGGCTGGTTTCTTCACAATAGTTGCTTCTTCAATGTTCCCATGACGCTTAAACCTTTCGATGATATCTTTTTCAGTTACTGCAGGATTAAGTTGGCCTATAAATATGGAGAACTTGTCAAAAGTTATTGCGCTCTCCTCTTGTTTGTGTTTATAAGAGGTATTTGTAGCCCTATTTTGTGGGTAAAGCTTATTCGTATTCGAATCATCTGCATCTATATTTTGTGCCCATTCCACGCTTAATACTGGGCTTTCAGATAAATTTGCAAATGCTCGAATTGCATCATTACGATAAGCGTACTTACAAAACCAGCTTCTCGAGGACTTGACTTGCACTCCGCGCTTTTTCAAGTTGCCCAATTCATCGCTTGCAACAATCTGTTCAATTTCGCCAAAAAACTCAAGATTGTCTTTCATAGCTCTTTCCGACTTAGTAACCTTTGATGTAACGAAAATTGTTCTGTTCACCTTAGCGGCTTCGCATCGAAGACTACGCCCATCTAAGTAGGAATTGTGACCATGTAGAATTGCATTTTTGGAATCCTGATCGTTCGTATACTGAACAAAAGCATACGGCCGATCTGATGGATCCCTCAAAACTTTCACGGTTGCAAGTTTGCCCCACTGAGCAAAGTGTTTCGTGACTGAGACACATAACTCGTCGTCTGTTTTACTTGAACAAAGGCTTGCCACAAAGACGCAGCTTGATGGTCTTCCCCTGGGAATCGACTCAGTCTGGCCTGAAATTGTTCCCAAGTTGGTAGATCTTGGATTTTCGTTCTCTTTTGTACTATCTTCGAGATGGGCGCCAGGCTTCCCCTCCTTGTCACTTGCCCTTGACCACCTCGAGCCCTCGTTCTCCTTCGATGATTCCTTTTCAACTTCTGTACTACCTTTTTCGTCAACATTCACGAGCGGCTCGTGTACATCATCATTCCCATTACTCACCTTCTCTCTCCCAGCGGCTATTTCTTCAATCCCCAAATTTTTACTTACTATCCCCTTCATTTCCCGAGAGGTATTCTTTATTATGTCTCCTTGCTTTTCAGAGTTGCTGTTCAAGTTTATTGAGGTAGGTCCTCTCTCCATTGTTGCCTTTTTTTGCATTTCCTAATGTTCCTCAGTGTTCAATAAAATTCTTTCGAGATTACTATTATAATCTCCTACGCTGCCTTTAACTATTAGTGAAACAATTGTTAACTTGAATTTTTAAAATGGAGTCTTAGATGAAGATATAGCTATATTGTTTACAGTGGATTTCAGTGCTGTAAAAGTGTTAATCTACTTATATATATATTCCACAAAAGAAGTAATTATTGGCTGCAAATTTGTAATAGGTTGTCGTGCGCCTAACACACACAAGACTAAAACGAATATTAAATTGAGAAACAAGCAGCATTCGTCGTGATAGGTATTTAAGCAACATGGTATGTCCTACATGACTAGAAAGTAGAATTCTTGGTCAATAAGCTTAAATTATTCACAAAAGATGAAGCTTTCTATAAAATCAAGAACCTTACAATTCGTTTTAGCGCTTGTATTGCTTGTTATCTCCGCTATATTGTTGAAGAACAATAAATCTTTAGAGGACACTATTGAGGACTTAGAAGTTATCTATAAAGCACTCAACTCTACTGGTATTTTAGACCTCCAGAAGGACGTAAATTTTACTCTTAGCAGCAAAAACGCAGGTAGTATTTTAGGTTTGGTTGCAAGCGCCATGACTGTGACAAGTCACACGGGCCTTATCTCGCTAAATACGGTCCAAAGATACCAAAAAGGAGGTCCTTCATTTACACTCAGAGATTCCAAAAGTATTATAGGGAAATTAGGGCTACCTCAGACAGGGTATCTTGCCACATTAAGTGGCACAGAGATCAGCTCGTTGGGAGTCTGGTTCTCGACATTTATTGTCCAGACAGCAGAAAATGGAAACTGGAATTGTGACGATATAGAAAGCCTCCTCTATCAATACGATATAAATGGAGACTCCGTTCTGGATTATATGCTAGAAAACTTTTATCTACAACTGGATTCTTTAAATTCGAAACAGCTTCCAGCTAACTGGTCAAGCGTAGAGGCTTTCCAGAAACAATCACAGATGTTACTTAAACTTTCTAATAACTGCAAGATCAAAAAGGCGTCCATAGCTATTTCATGTTTGGGTTTAATTTCATACGTCCTAACTGGCTCACTAGTTGGGTTTTCTGCGATGAAATTATTTTCCTCATTTAAAGCTCTAATTAATGAGCACGAGGATAAAATCACTAAGCTGCCACATTTTTTAGTTTATACGGATCCTTTACTATTCCCAACTATTGAGATAGACGATGATATGATGTCCTTCCCTTCCATACACGATGACCTGTGATATCTTTATTCAATCCAGAGGTAACTGAATATCAGTCTCTCTACAGATAGCTTGTATTAATTATAACTATTTTTTCAATAGCTTCTAGATTATAAAAAGCGATAGAGCTGTTTCGCGGTTTTTCACAAAGTTACGCTGAAACTGAGAAAACTGCACAATAAAAACACAATAGAGTTGACAGACCGCATGCTTATAGCGCGCCCCTCATACAATTGAACAGTGGGCGACGGATAAGCGTATGTCTCGCTAGTTTCGCTCTTTCTGCAAGTTTCTCTCACAATGGTGGTGGTGATCTCATGTGTATGAGTTACCGTAATAAATTGTACTGATTCGAAGCTTGCTGATGATACTTCAGTATTTTGGGTTACGGAGGACGTGACGTCAGCCGTGGTGTCAGGTGATACAGTTACCAGCGTTTCTGTGCTTTGCGAAGTACCAGTGGCAAGGAAAGAAGTATCACCATTCGTAGATTCAGTAGATTGTGCTACAGCAGAAGGACTAACACTTGTGTCTTCAACTGAATGGTTAAAAAATCCGGAAAACTGAGGTATAAGAGACAAACTGGAAGCTTTCAGTGAAGAAGTAGGGACTTCAGAATATGAACTGAGACTGGAGCTGATGCGCGAGGTAACAGTAGCTATCGGAACAGACGTATGACTAATTGTAGCAATTACCTCACCTGAAGAAATCGTAAATACGGAGCACGGAACAGTCGTATATTCCGTGACTTCAATATTGATCACTTCAGTCGTAGCGACTTTATTCTCATCGTTGCTCGCCCTAGACAGCTGTGATGCTAAGCTTGTCGTTGGAATGACTTCTGCTTCTGAAGGGAGAGTTTGCGTGACTGTTAGATCCAGATCCCACAGTGATTGCTCCTCGTAGGTTGTCGGCACTACATACGTGGTCAGTGTCACTTCCCCAGGCATTGTCACATCAGTTGTCATGTCAATTGAAGTAGCTTGTGAACTTTCGGATTCTTCCTCAGGGAAACTTAAGGTCGTGGCAAAACGTTCTGTCGAAGATGTCTCTCCACCGAATGAAGACTCAGAAGCTTCATCTGTAGATGAAACTGTAACTAGCAGAGTCGTTTGTTGCGACAGCGTAGAGGTTGTTGAGAAGGATAAAGTCCCTTGTAATGAGGATGGCGTGGTAATCAAGATACAACCTTCACAATCATCGAATTCAGGATTGGCCTAATCTTGCTGTTAGTTCTCGTCTCCAAAAATAAAAAAGAAACAAAAGGAAAAAAAAAATGGGAACACAAGAAGAATAAAAAGAAAAAAGTGATATTCTAAAGAATTGATTTAGTATCACTTACCCTATAAGTATACGTTTCCGCTGAAACAGCGCTCACAATTAACAATAAACCGAACCTCATTTAATACCACTGTAATCACCTATCGAATAATTAGATGTCTAAATAAAGTACACATTTTAATCCTAGACATTATGATATATAGCTCCGACGTTATGTTTTACAGCCATTTGATATGGTTGCAAATTATTGCAGCTTAGCTTCTTTTGCACTTTAGCTTTTCTGGCCATTGGTCTGCAATGCGCGCCACATCTTGACATGCCATAGAAGTTTTCATGAATCGTGAAAGTTAATCAAAGCGCTCTGTTCTTAACCCCGGGTGGGAGTTAGCCAACGGCAATCACATGCGAGTTGATACGGTTCTAGGCACTAATCCCCCACCAACTAAGATCGAGACTTCTAAATAGACATGGCAAACAATCTTCTCTGCGCAATAGTAGAACCATGGGGCTCTCCATGTGCCTTACTTTGCTGGTATTCCCCAGCTGTAAGCAATATTACAGTACTCAAATTTATCCGCCGTATTTACATTGTTATGTGGAGAGGAGTTCTAAAAAAAAAATAGGACTCGAATGCCTCGGAATTTCTCGGATCTTATCGCCTACATACACTCTTTATGGCCCATAATATAGCGCAAGGGCAAATCGTTGGTACATATCCGAACTCCAGTAGGGCTGGCGCCATCGCATCCCCGGTTTTTATCATTTTTTTTTCTTTCTTTTTTCGTGCTTTTTTGTTTGGGCGACGGGTTTAAAGCTAAGCCAAGCGTGGCCTGGGAATAAGGAACTTTTCTAAACCCAGTTTCCGGATAAAAGGTGGTATCCTACTCTTCTGGTTGCTATAGCGCAACTATCATAAACCTTTATACATAGTGTAGACATTACAAACATTCTCAAGTAACTCCTCTTTCTATAAGTCGGCTTAGATCGATATGCATGTGCATTTAGTGGGGTTTGTCTAGCTTCCTACTCTACTACTTCTTTTTTTTTTTTTTTTTTCTCCCTGCTGCCGGAATTTTAGGCGGAACATTTTCAGCGTATGATAGGGTGAGGAGGCGACGTAACTGCCGAGCATGGCCAAAATATATTGGCATCATTTGGAGTGTAGAGTACAGAAGTGAGGCAAATGTTGATCATCTCTATCTCGGGGTAATAGGAAAAAAGGACAAAATTTTTATATCCCCAAGTTTGATAACAATTAATAGACATATACATTTAAATTAATTTCTAATTCCCGTAGATAATATAAAACTAAATCATCGGACATTTGAGGAGAGATTCAGGAGAATCTTTTATATTTTGAAGAAAAGAACTTAGACCTTGAGTAACAAAGAACTTCATCTCAAGGAGTATCTTTGAAGTGGAGAAGTTATAGAACACGGAGAAGTAAAAAGAATAGCTCATAAGGCAAGGGATATACATAATAAGAGTTTTTTTTTAAGAGACATGAAAGCCCAGGATAAGAAGAAGGATCCCGATAGCAGACCCTACAAGTGTCCTATGTGCGAGAAAGCGTTTCACCGGTTGGAACATCAGACAAGACATGTGAGGACCCACACAGGAGAGAAACCACATAGCTGTACATTTCCAGGGTGTACGAAGCGTTTCAGTCGCTCGGATGAACTTACGAGACACTCACGTATTCATACAAATCCAAACTCGAGGAGGAATAAGAATTTGAGCAAATTACAGAAAGCGGCACAGGCCAGCCTGAGAGTCACGGCACAAATAACTTGCTCTCAAGAGAACCAGGCACAGTCACTTATGAAGGAAAATCCTTCAATAAAGATAGAGGGTGACCTGAATCCTTCCTCTGAACTTGGTGCTTCTGTAACTGCGCATCCCACCATTGGGCATAGCTCCCCACATAAATTAAGCCCAGGAAAAGTAAGTAAGCCGGAGAATGGAGAGAACCAGCCTAGGGCTGTTTCCGACATGAGGAAGTCAGATGCAAATGGTAACCATACTTCATTTACCTCCAAGTCTAACATCGATATTTTAGCCAGCGCAGCTACGGAAGAATTGAGACACTTGAATACTAGTTCTTTACCCTCCTTGACGGAGTATTTCAATGCTTCACCGAAGTCGGCTACCATTACGGTATCAAATCATCCAAATCCTTCAGTCAATCACAATAGTTCGAATAATGTAAACCGAAACTCGAAGAGCTATACCACATTGGCAACACCTATTAGGTCCCCACTAAGTGCATTGTCATCCTTGCAAAAAATGACTCCCATAAGCTCAAAGAATGGTGGTGCGTTGAAGGATTCCGATTTGGATTATGTTAAACAAAGGCTTAAGAAATCAAGGCCGAATTCACCAGTAGGTTCAAGAAGTTTCACCTTACCAAACTCACCAGTGTTAGGATTATCATCATCAAATACCCCTATCGTTTCTGCAAATAATAGTTCCACAAACTTGGCAATGTTTTTTAATAATCATTCGAGTCATCAGAATTTCAATGATTCGGAACATAATAATATACCGAGGAACACTACGACGTTGTCGGCGTACACTTCATTTGAGAAGCGAAAGGAAGATAATACCTTGCCTCCTCTTAGAAGTCTTAAGTTGAATTTTCCTACAAATTTTGCAATCCCCAACTACGATACTATTGAATCTGACGGACTTCATACAATAGGAAGGATAAATGGCTCTACTCCAGCGAAGAATCGTCAGATTTAATCATCGAAATCTTATTGTATGATAGGTCGAACCTTGATCATGCTTATAAATAGAACTAATTATATTTTGTACTCGTACTTACGATTAAATGTTTAATCAGATAGATCAACACCACCCACAGCCCATACTTCAGCATTGTCTTCAATTCTATCAGAATATAATGTTTCTTCATCACCACCTGCTTCAACTCTTTCCCTTTCGGAATTAGCCAATCTAGAGGCAACTCTTTTAGTATAATCGCCGATTGAACGAGGAACTATATCTGTTCCAAGTATGGTGGTAATCTTATCTTTTCCTCCAAACCAGGAATTGAAATCCAACATTTGTTCGTCATTCACTAAGTTAAATATAGCCAAATATACCTTTTCAGCAGCAAGTCTGATTGGAATGATAGGATCGCGGACACAAGAAAACACACTCGGTACGATTATATCATAATTTGGTTTAATTATATCATCATATTTTGACAAAGCAACAACTCGCAACGCAACTAATGACAACCTTCTGGTATCAGGAGAGCTTGAAACAGGTTGCATGACATTCTTCGAGAGTTGGGATATTAATTGTTTAATAATATCGTTGTCATAGGTGAATTTCTTATCACTAGCTTCGGAGAAGGGTGATTTGCTTTCATTGAACAATAGAAGCATCTTTCCAATTGCAACGGTTGAATTATCACTCAAGTAAACGTTAGAAGAATTTGAGCAATGGATCATAAAATTAACGACATTATCCAACAAACCCAGAGCGAAAACATGATGTGGCGCCTCCCTCAAAAATGCATTAACAGCAAGAATAGCAAACTTATTGTCACTCAATTCTTTTGAACCTTCTTTGCTCAATATCTTATTTTTGATTATTTCAGTAGCTTCTTCCGTACTCAAGGAAGTTGCAAGGGAGCCTAGCAATCTAGCATATGTTATTGTAGATTTCTCACTAACATGGACAATAGATTCTTCTACCAATGCCAATATAGAATTTTTAGAAGCTGGGCTCATCGCTTTCCCAGCCTTATACACCAATTCAAGCATTCCTTTTAACATTGCACTTTGAATTCCATCATCACTACTATTACGAGCACCAGCAATAAGTTCCGCGACTAATGAGTCAACTCTGGGCTGATGCTGTACTAATTTTCCTAATGCAAAAACAGCTTTAGTACGCAAGGAATCATTCAGCGGGTCTGAGAGACATCTTATAAATGTTCTTTGCAACTGAGGAATAAAGGGACGTAAGAACTGTGGTATTTTAGATATTAAATGAGTTAAAGCGACTAAAATGGCAGCCTTAATATCAGATGAGACCTTTTCTCCAATGACTCTTATAAGAGGACCAGTAATGCTTGTTGCAAAAGGCTTCAAATTAGCTGCCGATGTCTTATCAATAAGATCGGCTATTCCTAATGCAGAAAATTCCTTTTGCTCACTGTTTCCATACATCAATCCCTGAGAAAATATTGGCAAAATACAGCTGGGACCTCTAGGTAACTGCAACCCTGGTATATCTTCTCCTCTAACGCCAGTGATGCTTAATGAGTGATACGCAGGCTTTACCAACTTCTCCAAAGTTTCTTTGCTCTGCCTTTTGACAAGTGCTGATAAGGCCTCGAATGATCCCTTAACTACTTCAGGGTTCTTATCAGAAAGTGACATAATCAATTGGGATACTACATCCTCGGTGTAGATTGAATAGTCAAGAGAATTGTCAGCGAAAAAGTTTCCGAGTCGCTCAAATATAGCACCTCTTTTCGAAGAATCTTCATGCTTAAGTAGGCTTAACAACTGTTGCATGAGAGTGTTCACACCTTCGTCGCTTACAGAAAGTAAAACTCGATCGAGTGCATTCTTTATTTCATTCTGTGTTTCGGGCTCTGCTGTTGAAGATACTATCGCATCTAACAATGTTGTGATAATGAGAGACAACCTCTTCAACAATGCTGTACCTGCGACCGCAGCCAAGGAAGAAAGAGCTTTCGCTTTAAAGGCATCTATAGGTGGTGAAATCAAATTAGGAATCAAAATTGGGAAAATAGTATCAGATTTCGCTGCCATGATCCCCTCTAATGCCGAAAGAGCAAAGTCAGATGTATCAGAATCAAGCATGTCTAATAAATATGGTAAGATTTCGTCAATTACAATCTTCCCTAATCTCTCGTGTAATGCTTCAAATGCCATCGCGGCTGCCAGTCTGACGTCAGATGAAGGATCAGTAAGCGCATCTCGTACAATTTGCATGAAAGTGTCCTGATATTTTTGAAGATCATCATCTTGGCTGGATTTTATAAGTTCCAAAAGAGCAATACAAACACCTTGTCTTGCATCATTATCACCATATATAAAAGATTCTTTTAATGTAGGCAATAACTGTGATAAGGCATTCGCTCCGACTCGGCGTACAGTCTCTCCCAAGGTTTGCGCAGCAATTGCTCTATGGACTTCGTCCGATGAAGCTAAACGGCGAACAATAATTTGAGTCAAGGTTGGTAAAACTTCCTTCACAGTCCTTGGGGTGTTTGCAACAAGGGCCTTCCAGATGTCGACTGCAGCATTACGAACAATTCCAGTAACATCTGAACGACAAATGAAAAGAAGCGCCAATACACGATTTCTTCTTTCTGAACCAAGTACACTCACAAGAGATTTATTGACTTCTGAAGACCTTTCTGCCATATCCTCCGAGAGTTCGTTCTTACCTGAGATACCAGTGACCTGGAATAGCAAGTCCCCTGTGAGTTCGACCGAGGAAAGTCTAATACGATAACTAGTATCGGACAAGCCATTTTCTAGTTCAGGAAGTAACAAGTCAACAGCCTTCTTAGCATAGTTTTTGACAATAAGTCTTCCTGCCCTCAATGCCGTATCTCTTATTTCTTCATCAGAATCTGCTAGACTTGAAAGTATTGGTGGAATAATCGAACTCAAGTACGGAGCAAATTGAGACCCAAAACAGACTGGTAAAAATAGTAATAATGGCATAAATCCTGAACGAATGTATCTTTTAGGCGACGAAGCATTCGATAATATAGTAGGGAGAAGCTCATCCAACTTATTGATTCCAAGTCCGCAAATAACTTCAGCAAGCGCCTGAGCAGATCCGAGTCTGTCACCTGCTTTGGTTTCATCCTTTAATGTTGCAAGCAATCTAGGAATCAAGTCAGGGAAGCATTCTTCACCTAGTTTTTCAACGAGAGACCCTAAAGCACGCGCCGCCGTGGAACGAGTGCTTTGTACAGGGTCTACCATTGCCACTTCGAGTTCATCAACCAACGATGAGAGATAAGGAAGGAGGTCTTTACTGTCTACCAAAATGGCCATGTTACCGACAATTTGACAAGCTTTCTTCTTCGTGGAAGCCGATCTATCTCTCATTCCTCTATGAATGACATGAATAATAAGGGCCAATGAAGGTCCATCAATATAATGTACGAATTGAGTTTTGATAAGCTTATCAAGGGCATCATCAGTATATTTGGTAGGATCTCCAATGGCTCGAATCAAATCCGGCACTATACTCTGAATTTCCGGATTTCTAATAACTTCACCAAAACGCTTCAATGCCTGATCACCGGCCTTCCGTACTTCTTTGTGAGTATCGTTGAGCACCCCAACAATTTCTGGAACAATCACACTTAAAGACTCGGATAGCTGTGTTGGATCTAAATATGCCATGGATCCCAAAAGCTCGACGGATCCTTTTTTAGATCTCCAAGCATTGTCATCCAAACTTGACAAAGCTAGAGGGATCAACTTTTTTACACCATAACTTGTCGTATTCTTCATAATTTGTTTGGCTGCTGAATTTGTAGCCTCACGAACCTCAGGTGCTTGGTCTCCAAAGAATCTCAAAATAATTGGAAGAACCTCGATAACGTATGGCTCAAAAAACTTGCCAAGAGACAATGAGAGGCATTCAAACACAAATGAGACGCCTTCTCGTTTTATGGGATTCTTCTTATCTTCTGAGCTCTCCTCTAGTATCCTAATAATGTTATACTCTGATAAAGACTTTATACCTGCACCTTTTACCAATCCTGCGATGCCATGTGCTGCACCCCTTCTCAAGGCCAAAGTTTTGCCTTCGAAGAGTTTGTCGAACAATATATCAAAATATGCTTGAAGTCTATCAGAAAAAAGAGGAACTAGAGGTGCAATGTTCCTTGAAATAGCGATTTGCACGTTCTCCGATGGTGTATCCAACGTCTTGATCATTCTTTCTACGACAATATCAACTCTCTTGTCCCTGGGCTTTAAATGCCTTGCCAAAGCACCGTAAAGAATAACGACGCTCTCCCTTATTTGATTTTGCTCTTTTGAGTTATCCTCGTTATTGTCAAGGCAGTTCTCAAATATACTGATAAGTCCTTCAATATTATTAGAGCCGTGTAACCTGATGATCTCAATACCCGCATCCTGCAATTCTTGTAACACGATTTCGGCTTTGTCTCCAAGTGCTTTCTCCAATACCAAAAATTTAAAGAACCTTTCTACAGATTTATTAGCAAAGAAAGATGCCAACAAACTGAAAGTAATAGCAACAGTCGACCGTTCCTCCCATGGGTCTTTTTGCTTCACTGATGATTTAATTACAAGCCCATACCTGTCGCGAGGAGGAGGCGGGGGCTCTCGCTTGTCATTATAGAAGTCAATAAGTTGTTCTAGAACTTGGAGGAAGTTTTCACTTTCACCATGGCTACCTGAAGAAGCTACACAATCTTCTATTGCTCTTGCAATTGATAATCTGATGCCAGAATCTGGATTCCCTGAAAACCGCAAAATGTCTCTCGGCGCGTCCTCAATGAGTGCCATGTTATTGTCATCCCAAATTGTGCGAGCAAACTCAGCACAATTCAGGTCGTTATCATGAACAGCTATCCATAATTCACTGCTATACTGAACTTCATTGGATAGATCAAATTCGGAGTCGATACCTTCAAGAATGGTAGTTCTAACAAAAACGTCTGGTGATAGGACATTATCGAATAATATCTGTAAATCTTCTTTCGAAGCACTGATTGAAATATATTGACACATCGATAAAAAGCACTCTTTAGCTAGTTTGGCCCTAGAAGGAAGACTCATCAAAGAAATCAAAACTTCCAAAATACTCCTCTTGGGTATAACCGGATCTTCGAAAACTTCTGAATGAGAAGTGACGATTTCAAGTGCAAGTAAAAGATTCTCTTCTTCGGGATCTTCCTCAACGAATTCCGAAGTCACCTTGGCACGCTTCGCTTTGTTTAATGCTGCTATCTTTCCTGTAAACAATATCTTATTTAGCAACGGAAGCATATAAGAGAAGCTTATGAAATCAAGGGGTGCTTGATCGGATAGGAGCTTTATCCTAAAAAGAACTCTTCCAAGCAAATTTAGTAATGGCTCTTCACAGAATTCTTTCTGGACTGGAACTTCATACACTCTCAATGTAGCGATTCCAACGAAAGCCCTCAAGGTCCCTAATCTTCCCGAAAGCATGGTCGAGAGATGAATGAAAGTGTCAACCACACCATTACCAACCAAGATCCTCGAGTTATCCAGCTGTGCTAAATTGAGAAGGTTCATCACCGCGATTGGGTACCAAAAACGAGCTCCATTTGAGACCTGAGCGGCATCATCAGTCAACTTTTTAATAACTTGAAGAGCAGTTTCGACCTTATTAATTCTTGCATTGATATTACGTCTAATATCGAATTCTTTGGCTAATTGCTCTTCTACAAGAAGTCTTTCCTCTTTTGTGAGCCTCTGGAGGGATACATTTTTCTTCTTTGCAGCTAATTCGCTCCTAATTTCTTCTTCCCATCTCTTTGTCTCATAATCCCTCGAATTTTTATTAAGTTCCTTACTTTTTGGCGCATTTAGCACATCAACAACCAATTCTCCATCGTTACCTGCCCAAATCTTCAACATATCCGCCGAAATGTCTAATATTGTGTCTGTATTTAAAAATTGAACTAACTTGTCCGCAATCCTAGGACCCATCTGATCAGGTAGAATAAAGGATAGCTCACCTGTTGATACGACAGCAGCTTTAAAGAGATAACTGGAATAATGATTATCACGGAATGTTTTCATCAATGAATCAAATAATATGTCAAAGTTTCTCTTGGCAAACTCACCGACGTCTTTCAGAGCTCTCTGACACAAGCCAATCCAACCGTCCTTGTATCCCACCAACTTATGATTTGATACGATGAGAAGTCTAGATAAGTTCTGAAGGGAGGTATCTTCGTCGACCTGTGTAATAATTGACAATATTCTTCCCAAAGCTCTATAGTCATACTTCATTAATTCGAAATCCTGTCCCTCATCTGCACTGATCAAGATGTCATAAATAGAATCAACCATTCTGTAGGGTAGAAGCAGATTCTTCTTTGCGCAGGCTTGGAAAGCGGATAAAGATTTTATCCTCAAACCAAACGGTATGTTCTTTGAGATTGACAAATAAATCCACGCCAAACAATAAATCGAAGTTGGCGCGTCATCACCTAATGAATCAATTACATTTACTAAGCATTCAATAACCCATGAAATGTCTTCACTTGTATTGAGCTTCGTTAAAACAGACAAAGACAAAAGTGATGGTCTTTCTTCCTTCTGTGCGAATGATTTCATGATTAAATGATCATACGACATTCCACCATTCTTATTCAAATTCTCTAAGAACAGGAGTATTGCAATTGCAACATAGGCACATGTAATACCCTTGTTGTTTGCTAAAAGTATTGGAGATTTCACAGCCTCTTCAATTACGCTGACTAGACTGGGACCGACTTGTTGAAGTAAATCCAGAAAATGTGAAGTGGTAATCTCTGAGGCATGTTCAAAGATGGCGTTAGCAAGCAGTACGAACCAAGCTTTTTTAAGTAAGACCCGCTTCTCATCAAGCCCTTGTTTCAAGAGCTTGATTATTTGCGTTTCATTCTCCGAAGGACCATCAGTTTTAAGGAGAAAAAAATAACTGCTAATAAAGGTGCATACTATTCCTTTCAAAGCGATATCACTCAGTTCTTTGGAAATTAATGGCATTAAATCTTTTATTAGTTTCTGTGCTATCTCTTCACTTGTTAAACGAATAGACGAAAAGACAGACCCTATAGCAAACTTAGAATCGGCATTTGAAGTTGATTTATAGTTTTTGATACATTCATTGATAAGTATTGATGTAGAAACGTTATCAGAGAAGTCAAAATGATTTTCGAGAACTAATTTCAAACAGTTAGTAGAACCCTTTCTTGTTGCATCCTTGGTTGACTTCATGCCGCTTAGTATGCCATCCAAAAGTTTTGAATTAATGATGATTTTCGTCAAATCAACGCTTGTCCTTAGGCCTGTTAAAAGAGGAGGAAGGATGATGTTAAAAGCAATTTCGGGTGACCTCAATATGCACTTTTCAATACTGGGAACTAGAAACGTGAAATCGTCACTATTAATTGCTAACTCAGCGAACTTTTCAAAGAGAGTGAAAGCTATCTTATCTGGCGAAATCCTAGATGCTAGAACATGATCCTTATAATAGTCCAAAATCTGCTTTTTCAACTTCGTCGTCAAAAAATGCAATGGAGTAGGGCATTTATATTCAATTGCCTCAAGTGCACTAGATAGTATGCCGATGTAGGACAAAATCACGTACCATGGAAGTTTCGATGAAAGGATTTCATCAACATAAATCTCCAAATACTCCAATTTGTCTACTTTATCTTCAAATGCTTTGCCTATCGAATATTTTACATTCGTTATGATACTTTTCTCTACTCGTTTGCTATGTCTGTGTTGATGATTTCCATTATCAGTGCTTTCAAGACTCTTGTGAAGGAGTTGCGCTTGCCCTATAATCATTTTATGAAGTAAGCCTCGATCAATATTATCGTATGTGCTAGCAATTATGCTCAATTGGTTAATCCAACTGATTAATGTTAAGTAGTCTGATAATGCAACCATTTTATCCTTCATCGAATCTTGAAATATAGAAGTGACGAAATACTCTAAGATTCGTTCATCAAGCTTTGCAAGTATATCCATGACAGAAAGAAGCGAATTCTTTGATTCAGCGTCATTATAGTGATCATATGTCTTAAATAATTGGGTAGATATGGCTGCAGCAGAAGTTATATCAATGCCATGTTCCTTCTCTAATGTTCCTCGAAGGTCATGTAGAAATCTGAGTCTTGTGCTCTTCTCAGAGTCAAAAAGTGCATTGGCACAGTCAACTACATATGGATGGAGACTATTGACTTGTCTGTCATCCATTTTATGCCACGAGTTACTCAAGTATAGTCTGGGTGCTTTTTTTTGGTTCTCGAATCAAGACGATCTGAAAAATTCTAAAATTACCCGGATAAGCGATATATATATATCAATCAAGTTCTTGCAGATTCGATTTTTTTCTTTTCTACATATCAACTATAACAGTCGATGACGAGATGCTTGTTTCCGTTGCAGTTTTCCTCGCTTAAAAGGCTAGCCTTTTTGGTGGGCGCTGTGGAAAGACATCTGGCTATCACCACACCTAAAGATGTCGTAGAAAAATCTGAGGCTGTAGTGGTTGATATCGAAACTTATGTTAAATGTAGATCTCTAGTAAAAGCTCTTATATTCAACTAAACTATGTATTACACTAAGTCTGTGCTAGTGGAAAAGCAAGACGTTTGAAATAAGCATTTCAAGAAGAAAGAGAATAAAACAAAAAAATACAGAATAAAGGTTAAAAACAATAGTTTAAGATTCGTAACTGCATGATGATTAATAGTAGGCAATAATAATAGTAATAAATAATCGTTTATCCATAAAGAAAAGCCTCCATGCTTATGACTTATTCGTGTTTGAAGCAGCATCTATGGCCATAACGACAAGAACCGAATTTGGTCCAATTCGCGCATGGCTTTGACCTCCAGTTAGGTGGGCGCTGTACTCGTTTGAGCTCGCTCTCTCCATGAGCAAACTGACATTTATTCCCATAAGGGCAAACACCTATTTGAGCATAAGAGGCACAGAGTTCCGTTTTGTATAATTGTGTGTTTATATTAGGCTGTCTTTTGTGATTTCCGCCGTTCACGCTCAGCTGTGAAATGGCACCAACTCCACTGGAGGGTGATTGAGAGCACCTATTACTACTCGTAATCGAAGGCTCAAAGTGGAAAATCTCGTCAGACAGTTCCGATATAGAGGGATGCTTTATCCCCGAAGGCCTCATTCCATTGTACGAAATATTATTGCATAAAGACAAGTTATCTTCAGTTAAAGAAGGCAAATCATTCATCAACTGATTTGGCAAATAAAACGATCCTTCATCTTGCAACTTGGAAACGTCTGACGCCAACATTATAGGCGATCTGCTAGTGCATTTTTGTAGAGGAGAATAGTTCGAGAGGGAACCACTTGACATGCTCGTGGTATTCGAAGGAACCAGCCATAAATCCTCTAATAGGTTGGATTCAATCCCTGATCCACTGGAAGATAACGATCCTCCATTATATAAATTATATTCCCTATTGTCGTTAACCAGATAAAAATCCTTCTTGTAATTGATATCTCTACTCTCCAGTAACATTGGAACTTGCGCTTGATTTATCGCCGTCATCTTACTATAGCGCTCAAGACCTTTACTATAAAGTTTCTACTATTCCTTCTAACTATTTTTTGGAAAATCTTTCATAGAAACCTCACTACATTTTATGTGATTTATATAGGTATATATATATATATAGCTAGATACACAATATATGTATGTATGTGGTCCTAACGTATGTTCCGCGTCGGAAGCATCAATGAGCAGTCGTACGTTTTACCTTAAATGTTGAGCAACATATTTTTCGCACTAAAATAGAACGGGGAATGAAGAAACATACTCCTCCACTATCTCTATAGAGCTATTAGATGTATCACAAACTAAGGCGTAATTGGAGAAACTTCCAATCTACTTCAGCAGTGATTATTTCAAAGATGGAATTACCATTTTGAGCTTTTTCAAGAGCGGAGATGTTTTCTTGCAAATACTCTGCGCAGAGGGGAGTGTACAGCCATTCGCTCGAACTAGCGACAAAGTTTTTCTCCAGTTTTCTCATATGTTGTAAGTGATTATTACATAAGCATAATTCCATGAGAGTGACATCAGAATATCAAGAGAAGGTATAATAAATCAGTCGATTTTTAATTATACAGATCTATTACATATTTAATGTCACCAGATATTTTCATCAGTATTGTCACGAGATTGTTGGAACGGCTATGTTATTTCTGAAATAGCGTACTGCCTTAAGAGACTTAATCTTTGCATACCTTCTCCGTCTCAGGCATGTAGATCATGTAGCAAATCACTTGCATTGTCATCACTAAAATTTCCCGCTCCGTCAAAGCTTTCCCGCTCTCGCTTGTTCCCCTTGTTTGGACCTCGTGACTAGGGGAGAAGCTGAGGAGAAGTGCTGGGGGGCCATTCCATCACGTGACCAATAGAAAAGGCTCAATGCTTCTCGACGGACTGTTGCAAGAGACTAATACCGAGAAGCAGCGGTTTGATGTTTTGTATCACGTGCCATAGCATTAGGTATCGCACTACCTTGTTTACCTCATACACGCCATATGATTCTCCAGAGATGAGTATACTAATAGGCTTAAGGTATAAATGGTATGGGCAATAATTTGCAGGAGCAGTTGCAATGGGTCGAAATAGCCAAGCCACAAATCCCTGGTCCTGGCCTACTAGCCGCGCTTTTGGAGGACCGGGGGATATCTATGAGCGTTAGGACTGGATCGGATCACAGTACTAGAAGCGTTCCTCTTCCAGAAAACTTATATTGCAGACAGCCCCAGAAAGCACCCGAGGCAAATGTTGTGAATAATGGTACTAATGGCTCCGGTACTCCAATTTACAAGGATAATGAGTTTGTATCAGAGAAGACGAGGAAGGCTGACGTTATTGATCTCACGTTTCCTTCAAAAAAACAGAAAGTTTTAAAGGAGACAGATGACACTTTTCAGGAGGAATATATTAGGGTCTGCGAGGAAATGATTCAACTACTAATGGAGAGGCATTCGAAGATTGAGTCGACGTCAATTTCTTTTGACGCAAAAAGAACGTACTTGCTGAATGAGTTCGAACCGCGATTCAAGTCTATAAAGGAAAAGCAGTTGATGCTAAGACGTAGACTACTGTTTTTGAATCAAGCAGTAAATCTATATTTGAGCAGTAGCAAAAGTGATTTGTATAATCTTGACTCTGATAGAATTTCCTTGGATGACATAGAGGTTAGTACTCAAGTGCAAGCGCGAACCGAAGTAATAGAGAGGTCTGAGATTCCTAGCAGGACGACCGGCAACAATATAGAAGGAGGCGAACAGATAAATAGATCCTTTTGTCCGTCCAACGATGAAGAGAGGTATGAGAGTAATTTAGATGAAGTGCGTAAGGCAATTTCCAATAACGGAAACATGGGCAGCATTCCTCCAAGAGTTGAAGTAATGAGTGATGAGGAAGAAGACAATTTTGGATCAAGTATGTTAGATGGATTAAGAACGCCCACTCAAGAAAGAGACGATGAAAATGACTTGGGTAGTTTCATAGAGGACGATCAATCATTTGATCATACTTATAGAGAATCTCAAGGCGCAAGTGACATGCAGAGTGAAGATGGAGCTCTAGATTCTAAATATGTTCTCGAGTCGCAGCGTTCCAAAGCAGATACAGAGATAGATGAATTAGAAAATATTATGCTTAGTCCTGACGTTGCACAAAATTTCGGCATCAAGTATGATACCCTTGACAGACTATCTAACTCGGGTGACCATTTAGAAGCTTCCAATCACCTTGAAGCTTTAAGGAACGCTTCTGAAATCTCTCAATCATTGTCCCAGGAAAAACTGAATGCTAACGATAATGACGATGATATTGAAGAAATAGAAGATTTCACTACTCAGTTGAACGAAGAAAGAGAGTTGACTAATAATGAGGAAGTGATTGAAGTAAGCTCAGACGAAAACGATTTAGTTTTTGTGGATTCCAAAGAGAATCTTGCGAACGGAAAGGGATTTTTCGACCTTACACAAGTTGAAAGTGATTCCGAATTTAGCGATGATGACGATGAATTGATTGATATTTTGAATAACCATAAAAATAAGAAAGAAGTATCTTCAAATAGTCAGATATCGATACCTGACAAAGTTTTAGATGAAGTCTACAAAAAACTTCTCACAATCTTCAAACTTAGAGAATTCAGGCCTAATCAACTTGAAGCAATCGCTTCTACTTTGAATGGTCAAGATGTGTTTGTCTTGATGCCAACTGGTGGAGGTAAGTCACTATGCTATCAACTTCCGGCCCTAATTAAGTCGGGAAAAACCTTAGGAACAACCATAGTTATCTCACCATTGATCTCTCTAATGCAAGATCAAGTGCACCATTTGATTCAAAAAAACATAAGAGCAGGTATGATAAGTTCTAAGTGTAGCTCCGCCGAACGTAAGTCTACTCTCGATTTATTCAGAAGTGGCAGTCTAGACTTGGTGTATTTGTCGCCCGAAATGGTGAATTCCTCCCAGAATATTCAAAAAATCATAAAGAAATTGTATGATGGCAGCAAGCTTGCCAGGGTTGTTGTAGACGAGGCTCATTGTGTCAGCTCATGGGGTCATGATTTTAGACCAGATTATAAAGGAATGAATTTCTTCAAGTTGAACTATCCTTCTATTCCCATAATGGCGCTAACAGCCACTGCTAATGAGAAAGTGCGTATGGATGTAATCCATCACTTAGGAATGAATGAACCTATATTATTAAAGCAAAGTTTTAACAGGACTAATCTCTTTTATGAAATAAAGTGGAAGGCATCTAATTATATGGACTGGATTAGGAATTACATAACTACGAAGCAGAATGGCAAAACTGGCATTATTTATTGTCATTCTAAGCTGTCTTGTGAACAGACAGCCGATAAACTAAGTCAATGGGGTCTTAAAGTCGCATTTTACCATGCTGGCATGGCACCTATGGAAAGATTGAGGATTCAAACAGAATGGCAGAAAAACAGCATACAAATTATATGTGCTACAATTGCATTTGGTATGGGAATTGATAAACCGGACGTCAGGTATGTTATTCATTTATTTGTTCCACGCACCCTAGAAGGGTATTATCAAGAGACGGGTAGAGCTGGAAGAGATGGATTAGAGTCTGAATGTATAATGTTTTACTCCTATAAGGATGCTCGTTCATTACAGAGTATGATACAGAGGGATGAGGAGCTTGATCGAGAAGGCAAAGACAATCATCTAGCCAAATTAAGGCAAGTTGTTCAGTACTGCGAGAATACAACAGACTGCCGCAGGCAGCAAGTTTTGCATTATTTTAATGAGTCCTTCAATCCTGAAGAGTGCAAAAAAAAATGTGACAACTGTGCAAACTCCAGTGGCTGTTCTTTTATAGAAAAGGATGTTACCGAAGAAGCAAAGAGTATAATTCAATTGGTCTCAGAGATTGAAAACGATAAGGTCACCGTTTTGCATTGCCAGGATGTTTTCAAAGGGTCGAACAATAATAAAATTTTGAAAATGGGACACAATATGAGTAAGTATCATGGAAAAGGAAGGGCTTTGGAGAAAACGGATATCGAGAGGATTTTTTTCTATTTGCTTAGCGAGCGATGCTTGAAGGAATACCAAGTTATGAGAGCCGGATTTGCATCTAATTATGTGAGAACTGACCAAAATGCTTGCAAAGTTTTAAACGGGCTGAAGAGAATCAAGATAAATTTCAATTCTGCGCCGAGACAGAAATCAAGAAATGAGCTGAGTGCGACTGACTCCTGTATCGGAAATTCCAACTTAAAGTTTAACTCATTCGTAAGTGCTTCATCTATCAAGGAGTCTTTCGGAAGTTCCAGCGAAAATGGCCAAGTCATTGGAGCGCCCTCTATCTGGGATCAATTGGTTGCAATAAGGCTGCAGAAATATCATGAGTTGGGTCTAACTACCGCCGAGCTGATGATAAGCGATACTGCTTTGAGAGATATGGCAGACAAATTGCCAACGAATAAAAGAGATTTTGGTAAACTACAGGGAATCCTGAAGTCTCAAGTTGTGCACTTTCAACATTTCAAGACCACATTGACTCAGTTAGCAAGATGTCGCAAGAAAGACATTGTAAGATCGCAGTATTTTGAACACACGGCTCAGCATTCCAAACATGTGTCAGTGGCATTAGCTCACGGGAACAACGTAAAAGAGGCTAATTATGAGGAGACTTTCAATAAAGGAAGCGCCCAGACTCTCAACGCTTGGGAAGGCACGAGCGCACGCACGCACCCACCGAAGCGGAGCTCTCGAGGCTATCGCGCACACAAAAGCCAACAGAATTTTAAGTCGCAGAAGGGAAAAAAAGTTCCTAAGAGCCAGCGTTCCCAATATTCCAAAAAAGATCATCGCAAAGACGATCTATCCAAGGTTTCGGCAATTGCCTTACCCTTGTAGGTATTCCCTCTTTTTCTCTTTTGGACCTCTTACATTAAAACCGCCCTTTTCCGACTGGTGGTGTGCTGGCCTTGAAAGAGGGGTTACCAGAAAATTTTTTCTTTTTTGACGTAATCGTTTTCGGAGAATCTTTGGGAAAGTGTTGGAAAGTACTTAGAAAAAAAGGAAGAATACCTCCGTCTTGGAATATTTCGGGTGTATATTCGCCCATTAGATAATAATTGTAATCTACATCCATACGTATAAAATATTACCAACTAGCCTACAGTAGAAACGTTCGTACCTTTTCTCTGGAATATCACACCACTGTTCATCCGTATCTGAAATCAAGAATTTGACTGCTTTTTCTTTTTTCCCTTTACTTCATAATTCTCAGCGCATGTTCGGGGTTCAGGTTTTCCCGAAAGCAACTTTGTATACACTCTTGCTATTTTTTAGCGCTGAACACACGTTTAATTCGCTGTCAATTGCGAGAATCAACTTATCTTTATTTTTTCGGAGTCGGAGAATTTCCTCTTGCGTTGAATTTTGAGCACATTTACATAAACATTTTTCATTGAACTGCTAGGCATCCATACACCGCTTTTATTGATTTCTTCTTAAATTATTCACACCACCGCATGTAAAGATATGTAGAGGAAATAACCATCGAGAAGTATATAATAAAGAAAACCGGAATACCTGGTATATTTTATTTGGATCATTATATACATTTAGAATTTTTGTGTTTAACACAATTACTTTGAATCATAAAGGTGTTATTATATAATATATTGAGATAGCAAGTGATGAAGTTAACAACACATTCCAATTTAAGTCCTAAGCAAGGAGCGGACAGAGAAATAGAGAATTACAATGGACTTGAAAATCATAGTATAGAACAAGCATGCGATTCATGCCGCAAGAGAAAGCTTAAGTGCTCTAAGGAGTATCCTAAGTGTTCCAAGTGTATCCAACACAATTGGAACTGCGCTTACAGTCCACGGACCGTCAGATCACCATTGACAAGGGCACACTTGACGCAGGTGGAGAATAAGGTCAAGTCATTGGAGAACATGTTGACATATTTGCTTCCAGAACAAATACTAAGCAGCTATGGTATCGAACAATTGTTATATCAAGACCGGTATAGAGAAGCCTTGAGGCCCTACAAGGATATGATGAATGAGAATCAAATAGATGAGAACCAAAACGAGAACCAGATTAATGAGAACCAAATGAACAGGATTCAGATAAACGAACGTGAAATAGGCAGGACTACTGAAGGCTCCTACATAGAGCAGAATATGAAGAATGAAATCCCGGAGACTTCGTCTTTTGAATCACCAAAAAATGAGTGTATAAATGTCAATGGTGATTCACTTGCTCAGTCACCTTCATATTCTATATTCTCCCTAGACTCAATGACGAATGAGTCAGCTACTACTGCAGATAATTCTGGATCTCAATTGGATGAAGCGAAGATTAAACAAGAGATTATCGATGATTTCTTGTTGAACAATATCCCAATCGAAAATAGAAAGCCAAACATGCTCAGATCGGACGACATAAGGCAACAATTGGGTTTTCAGACTGACACTCAATCGAGCCCAATATCCGATGCCGGGTTGCCACATCTCAGTGCTGATTCAGGGTCCACGACCGCGCCTTCGTTGACTTCAATCTCGTCCATGCTTACGTTAAATTCATATCCTAACGATTTGTTTACGGACAATGATTTCCCTTTCAAGAGAATTGAATCCTACGATATAAACAAGAAGTCTGAGGATTTTGAACCTTCAGTTAATGCTAATGCTGTTAACGATATGAATTATGACGTTATTTTTGAGGAGATTATGGATAATCGTGTTATAGATGCTTAATTAAAGTCTGATTTAGGTGAGTTTGTATAGACACTTCTGGCAACAGATAGTATTAGAATAAGACCTTAATGAAATTAATTTTGAGAGAGGCTCTTGACCGTCCTAACACCGTATTGCTGCCGGGATCGGGGGCAGTTCAGGTCGTGCGCCGCGTAAAACGGCTTAACAAATTTTAAAAGAAACATAGGGAGTACAGTATTCTTTGAATCAAGGATATTTTTAGACACTGGTTAGTCTAAGAACATCATGAATCAACCATTAAGAAGTTGGCATACATTGAGAAAAGAGCTTGGCCAACGCGTGAAGCGAGCTCTTGAGGAATTAACAGAGAGCTGGAACAGTGCGCTTCCTTCCCCATCTCCTGTTCCAGTCCCCGTAAGAGATAGGAAGTCATCGTTGCATAAGAAGTTTCGTCGATATTTTAGTACCAGCTTTGGAGACAGGTGTTATTTCCGTGGAGACCACTTTAGTTCTTTTGAGAGACGAAGAAGACACCATGACTGCTGTCCCATTTTTGGTATACGTCATAGCAGTGTCAAACAATTCTTCAGGGTAGGCCTAAGACTAATGTCGGGCAGACCATCTCTTTTTGCACAGAATTTCTCTTACTATCCCCGTGCATCTTTGAGAGACGTATGGCAGACATTCAACCTTTTGACCAGAGAAAATGTGCAAGACATCATGCGTCAATTTAGCGTCTCGCTCAGGGCGATGATTTTGTTTGACAAAGTTGACCCTAAAGTGCCTGGCATACACAGACAGACTATACTATTGCAGAATGAAGATTTTCCTTTGTGGAATTCCCATGTATTAAGGATACGTATGCTGCGTATAATTAAGATGCCTCAGGAACAACCTATCATGAAGGTTCCTGCATCTTCTGATGAAACGACTTATAATGACCGCTTTGAAGAATATGATACGATCGAAGAAGAGCCAATCTCTGGTTGCTACGTTGATTTTCACATTACTAAAGATTTGTCCCTTCCAGATATGTCATTATTAAATGAATCCGTATTGGATGAGATGCTAACTGGGTTGCGAGAGATCGAAATGAAAATAAGACAATTAAAAGAGGACTTGAATTTTATTTCAGAATTTGGAGAACTTCCAATCGAGTATTTGGCTGAAAGCCAGGTTATTAGAGTGCATTTCCCAAATTGTGATATGCAAAGGGTAGAACTCCTACTCCGAGATAAGGGCGTATCAAGTGGTGTGATATATGAAAGAGAGAAGAAGCCAATAGATATAGCGCAGGATGTCTATGCTCTGATATCTCATGCAGACTTGTTGGATTCCGTGCCAGTCTCTACAGGGTGTTCAGAGACACAAACAAGCTACGACTCTGAGGAACTATTCACTACAGGAAATTTATCATCTTATCTGCACCAGGATATTGATCGTCTCCACACTGATCTTCCTGTGGATCAGCCAATTCGCATCAACGACGAGTATATGTATGAATACCTTTATTAAACTTTTGCTTTACTAAGCATACAACATATGCCTCTTTATTTATTATCTCGGCCATCATAGGTTCATGAAAGGGTTGATATATGCTGGACCGTATATATTTTTTATATTCATTTTTCGATCATTACTACAAGTTTTTTTTTTTTATTTTTCTTTGAGACTTTTCTTGGGTTTTGTACAAACCTAACGGACACTGATTTCTTTATAAACAACTTTGAGTGCTATAAGCTAATTGAGACCAATTTATATGATGACGGAGAGTGATCATCATGATAGTGGGCCCTCGTCCCCAATTCTAGCTAGCTCAAGTTTGACTGATAATCCAGACCACCTGGACCCGAAAGAAGCCACTATTGATAACGCGGAAGGGGACACAGAAGTAAACAGTGATGAAATGAAAATGAATGCAAATGATACCAATGAACTGCCTGATCTAAATGCAACGGTAAATCCGAATGTCGAACCCGACAGTGCTTTATCAGAAGAAACTCATGAGAAGAATGAAGGCGAAGATGTTAATGAAGGACAGGAGAAGGAAGATGGGAAGTATGGGGAATATGTAAAAAGGGAAAACGATAAGGAAAATTCTATCGAGAACGAACATAGTATCTCAATGCAAGATAATCTATCTAGTGTTGATGCCCTCAACGAATTTACTGATGCTGAATCTACAACATCTACTCATTTACCTGGGAGTTCTACAGAAGAAGCACTTCCTGATAGAAAGCTGATTAACGACTGTTTACGTATAGATCTGCCCACGGCTAGTATCTTAGAGAAGGATAATGCTTCAGATATCGAAAAGCTTGATGTTATTTCAAAAAGTTATAGAAAAACGAGCAACAACTTTCTACTTGAATCCAAGTTTAGTGATATCAACAGAAATTTCGAACTTAAGGATCCAAAAATGAAGGAACTGATTAATTCAGGCAGTGAGCACATAAAAAAGACTTTCAATGATATCAAGAATACGGTAGGGGGGCTCAACGATTCTTTTGGATATGAAATTGACTGGGAGTTTTGGACGAAGGTGGTAAATAATTATGAGCAAGTCATTAAAGACGATTCTGATGAGTTAAATTTCGTTATAAGTAGTGGTATTCCTAAGGAGTTTAGAGGAATTATATGGCAGTTAATTGCAAGGTCGAAAAACTTTCAGCTAGAGGAATTCTATTTGAGCTTAAAGTCGGAAAGTTCCGTCCACGAAAAGTCCATTAAAAGAGATTTGTCTCGCACTAGTTTTTTCACGAATGTAGAGCAAGTCAATAAAGGAGAAGAACTTTTCAATGTAATCAAGGCATATTCCTTATTTGACCCTGATGTGGGATATACACAGGGCATGATATTTATAACAGTTCCCTTAATCATAAATATGAGTGAATCAGAATGTTTTTGTCTCCTTGTAACTTTAATGAAGGAGTACAATTTGAGAAGCTTATTTTGTCCAGAGATGAAAGGGTTGCACTTGCTATTGTATGAGTTCGATCGGATTTTAGAGGACAAAAGACCAATATTATTCAATCTCCTAGCTAAGCAAGGAATCAAGTCTTCAATGTATGCTTCACAATGGTTTCTAACCTTCTTTGCATACAAATTTCCCCTCGATATCGTGCTACGGATATATGACATAATAGTCACGCAAGGTATCGAGTCTATCTTGAAATTTGCAGTAAACTTGATGATAAAGAATGAGAATAAGTTGCTTACTTTGAGCTTTGACGGCCTACTTAGCTTTTTAAAGGACAACCTCTTCAATTTTTACGTGAATGAAGAGTATGTAGTAGCGCCTGGCCAATCCGAAGAAACTAAGTCCAGAAGATTTTCTTTGCTCGGTGGTAAAAAGCCTCCCTCTTCCCCGAAGAATTACTACAATCTTGATGCTTTGGTGAACGACTCCATGAAAATCAACTTGGATCCATTGAGCCTAGGCAAGTATGAAGCAGAGTTTGAGAACATATATTCAAATGAGAAATCGAAAATCAAAGAAATCGAAAAGCTTCAGATTGAAAATGGCAAGCTAAGACATGAGATAAAAGGCTTAGAAACGGACTATTCTCATTTGAGCCGGGATCACATCGATGTAGTACAGAAAATGGTGGATATAAAAGTCGCTCTTCCTGAAATCATTAGTGAAAACGAAGAACTTGCAAAAGCTATAGATAAGCTTAACTTAGATATCAAAGAGCTCGAGTCCAAGATGGAGAGTACTGCGAACAATGGTGCCACACTTCCCTCTAGCATCGAAGATGATATTCAAAAGCTATTAGTGATAAATGCTGAAGAAACTGAAAAATCCGTCAATTATGAGGAAGAAATCATCAAGCTTCAAGCTGAAGATGCAGACTTAGAAGTTGAGTTACAGAAGCACAAAACATCGAAGAACTGGTTCTCTAGGTGGAAGTAGGTATATAGTATGGGATATATATGGAAACGATTTTAGGGCTCTAGCCCTTTTTATATGCAGACCCTCTTTCTCGATGAAATTTTTATGAGTACGAAAAAAAAAATTGAATTATTTCTTCATTCACTACAGTACGCAAGAATGGGTAGAGGACCAAAGAAGCATTTGAAGAGATTAGCAGCTCCTTCTCACTGGATGTTGGACAAGTTGTCTGGTACTTACGCACCAAGACCATCTCCAGGTCCACACAAGTTGAGAGAGTCTTTACCTTTAGTTGTTTTCTTGAGAAACAGACTTAAGTATGCTTTGAACGGTAGAGAAGTAAAGGCTATCTTGATGCAAGAGCACGTTAGGGTTGACGGTAAAGTCAGAACAGACTCTACATACCCAGCTGGTTTCATGGATGTTATTTCTTTGGAAGCCACCAACGAACACTTCAGATTGATCTACGATATCAAGGGAAGATTTGCAGTTCACAGAATCACTCCTGAAGAAGCCTCATACAAATTGGGTAAGGTCAAGAAGGTTCAATTAGGTAAGAGAGGTATCCCATACGTTGTCACACACGACGGTAGAACCATCAGATACCCAGATCCTTTGATCAGAGCTAACGATACTGTAAAGATCGACTTGGCTACTGGTAAGATCACTGATTTCATCAAGTTCGATACTGGTAGACTAGTAATGGTTACTGGTGGTCGTAACTTGGGTAGAGTTGGTTCCATCGTCCACAGAGAAAGACACGAGGGTGGATTTGATTTAGTCCATATCAAGGATTCTTTGGACAACACCTTCGTTACCAGATTGTCTAACGTTTTTGTTATTGGTACCGAGGCCGGTAAGCCTTACGTCTCTTTGCCAAAGGGTAAGGGTATCAAGTTGTCCATCGCTGAAGAGCGTGACAGAAGAAGAGCTCAACAAGGTTTGTAAATGAACTGAGAGATCTGTATTTAACTATTAAATATATGTATACTTAGCCTCAGTTGCATTTATTAATATAAGAACTTGTAACCTAAAGCTATTATCTATGTTTTCTGTGATTATGAGTTCCTTTGAGACTATGCACTTACCAGTATATATTCGCGTTGTATTGTGCACTATGTAAATTCAATACATGTACATCATGGTAAATTACTTATTACATATTTTAAGTTGCTGCTTTTGCTGTCTTGTGCTCTTGCAATTCTTCCAGAGCTCTGATTCATCTCTATTTCATGAAGAAGCTAAGTATGAAAGTGATATAAAGAGAAATATTACTTGGGGAGACCTCAATTTCTTGCATACGACAGACACACACGGCTGGTATGCTGGTCATATCAATCAAAAACAGTACGACGCAGACTGGGGTGACTTTATTTCCTTTATTGCGCATGTTCGTCGCATATCTACTGAAAGAAAAGTGGATTTATTAGTCATAGATTCCGGAGACAAGCATGATGGAAATGGATTATCTGATGCAACTGTGCCCAACGGTGCCAAATCACTTCCTGTCTTCATTAAGGCAGATTACGACTTACTCACTATTGGTAACCATGAGCTCTACGAACTAGAGAATACTAAGCAGGAAATTGACATCGTGGTGAATCATTTTAAAGACAATTATGTCTCCACAAACGTCGAGTTTCAGTTACCGAATGGCACCTATATACCAATCGGTCAAAAATTCAAGTATTTCATTACCCCCTTCAAGAATATAAGGATTCTTGCATTTGGATTCTTGTTTGCATTTTCAAGAAATGCTCAAGGGACGAAAGTCACCCCTATTCTGAAAGTGATCAGGGAACAGTGGTTTTTGCGTATTTTGAACCGTTATCCGGCGGAAGATGTTGATATTATTCTTATCGTAGCTCATATGCCGATTACACATGATTGGGATGAATTACAAGAGTTGCATCGTTTTTTGAGATTACATTATCCGAGTAGTAAAATTCAATATTTTGGAGGGCATAGCCATATAAGGGATTTTACTGTACTTGATGATGCACTGACTGGATTACAAAGTGGCCGATTTTGTGAGACTGTCGGTTGGTTGAGTATTGATCTTCAGAATTATAGCTCATTTGGCATAGAGAAGAACTTGAAGGATATATATTCAAGAACTTACATTGACTTCAGCATCAAGTCGTTTTTGCACCATGCAAACATATCTTCACTTCAGGATTTCCAAACGCCTAATGGAATAGCTGTTCGTAAAGAAATCGAAAATGTACGCAAAGAGCTTGAATTGGACCAAATTATTGGATACGTGAAATATAATTACTATATGGACAACGTTCCACTAGATCACCCCAGAAATATTTACCATCTATTATCTAACTTTATTTTGCCAACACTTCGAAGCAATGAAACCGTGGAAGAAACTAAGAGCAATCGTATAATTATAATTAACACTGGTTCTGTAAGATATGATTTATACAAGGGACCTTATACTGTGAACAGTCACTTTATAATCTCGCCGTTTCAAAATGATTGGGTCAAGGTTACAGTTCCTAAAAAGTATGCTCTCAAAATAAGCTCAAAATTAAACGAAGGTGGTTACATATTAAACTCTCATAATGACGATCAAAGAGATAATTCAAATCTTCTTCCGCCTCATTTGCGTCATGCACGTCATGCAAATTTTAATGCTGCTCTATACTCATTAGACTTAGAGAGTTCTCAAAGAGTGCTTGACACGAAGGCTTTCAAGGTATTCGATCTCATAAACTCCATCAGCACGAAGCGCAATAAGCATACTAGAGGATACGTAACTGTGGACGACTTCGGAAATGACGGGGATGATACAGAACACAGAGCACTTCGTTATTTTCCAATATCTAACGTAGTTGAAAGCGTTCAAGTGGATGCGCATGCAGACGATGAGAGTGATGTGGATGTGATTTTTTATAACTTCATTACTCAAAATGTCCTTTGGGCTGTACGGGAACTAGGCTATGATAAGGACTTACCAAATGAAGTCGAATTTTACTCTAATTATTATTTAGGGCTATTGATTAACGACTATATAAAACTGAATGAGGCTTGATGGAATGATTTTATAATTGAATCACGCTGTCATTTGGTTTGAAAGTAATTCTATAGTTAAACGTGTTAATGGATTGCAATTCTATATTGTTTATCGTATCTAAATCTATCACTAAATTTAGATTGAAACCAAACCAGGATCCCCATATTGGCCTAGTATTCTGCGTGGGTGCCATTCCACCAATAGTCAAATCGGCAGATTCTCCGAGCCTGCTTCTTCCACTTTCATCAAACTTTACCTTACCCCCAGCATTTACAACAATACTCTCCGTTCCTGGGATTATATGACAGTCAAAGCTACTTAGCTGATGTGAGGTCAAAGGCGTCAGAAGCCATTTCTTTTGAAACTCAATTTTTGAGTCATTCGTAGGCGATACCAACGGTTTACCATTTATTATGATTGCACATTGCGGTTTTATTTGCTTTCCAAACAGCATAGCATATGTTTCGACATTAGGAAACAGCTGTGTAGGAGATTGATAAGGAATGTCTAGAGAAGAGATGAGTGTCTTCAAAAAGGGCTCAATAGGCTGCGCTTTGCTTCGTTAGTAGTCAATTTTGTATGAATTTTATACTATTTGGACCAAAAGGGCCTCTGAACATACTCGGATCTTGCTGTGCCTGCACCATGCTTCAACAGTTTATGATTTGATTGCCAATCTTCTCTGTTTCGACTCATCTTACTATTTTATTTGATCACGTGATGCAATAAAGCTGAATACACTAATTTTGCTAACCTCTTTTGCCTTCTCTCCTTGCTGTAATTATAAGATCTTGGTGTCATTATATTGCGAGCATGTGAGGCAAGGTTTTCTTGATTATATCTTATTCAATACTACCAGCTCTCTAGAAAGGCATTATTAGCGGCCTCTGCGTTGTGGCAAGCTTGTGTACCCAAACTTGTGTGCTTCCTCGATATTACTTGTGGCAGATAGCATTATTCGAATCCTTATCTAATAGGGGCTTTATGTAAAGATTACTGCTTCTGATCTCATATCCAAATGGATCAAAGCGCACGTCAAGTTTACTAGTCTCTTTTCTTGCCTCATGTCTGAATGATGGCATGATGCCTTATCCCGCTCGAATATGTGTAACTATCCGAGACATGAAATGGGGGCTGCTGCTACATGCTCTGGTAACAAATCAATTATCCTTCCCTAAATCATTTGATGTTTCACACAGCAGATCAAAAAGGTTCTTTGCGCAGCCTTTTTCGCACCTATTGGGCATGGCCAGCCATCTATTGGCCTTCGCGACATTGTTCCTTGCATCTTTTCGCTGGTATCCTACCCTCTGTGCTGGACCAGTTTCCTTTTATAATTCTAATTGATTTGATCTCTCGTTTCTGGCTTAATTTTTGAAATCTATATATCTACAATATGTTTTCAAATTAACATGAACTAGACTTATCTTCGCGAACAGATTGGTTATCAATACCCCACTTTCCTTAAGACAAAAAGTCAAAGACAACATTGACTCTACGGTACACGGCAGAACCTTTTGCGGGACTAAATAAATCGATTTCAGGTTCTACTTAAGTCTCAGAGGTTTTCATCTAAGCATCTTCTTATTCTAACTGCAGTAAGAAGTCTTCCCTCGTTTGGTACTGATATTATTGTGACACAAAAACGAATTGGTTGTTAAGGCGACTATCTCTCCTTAAATCAATAGCAACTACTTACACTAGAAAACACAATTTTGCACCCAAATCTTTCGTCAAACTTACAACCGAATTTGAACAATATAGCTACTGCGACCATATCAGGTTAAGAGACCTTACATTAGATACATTACAGTAGGATGGACGTTTTAGAAAGAAATATGTTTAACAATCAACATAATACGTTTGATTCGGACATAATGAGAAGTTCTACTTGCAATGGCATAATTGATAAATTTAGAAATAATTTGAGAAGCACAAAAGGATCTCGTGGTCTAGTCATGGCCAAGAGTGCAGTCGATGAGCACAGCAATTATGTTAAAAAAAGGTCGTACAGCGACCTCCTTAGAGAGAGATCAAGAAGCGAAGACTCATCCTCGGAAGGGACATCCGCTTCGAAAAGATCGAAAACTGCTCCACCATCGCCATTCCCCATGTCGCATTACTATAGTGTGTATGGTGGGTTGGATGGATTACGTGGCGACTGCACTAGTGATCCAGAATATACGAAGAGCTCGAGTGAGTGCTCGGCCACTAGAACCTCTGCAGTTCCGATACAAAATACCTCTTCTAGCTCGGAGAATAGGCAGATAAAGCTTCCTGGAATAGCAGCAATGCTATCTGCAGCGAATGGTCAGGACAACTCAATGCGGTTAAGGCCCATACGACCTACTGTCTCATTAGACTATTTCGATACATACAAACCACATGACGAAAACTGGAGATATGGTTTATTGGATTCTATACATCGAACTGCAAGGGATCCAAATCTCAGTCATTATAATCATTTCAATAAGCAGGCTAAGAGAGACCTTTTTGAGACCACGCATCCTGCACGGCCCCGATTTGATTCCAGGATCAGTACGAAAATTATCAATAGCCTACCTTCCACAAGGTCTAAAGAAAGTTATTCTTCGTTACAAGAGAAATCATTTACTGCCAGAAAAATAAACTTCCCATATGAGTCTAATTATACTTATTTAAACAAAACTTACTTGAATGACGTCAAAAAATATCCTGAATACTTGGAACTAGCTCATTCACTTGTTCAATTATCGAAACCAAAGGCTGATTCAACCTCTGATGTACATCATTCAGTTGGACCTATGGCTTCGAGCAGTCCTGAAACGAGACCTCATGACATATTTTTGCCTAGGAGTCATGCCAGAGACACAAAGCATTACGACCAAGCACTTTCTCCTCCATCATCTGCCATCCATCCGAGGAGCCAATGCAGCAGTTATTCTGCAAATACAGAGATCAGGGCAAAAGCACCTAAGACCCCTCCTTTGGAATACACCTCCAAGACCACATTCATTCCCGTTACTCCCCCTTCAGCGAAATCAAAGTCCAAATTTGAGCTTACAAGAACATCACCAAGAAGTCATACCTTACGAGTATGTTTATCATGTGGGTCTGATCTGTCGCCATGCTGGAGACCCTCGTGGTCAATCAAGGAAGGTCAGCTTTGTAACTCATGTGGGTTAAGGTATAAAAAAACATCTGCGAGGTGCTTGAATAATGAATGCAGAAAGATACCTGCAAAGGGAGAATGGGCGTTAATGCAGAGTAACGGTAAGGTAAAATTCGATGATGGCACAGAAGGCTACAGCTGCTTAGAGTGTGGGCATAAAGTTGAGGTATGCAAATCGCCCAGGAGCTGATAGTTTTTCTTCAAGGGTGATGAAGCTAGGTATTCATATCGAGTATAAAAAAGACGTTCGCTTTATTTACTTCTTCTTTTCTGATTGCATAATAATTTGTTTTAATTTTAGATATCTTAAAGTCACTTCTACTAATATACTAAATTCTTCACTCATTATTGATAAGTAAGCCTAGCATGTGGCTTAAGAATCGCTAAAGTTTAGCTGGCCGTACGCCCGCAGCTTAAGTGTTTGCTGCTTTTTCAATTTCTGAATTCGCAGCATAAATCTTGGAATTTCGCATTCACAAAAACCTTCATTGCAAGAGATAAGTTATGCTTAACAAATAATAAGCAGATACTTCAAAATAGTAACTTCAAACAATTATATATATATCAGTACGAATCCCAAATGACCTATTGTAGTCTGTATCATTATTGAAACTGATACTCTTACTGTCATGCGTGGGAACAGCCTGGGCAACGAGATAACTATGATCTCACTTATCCTGCCCCTTCCTCGTGAGCTCAAGCTCACTATCCAGGCAATCCAGGAAAAAAAGACATTGAAGCCCTGTATTACAGATCGAAGAGTATCTACAGTAGACGGAGTACACTCAAAATCGTCCACTCTGATTAAGAAGACCAAGTCAGTAAACTTTGTGCCAGGATTGGTAACCAAATATGTGGAGTCAATTTGGAAAGATGAAGAGGAAATGAGAGAAGTTCACGCTGAGTGGGCCTCGCTGTGTCCCAAGGTATCAAGACTGGAGATGAATTCACGAAGAAGCTTGATTCAGTTTCTGAAACTATCTAGAAGAAATAAAACTCAGGCATACTTCGACTTCTTTACGGAAAACCCTTTAGGAATTAGAAATCTTACCGAGGAGGAGGACAAAGAAATAGAGCGAAAGATGATGCACAGTTTTGAATTTTTAAAGGAGAGCATTGAGAAAGAGCTTGAATGGGCCCCCCAGATATTCCGCGAAATACATCCATTTGAAGATAATTTGATCTTCTACTTCAATTCCGTCCTAGGAAGAACCAAACAAGATAAATCCCCATCCATAGTCAAAAGGAAATGCGGTAATACTCTCGATAGGTATAAATATCTCCCTCAAACTCATATTCCTATAGCACTTGAACGAACGCTTTGGCTATACAGAAGAACCTTATTCAGGCAATGGTTCTCTACTAGGGAACTAAACACAGAAGAGACCAATTTCTTAGCCGATGAGCCTTTCAATTCTCAATTGAAAATCACCAAGTTAATCGATAATCCTATGGACTACTTCATGACTTATTAATAAGGTCACATCTGATGTCAAGCATGCAGATTCACCGGCTGTATATGATGATGACATCTGTTGCTGTACCGGCGCTACGCAAGAAGCACATGCATTTCTCCTTTTTGTGAAATTAGTAAAACTTCTTTTGGGTGTATCCACTGCTTATCTCTTCTCTACATGTCCTGACTGGCGAAAGGAAGATGTTTGTTGCTGTAAATAGTATACTAATCTGATAGTTTCATCGTCGTGTAAACACCATTAAGTCATTTCGAGAAACTTCCACAGATAAAGGCTGATAATTATATCAAGATACGCAGATTTTGATACGAACAATTATATACTTGACATGTCGGATCAGGTACTTATCTATATCAAGTCTTCAGGGGAATCAAAGTATGAAGTTACGGTCTCCCCCGATATAAGCATACTTGACTTGAAGAATGAAATATCCACCAAATCAGGTATACCAGCAGAACGCCAAAGGCTCATTTATTCAGGCAAAGTCTTGAAGGATAGCGAAACGGTGAGTTCGTACAAAATACAATCCGGACATACGATCCATTTAGTGAAGAGTGCTGAAAAGAAGAAGAAAGATGATACAGCGCCTGCGAGTGCCTCTGAGGCATCTGTTGAAGGAGAGTCTAACACATCTACAGCAGGAATTCCCTCTAATATTGCCGCTGGACAAGGGTCTTTTAATCCACTTGCAGATTTAACTGGGGCAAGGTACGCAGGATACACACAACTTCCTTCTGCTTCAATGTTTGGGCCCGATGGGGGCATGAATTCATCGTTTCCTGATCCAGAGAGTCTTACGCAAATGATGTCGAACCCCATGTTTCAAGAAAGCTTAAACTCTATGCTTTCAAATCCACAAATGTTAGATTATATGATTAACCAGAATCCTCAATTGAGAGCGATGGGTCCACAAGTCAGACAGATGCTACAAAGCCCCTTTTTCAGGCAAATGCTATCAAACCCAGAAATGATGAGATCAATGATGGAGATGAGCAGAGGCTCAGGGTTTGGATTAGGAGGACAAACTGGAGCCACTAATGCATTCCCAGCGCCGGGCTCGAATCCAACGTCAGCTGAAAACGCTTCATCTACTGCGGAGAACAGTGCTTCTACTAATAATACCTCTGCTGGTACTCAAAATAATAATCCAAATGCTAATCCTTTCGCTTCCTTATTTGGTGGCGCTGCTCCGCCTCCTGACCTTTTTTCTATGTTCGGAGGCGGTTTGAATAGTAACGATCCCGCTGCCGCTGTTGCTGCTGCTGATAATCGTCCACCAGAAGAGAGATATGAAGAGCAATTGAGGCAATTGAACGACATGGGTTTCTTTGATTTCGATAGGAATGTGGCTGCATTAAGAAGAAGCGGAGGTAGTGTTCAAGGAGCTATTGAGTACTTGTTATCTAATACCTGATAGACGGTGGTCTATTTTTGTGTAACTTATCAGTGTTAATGATACATAGTGCATTTCTCAAATAAAGTACATTGTAGTATACATTATCAAGTAGCATAGATAATAAGAAAGGGCTGGCTCGTTATGGTTAGATCCAAACGCAATCCTGACGAACCTGTTGATACACGTACGCAGAATCCGAATGCCCATAGAGATAATACCAGGATTAAAAGTGAGCATCATGAAGAAAATTCACTGAGTATAAACTCTGGAAGTAATGATGAAGATACTGAAGGAAGTGAACTGAAAGAGAAAGAAATAAATATTCCTCTTGATGATAGGCATGAGTATGTTCAATCGGGACGTGTTAGGGATCTCGAAAAGGGTGAGTCTAACTCGACAAAACAAACTGTGCGCCAGATGTATTCCCTTCGAAAGAAATTATTCGAAGTGATGAATACGAAAATACATTCTATAAAGAAAAAGGCTTCTATAAGTCATCCCATGGAAACTCAATTGTCTAAAGTTATTGCCATAATATTGGAACACAAAGAATGCAGAGTAACTGAAGACTTTTTCTTTTTGCTTACAAATTTGGTTCAAGTTTACTTCGACCATATTATTAGTTCTTTGCACAAATTAACTGAAATTCAAAGAAGGCATCTTCCATCAATCAGTGATTTAGATTTATGCCTTCAATTTTCTAAATTAACACCGAACACATTGTATGGCGAGTATGTAAATTCAAAGACTTTATCATCGAAGGAGGATGACAGTATAAAATTACTTAAGCAACAGACAGACACACTAAGTGCAACATTCCACAATGACGGCAGAAATGAGAAGGATGGAAGCTCTTCTGTATTTTTCACAAACGAATATTATGAGATAACGGAACTTGTGCCAAAGGAGCTTCCTAAGCCATCCTATGTGCCCTCTTACATGCCAGATCTTCCTCCAGATTATACATACAAAGCTACTCCCTGGTATGCTGCATCTATAGATGACTTGAAAAAGGTAAGGTTGAAGCTCGTTGAGGAATCAAGACTCACAGAGATACCTCTCTATAACTTGATGGAGGACGAGGAAAGGAAATGGAAGGATGAGATTGGAAAGCGGTCTCCTCTGTTCCTGGGTTCAGAGGACGAGAGCAGCGATAACGTAGAAAGTATTATGAGTAATCACCAAGTGGATGAGAATAAAGCTTCAAATGCTGGTACCCCAGTTTACAATTTCACAGATCAAACCACTGAGGCTGCAATTCATGATCCAGAATCGCAACCCAAACTAAGTCTGCAACCAGCCTTTCCGAATACAGTTAATGGAAATTTGGATACCGAAAGGCAGACTGCAAGCGAGTCCAAGTCTTTTGACATTGTTGCTTACGCCAAAAGGCGAGCTCAACTACGCAAAAGAGTCACCATGCATAATAAAAAGAAAGAAGATCGTAGAAAAAATAATATCTATTTAAAAGCTGAGCGCTATTATTCTCCATATGCTCATGAAGTTGCTACAGAAGAAGTGAATATATACTTCCACAAGATAGTTCAAGAAGAATTTACTAGCGCGTTAAACGCCATCAGAAAAGCAGAGAAACAGAATAGGAAGAAAAGAGAGGCACTCAAACGAGAAAGGGATGAAAGGAATAAACAAAAAGAAGGCTCGAGAGAGATATTCGAGTTTGGAATGCATTATGGTAACGAAGACAATCTCTTGGGATCTGATAGTGACGAGAGTGCATCCGAGTTAAGGACCCAACAAATACAATTTGAAGGCGATTTGGATCCGGAGAATAGTCAAATAAATAAGGAAAGTTTGCCATCAAGTGAGCTTAGAAAATCATCATCTGAGCATAGTGAAGCTATGAGAGATACAATAACTGAAGCTGACATGATAGCTAAAGATGGCACTCAAGAGAATTCGGACCTTGAAGATGACTTAACTGCCTTAATGGCAGAATTTTCTGACGAAGATGACTTAATTGGGGAATAAGCAGTTGAAGATACTTATGCTATATACAATCACGTGACTAGAGTTAACATCATTTCAACGATTGACATCCATCTACATAGTAAACATTAACTCTGTCAATGCAACAGGCAACATATAGCTACAAAATTATTAATAAAATATGTCTAATTTAACTCTGATAAAGTTGCCATCAACTACCCCCTTTCCGGTAACTATTGCCTCGCTAAATTGTAAAGATGGAGACGAGATTTTAAAACATCAGAATATTTGTACATATAAGTACTGGGATTATCAGGATGACCCTAATTCAAAAGAATCGAATCCTAGGAAGATACGTGTTGAGCGTGTCGGTTCTTACGAAAGCCCCATTGAAGGAAAATTGGAGAGAGTTAACGTAAAGATCGCTGATGAAATTGCTCATTCTGGCATTGAAATTTGTGTTATACGGGAACCCTGCGGACATGCAGTTCAGTATGGAGGGTTATGTGCATTATGTGGAAAGGCAATTGAAGATGAAAAGGATTACACGGGGTATACCTACGAGGACAGGGCAACGATTGCAATGTCATATGACAATAGTGGACTCAAAATTAGTATAGATGAAGCAACGAAGATTGAGAGAAAAACTATTGAGCGTTTAAATAAGGAGAGGAAATTGATTCTAGTAGTTGACTTAGATCAGACAGTTATACATGCTACAGTGGATCCTACAGTGGGTGAATGGCAACTGGATCCCTCTAACCCCAATTATAATGCTGTGAAAGACGTCAAGAATTTCTGCTTGGAAGAAGAACCATTATTGCCTCCTAATTGGAAAGGAGTGAAGCCGATTCCTACCAAGTGTTGGTATTATGTTAAGTTAAGACCAGGTTTAGAAACTTTTTTGCGAGAAGTGTCTAAGAAATACGAAATGCATATTTACACAATGGCGACTCGAAGCTATGCCTTATCAATTGCAAAAATTATTGATCCAAGAGGAGAATATTTTGGAGACAGAATTTTAAGTCGAGATGAAAGTGGATCGTTGACACATAAAGATTTGAAGAGGCTCTTTCCTGTGGACCAGTCCATGGTTGCGATCATCGATGACAGAGGGGATGTGTGGCAATGGGAGAAAAATTTGATCAAGGTGGTTCCATATGATTTTTTTGTAGGAATCGGTGATATCAACTCAAGTTTCTTGCCCAAGAAGAGTACACAAATTACAGGTCCTTCAAGAAAACGTAAAATGATCTCTAGACTTGAAGAACTCGAGGACTCTGAATCACAAAGGAATCTTGAACTGGATAAAAAGAACTCTTCTGATAGCACTATAGACAATAACGGAGATGATTCTCAAGTTGAGAATGAAGAATCGAATGCAGATACCCCAATTGAAGATGAGCGTGACGATGAAATGATCATACAGCAATCCATTAATCGTAACCTTTCCTTGGAACAGCAACGTCTTGACAGGCCGCTTGCTAGACTTCAACACGATCTTGAGAAGATCAATCACGAACACGAGAATCCAAAAGATATATCTCCCGAGGAAAACAAAATTGAAGAAACCAAAGAGGAAGAGGAAGATAAGTTATTATTTGATGACGACGATACGGAACTCAAATCATTGGAGCAAGCATTAGAGAGGATTCATGCTAATTATTACGATATTTATGATGACAACAAGAAACGAGAGCCCTTCTTAAAACCTGATCTTACTCATATCATTCCTCAGATGAAAAGCAGGTGTCTTGAGGGCGTTACATTACTATTTTCTGGTATTCTTCCATTAAGTGTCGATATAAGCTCTGCTGACATAGTCATATGGAGTTCTCAGTTTGGTGCAAGGGTGGTAACTGAGGTATATCCAGAGGTAACTCATGTTATATGTCGAGATCCTTTAGTGTCAGCTGTGCGCACCGGCCCTACTTTTAAAGTGAGAGCTGCGAAAAGAATGCTTCCGAATGTCAAGATAGTAAATTCTGACTGGCTTTTCGCATGTCTCAGCAACTGGAGAAAAATAGATGAATCCGATTATTTACTAGACTTTACGGAAAAGGATTGGTTCATTGAAGATAAGGATATTGAGAAATATAAAAAAGATTTGGAAATTAGAAAACAGCGCGCACTAAACATGAAATCTTCAGGGGGGAGGCAATCCTCGATTGCTAGTATTGATGAAACTGCTTTAGATGAAGCAGACCAGGAAGTAGATGAGTTTCTAGCCGGACTCAGTGATGAGGACGAAGATGACGATGAAGATGACGATGAAGATGAACAAGAAGGAGAAGATGAAGATGAAGAAGGAGATGATGATGACGAGGGCGACGACGAAGACAGAATAAGTAGCACGGAGACCGCAGATAGGAACGATGAGCTAGAGGAGGCAGAGGACGAAAAGAGATCACAGGAAGAGGAAGTGGCAAAAGAAAAAGAGGTAGAGCGAGAAGAAAAGTTCAGGGATTCTAATACTCCCCCCGCTTCCAACCTTATTGACGCTAGTCACATTAATCCCGACCCATCGGGAGCGGTTCCACCAGCTGCCGCTGCTAGCGACCACTTCGTTGCAGCGGACGGGTCAGGAGTACTCCTCACGGACGTGTCCGCTCCCAAGACTCGACTGGAGGAACCTAGCGAGAGCACTACTCCTGACAAGAAAAGAAAGTTCCCTCATGATGACACAAATGCTAAAAATAGCTCCTCTGAAAAATCCTCCCTGGGTGCTAATGATAAGAGGATCAAAGTTAGTGGCGCATCCTCAAAGTCGTCTAAAATGGAAAATGCCTCCGGTGATGAGAACATGGATGAATTAGAGCGTGAGCTACTAGACGGCTTTGATGACCTCGAGGATTAAAAAGTGGCTTTGTATATAGTTCTTTATACCACAGCAATGGCAATGCAGAGCCATTCGTAAATAAAGCTGCCTGTACTATACTTTGACTGACCGATAAAATGCTTGATCTTCACAACCAGCCATCTTTGTGCAACTCCGCGTGATTAACTACATAGCCTGCAGTGATCTATTTTAAACCATGTCAAGAGTGATCGTTTTGTGTAACAACACGATTTTGATATATTTATAGTAGTTGATTTATAGCACTGGTGAGTAACATAGGACGGTAGAGATAGAAATGTACAGGTTTTTCAGGTTTATAATAGTTTTGCTTGCGTTGGTAACATCATTAACTTCAATATTTGCATTTGTGGGATCGTATAAGAATGAAAAGTATTTGACGCGAATCTATTTGATAGACTTCCATTTGACAGAATTGAAGCTCCTGGCTCTCTTGGATATATCAAAATTCAACAAAAGAGAATATGAGAATGAAGGATTACAGGAGAGATCAGAGATCATGGGGGAGATGGAAGCAACAGGTACGGTTGAGGAATTAGAGAAACGAGCCGTAAGCTCACAAACCGCGGAACAAATCGAAGCTGCAATAAGTAGTCTTGTTTCGACGGTGTCATATGATGACCTTGGGTTGTCGCAAGTATATTCAGTCAGCTTTTGGGGATACTGTAGGGGAAAGGTGAACGGAAAGAGTGAATCCGTTGCGGCGTTTGACAATTCAGATGTCACCTTTACCTCTTGCACAAAGCCAAAAGCAGGGTTTTTCTTTGATCCACTTACTATTTTCAAAGATGAGCTCAAAAGAAACATAAAGGACAGTGATTTGGATAGTACATTGAAAAGTGAGATGGAAACGTTGGCAGACAATGTGTCCTACTCGAACCTTAACTTGCCAGGAAACTTGAAGACGGCTTTGCAGTTGTTAAATAATCTTACAAAGGCCGGTTTTGCATTGATCCTTTTAACAGCAATATTTTCTACTGTTTACGCAGTTCTTGAATTCCTCGGTATGATATTTGCGCCTGATTCCTTTTGCTTTTCCTGTTGTAGTCATGCCATTCAGGTATTCATCTTCTTGTTCGCCTTGGTGGGTTCTGCTCTCGTCACAGGGGCTTACGTCTACACAAGAAAGGAAATCAATAATAATACCGATGACTTTGGAGTAAAGTCTTTCTTGTCTATTGCTTTTTATGCTTTATCTTGGTCTTCGGTTGTATCAAGTTTGCTTATAATTGTGGTCAGCATCTTTGGTCGCTGTTGCAACTCATGTTTTGGTGGTAGAAGATACAAAAATGTAAACAATGGGCCCCAAATGGGTTATTATCATCAAGAACAAGCACCATTCCTCGAAAGGAAGGTATCATATTGATCAAATCTACGATTTATGGTTTTTATACAATGGAACATTGACGCTATATAGTGCATTTATAAGGTAGTGTAGGTACCAATTCTAAACATCGATTGCAGAATGCTTTTATTTATCAAAGAGGAAAAGTCGTTGGAAATGACGATGATCTGTTCCAGTAAGTATTGAGTCTTGAGAAAATGTTTTAATCGAATTGCAAAGATCTAACTTATTATAGTCTCGGGCGAAGTTGCGCAACATCCTGTTGTGTCTCCAAAAAGTGGGGCAGTATTTGAAAGGAAGCATATTGAGAATTACTTGCAATCAGTTGGTAAAGATCCGATAAATGATGAGCCCTTAGTGATAGAAGACCTTATTCCAATAAGAAGTACGGTTCCCGATATTGTACCGCCTCGGCCGCCAAAATTTGCATCCATCCCATCACTTTTAGCGGAGTTTCAAAACGAGTGGGATGCGCTTGCAGTTGAGGTTTTTACTCTTAGAAAACAATTGCACAAGGCCCGTGAGGAGTTAAGTGCTGCTGTATATCACAAAGAGGCAGCAACTCGAGTGGCAGCCCAGGCAATTCGAGAGAGAGACGAGGTAAAGAATGCATTAGAAGAGTTAGCCACATCAGTGGGCCATGGTAAAGTAGCCAATGGTCAGAGCGAGATAAAGAATCACCATGAAGACTCAACTCACGTGGAGAATGGTACAGAAGAGCTTCCCGGCCTTCCAACTAAGGAAATTAGTGAGGCTAGAGAAGAGCTTTTCATATTGCATAAAAAACAAAAGCCAACGCTACCCGTAGCATCAGATCTGATAATTTCTGTAAAGACGACTAGCACAATCGGTCAGCCGTTTAAAAAATTTGCGCAGTTTTATTTAAATTCAAGTAACCAAACCCTCTATGTTGGATCTACCACTGGGGCTGTTGCTTGCTACGATCTCACAGTTGAAGGGAAACCTACACCCCAGAAAATAACACGCAAGGGAACCATAACAGCTCTAGGGGAGGTCGAAAAAGGAAACGAGCCAATTCCCCTTATCGCTTTTAAAGACAAGTTGTATTTAGGGAAAGGAAAGGAAGTATTTCCCAATAAAGACGATATACTTGGCATAGTGACTCATCCCAAGCTTCGAAATCTTTTCATTTTGCTTTCAAAGAATGCATGGTCCTTGAATGATACTGAAGGTAATCAAAAATTATTTGGTGTGAAATTGGAGTACTCGATTCTGTGCGGAGCTTTTCACATAGATGGTGCTCTTTTTGGTGTGGGGACTAATGAAGGCAACGTAATAGTATACGACTTGATAACAGGTGAAGCTGTTACAAAAGTGCAGCTGAAGTATGGTAGAGTTGATAAAATAGTGTTTGGACCGTACTGGTTATTTATAGCATCCTCGAATGCAGATCTTTCGAGCAGCTTAGAGATTTTTGATTTGAGAAAGAATGCCAATGTTCATGATTTCATTTTTGAAAACAAGGTTTTAGATTTTACCATAGACCCATCATATTCAGTGATTATTACTTATGATTCCACTAATAGACTATCTGTGCACAGGTATATCAAAAAGGGGAAGAAATGGGAGAAAGACATAAGTCATTCCGAACTAGAACCAAATGTGCGCTTATCACGTCTTCAAACATTGACAATGGCGGAGAACGATAGTTTTATATCTGATGGTGAAGTGAAACTCATTGGTATTGCGGATAATACGTCCATTGTAGAATATAAACTAATGTATACATAATCAAATTTAGTGTACATAAATAAATGCGAAGTTGACATCTTTAGATTAATACTCAAGTTGAAGAAATGACTCTCAGCGAAGAGAAACGCACAGAACTTGAATCATTGAGCAAGGAATGGATTTCAATAGATCCGAATCCCTCCACAAGGCTGGATATTGAGAATCTTTTACGAGACAAAGATTACGATGAGCTTGATAGAAAGTTGTCTAACCGCATAAAATTCGGTACAGCAGGATTGAGATCATCAATGGAATCTGGGTTTTCAAACATGAATGATGTGACCGTACTACAGGCAAGCCAGGGATTGGTGCAGTTTTTAATTGAAAAGAATGGCAATCTGACGAAAGACTTATCTATCGTAGTGGGCTACGACCACAGATATCACTCACAAAGATTCGCAGAGATAACTTGCAGTGCAGCTCTTGTCAAAGGGCTTCGTGTTTACTATTTGGGGAATGTAGAAAATCTATCGGATGAATCAAACCAATGTTGTGGTGTATCTACTGAAGATTATTCAGATGTCGATAGGAAATACGTGCATACCCCTCTTGTTCCCTTCAGCATTGATCACTTTAGAGCATCCGCAGGTGTAATGATTACTGCTTCACATAATCCAGGAAAAGATAACGGATATAAAGTCTACTACAGCAATGGATGCCAGATCATTCCTCCGGTTGATGAGGAAATAGCAAATGCAATCGAAAGAAACTTGAAGCCTTGGAACAATCTAAATGTATACGATATCAAGGAGGTTTTCTCGAAGTACAGAAGCAACATACAATCGGTAAAAGAAGAGATAACGACTTCATACCTTGATGCTTTAAAAGATAAGCTCATTACACAAAGGTCGCTCAATTATAAGTTTGTCTATACGCCGATGCATGGGATTGGTTTAGAAATATTTCGAAAGACCCTTGAACTTTTTAACTCAGAGAATTCATGTTTCGAGGTTGTTCAAGAGCAAGCTCACCCTGATCCTTCATTTCCTACTGTGAAATTCCCAAATCCTGAGGAGAAAGGGGCCTTGGATTTGGCTATGCGCTTGGCTTCACAGGTTAATAGTGAACTAGTACTTGCTAATGATCCAGATGCCGACAGATTTAGTGTCGCTGTATGGTCTAAGAAGCTCAAGTGTTGGAAGCAGCTCACGGGAAATCAGATTGGGTTTCTCTTTGCTCTCTATATTATAGAGGAGTTACTCGATGAGAAAGACATGAAAAACACCTATTTGATTAACTCAACCGTGTCTTCACAGATATTGAATAGGATGGCCGCCTATGAAGGGTTCAATTACGCGGAAACTCTTACTGGCTTTAAGTGGATCGGAAACAAGGCTATTGATCTTAAAAAAGAAGGCTTTAATGTCCCTTTCGCTTATGAGGAGGCCCTTGGATACATGTTTGATATCATAAATGATAAGGATGGGATCTCTGCAGCTGTGATGTGGCTACAGCTATACGAAAGATGGTTTGCGCATAAAGACGGCTTTGAACCACTTGACAAATTAGCGGAGGGCTACGCAAAATATGGCTGGATGGAAGAGTGCAATGGCTACTATAAGGTTCCTGATTCGTCAACAGTTCAGACAATCTTTGAACATAGTATTCGTGCATCTTTTCAGGGTTCTCCCCACCCAGAGAAAATAGGAAAACATTTCCAGGTGGTGGCGTGGCGTGATCTCACAAATGGCTACGATTCAACAACAAGGGATCATGTTCCTTTGCTACCCACTGATAAAACTTCACAGATGATAACCGCGATTGTATCGTCGGGGGATTCTCCTCAGGAACAAGTGAGGTTTACTTGCAGGGGTTCGGGAACTGAACCGAAGTTGAAAGTCTACATAGAAGCAATTTCAAAAGAAAGCTCTAAGCGTGCAAAGTTGTTGGCTAAACTGTGCTGGGACACTTTGGAGAAAGAATGGTTTAAACCCAACGTGTATAACTTGAAAGTTGTCTTGTAGGGACCACGTGACCACCCTTCCTTAACATTGAACCAGTGATTTCCTAAATCATTACTACATGAGTTTAGACAGAGTGTCTTTCGAGAGATGGTCTTAGATAGTTATGGAAAAAAGTCTGACCTTCCGATGTATGTATTTAGATCTATTTTTTTCAATGAAGATGAAATTCTAATATTTTAGATTTAATAAATTCAATCCGAGACGTCAACTACCATTCTGGAAACAAGGAAGAACATTATTGTGTACAATAGTTATACTATGTCTCTTCTTCCTATTCAAGCGAAACACTTACTTTGAAGAGTCTAGTATTATACTAGAGGGGAATGGCGAAGGTAGCAGCGATAATCATGAGCTATATATTGCCACGAAGGATGGAATCAGCAAGGTTGATTTGGCCGAAGACACCCTTGAGGAGGATCCTGTGAGTAAAACTGTTGAGATATATGATCTTAATTCTTATAGGGGCTCAGGCGATGGGTTAGCTCATAAAGATATAATTCTTTTCTTGATGCCTTTGAGGAATGCCGAACATGTGCTTGCGATGGCATTTCATAATATCATGAACTTAACCTATGATCATTCTCTTATTGACATAGCCTTTCTTGTTTCTGATTGTTCACCTAAAGATAGAACTCTCGAGAAAGTTTTTGAATATTCTGTTGCATTGCAGAATGGGACTTTAGTGAACAAACTACAGGAGGAAGAGATGTTGCGTCGCAGTAAAGATGTTACGGGCTCAGCAGATCTTTATCAGCAATATATGGATCAGGGTTATATGAATAACGTGAAAAAGTCTTATAACCCAAGTACTTATCACTCAGAATACCAGAAACCTTTTAGATCAGTGACTATATTCAGAAAGGACTTCGGTCAAGTCATAGGACAAGGTTTCAGCGACAGACACGCGGTAAAAGTCCAAGGGATCCGCCGTAAATTGATGGGACGTGCAAGAAACTGGTTGACCTCTGTGTCATTGAAGCCCTACCATTCATGGGTTTATTGGAGAGATGTCGACATTGAAACTGCACCAGGTTCCATTATTCAAGATCTAATGAAACACGATTATGATGTAGTAGTGCCTAACGTATGGAGACCACTACCTACATTTTTAGGAACCGAACAGCCCTATGATCTCAACTCATGGATTGAGTCTGACGTTGCTATTGAGCTTGCGAAGACATTGGATGAAGAAGATGTTATTGTTGAAGGTTATGCCGAATACCCAACATATAGATGGCATTTGGCTTATGAGAGAAATCCCAGTGGAAATCCAGACGACTTGATTGATATTGATGGCGTTGGAGGGGTGTCTATTTTGGCACGGGCTCAAGTCTTTCGCCATGGCGTAAACTTTCCTGCCTATACATTCATGAATCACGCAGAAACTGAAGCGTTTGGAAAAATGGCAAAAAAGTTGGGATTTAGAGTAGGAGGACTTCCACATTATACCGTATGGCATATCTATGAACCGAGTGAGGACGATCTCAAACAGATTGCAAAATTAGAGAGGAAAAAACGAAGAAAGGGTGATAGATAATGAAGAGACATATATAGGTATATATTTATTGACATCTTGTAATATATCAACAAGGAGCCCTTTTTAAACACAATAAAATAACGTCTGGATCCATTTCTCGAATTCATGCCTAATATAAAATAAAGAATTAGAACATTCTCAGTAGGAAGGCAGGGTTTATAATCTATGTGCTGTCGTTAGACGGCACTCAGAGATTGTTCACATCCATTGTTGTTCATCATACAAATGTCTAAATTCTCTGACTAGAGTCGAACTGCATACTCGTTCACAGCCACGACCACCCGACCGTGAGTTGCAGACGTGCATGCCCACTACGCCAACTATTGTCGAAACATCAAATCTATTCAAAAATTATTCTTCTTATACCAATGCAACTGTGAATATGCATCAAATAGCTAAACTCTTTATCTTAGTTCTTCTTGAGGTCAACAAAGAACATGGCAAAACTACAGCTACATATATGGGCACATGCATAGATGACTGAGGTCAATGTACAGTAAAACTTCAATTCTTACCACTTTCTTCTGCGATCTGGAAGCTCATTTCACTACAGCTCGTCGACTTAACGAATAATGTATTAGAAGTACATAGTACAAAAGTTTTAGGTCCATTATTTTATTTGACGAACTTGAATTTTTCCTTAGAATCTTTAGATTTTTTGCTTGAGCGCGAATGGACACTTTCGGTGTCCGAAGCTGTTCTACTCAATATGGATGGATCTTTAGAAGGACTCTCTGAATGGCGGTTCTTTCCGAAATGTGAAAAATAATTGTGTATTTTTTTCCCGCTATTTGTGGAAGTTGAGGTAACATTTCTTCCTTTCATTAATAATTGTTTCTTGATTTTTTTCTCTTCCGCTGAAATTCTGTTCATCTCTTTTTTTTCTTCTTTCTTCCTAAGCTTTTCATCATTCCTAACAAGCTTCGCTAATCTTTTATCTAAATCTTTACTAGAATCCTTAGACTTTGACTTTTTCATAGGCTCAAATCTTGCCAATGAAAAGACCTTTTGTCCTAGTAAACTTGATGATGGATGTTGCACATTCGTTAGAGATTTCCTCAAGCCCCCACCAGTCACATTAGTCGATACAGATGATCCCGATCCGACGCGGTACAATGAACTTTCATCACCTGAGACGGAGTGAATTTTAGATACATGATGATCTTTACTTTTCAGGGTCTCTAAGGCCAGTTGTCGCTCATATTGTTTTTCAAGTTCTAAAATAGCTTGCCCTAGCTCATCCCTACTTTGCTGAAGTATCTCACTCATTTGTTGAGCATTGGTAGCTCTCAACATGAGTTTCATATCCCTGGTTAATGTCCCCATTTCAAATATTTGGTCTATAACCTCATTACTAGGAATTGGTCCTTCAGCTGTGGAAAGCTCCGCCAAAGTTAAAAACAACTGGCGCTCACCGCTGCAATTGTCACTGTAGTCATCCCTATTCTCTTCAAATATTTTACTTGCATACATTTCTGCTCCCGGTTCATCAAAAATGGATCTTGCTTTTGGCCCCATGTTAATAGATTGATTATCATATACATCTAAGAGTCCAAATTTGGATTCATCGTCATCATCACCTTCACTAGATGAACTTAGCTCTCCCAATTCGGCAACTGTATTTCTGCTTGAAACAGCAGGAGTCTCAGAATCTGCATGCTCAAGATCTTTACCTGAATCGGATTCCAGTTTAGGATGGAAACTGGATTCGCCTCCCGCTAGCAGCTTCGTCGTTGCTTTAGGAGATTCAAATTTTTCGTCGGGTTCCTTTGCTGGTTTGGGCAAAGAGTGGAAACTATCTTCTAAGTCTTCCTGAGACGACACTCTTTCTAGAGAATCTAGACCCAGCCTTAAGGACCCAATTGAATTAATTGACTTCTTTTTTTTACTGCTATTATTGGAGTATGCACTGTTTCGATGTATCTCGGAAGTACGCTTAAGCAATGCAATGTCATAAAAGCCATCATCGACTGTATTCATAAAGCCTTCATACTCATCAAGCGGGAACTTTAGATTGCTCAGACTATGGGTCAAGTGTAATAGCTTATTATAACGATTCTTTAGCTTTTTACCCTCACGAATTATATGGACTTCTTTTCTGCCAATGATTCCAAATAGCACTTCACTCACTAGGTCATATAAAAGAGGCACCTTCATGAATCTCGCAAGAGCCAAGCACTCAAGAGCAGTCGGCGTGAATAACCATTTATTTCCAACCTGCCCCGTATATAAGTACTCGCCAAATGCTTTGAGCGTATTGGAGGCAAATGGCATATAAAGTTTCCTTGGTATTAGTGAGGGCTCCATAATTAAATCATCTTTCTCTAGTTTGTCAAAATCTAAAAGCATGTTTTTAGAGGCTTCCAATCTGGTTTTCTCGCGCTTTTCACTCTTTTTATTATCCACTTCGCAATTTGTCGAACTCGTATAAGACAGCGCCGAGTTGTAAGATGATATGTTCTTGGAATCATCAAATATTGAACTGGATGTTGCATTCGCTTTCCTATCCGTATTATTCAATGGTTCTTTTGCATTGCTCATTTCAAGTTGATATAAATTGATTTTCCCTGAAGCATCAGAAGAACTGTCTAGAGACTTTGCGCGCCTATTTCTGATAAGAGGAGAGGCAACTTTCAAATTTAATTGATTCGTCAGTAAGCTGGGATTTCTGATAGACGAAGATATCGAGCCTCTAGGAGAAGGGGAATCTCTTGGTGAAAGATGCAGGGAAATTCCTCTCAAAGCATACAAGAGTGACGATCTAGGAGAATTATAATCATCAGAGTTTTTCCTTGAGAAGCTTCGACTTGTCTGCGTGTATGGGACTTGTGGAACTGGCTCAGCTGGGACTGCCATTTGAGGAGGCAAACTCTCGAATTGAAGTCCGAAAATATTCTCTAACTCATTATTTTTGGTTTCGAAAGCAAGTTTCTGATGAGGATCAATAGCAGACGACACAGAAGCCAAGGGTGGCCTTGAAAGTGGAGATTTACTGAATATAGTTGTTGAAAAAATATCATTGGTTGAATTATCATTCATTGGTTTAGATCCATTCACGATTGATCCAGGTTTTTCTTTAGTAAGACTTGGTGTTGATATGGCTGCTTCTTGAAAAGGAAGCCTGAATTTTGGAGCCTGCTTACTATCTCGTACCCCTGGAGGTATAGCCATTGAGATTTTATACTGCAGCCCCAAGTCCGCCTTACAGTTAAAAGAATGTCTGTCAAAACTCAATTCCGAACTACTTGACGAAACTGAAGAGCTAGCAGTATTCCTAGCGTAAGTGCCTCCTTTCTGAGATAAAGAATTTTCAGAGCTCTTGTTCATCGATCTGCTGCATTCACAGGTACGTTCATTTTTCTTTTCCTTGTTAAAATCATCGACAGCTCGAACATATGCGCGCGAAAGAAGAAATGTAAAAAAAGATCCCCATCTTTCTTCCAAAACTCTTAAAGATAAGGGAATTCTATCTCCGGAAATGGAAACTAATTCAAAATCAGATACTAAGTCGCCATACCTGTCAAAAGCATTTCTACCCAAAGTGACAGCAGCAGCGGGGAATACCGACCTTATTGTCGTAAACTTTGCTTTCGGTGCAACATAATGTACATAATCATTAAAGCTAATATGATGTGCTTTTCCAGACTGAGAGTCTTCGCCCTCATTAGACCCATCTATTTTCACATGCTCCTCTCTATCTGAAATAGATTGCTCAGATGATGTTGAAAAGTAATCTTCAGAAAAACTTGACAGAGAATCATCATCAGATAGAGTAGAGGATAAATTTTTGGATTCAGTATAATCTCGATAACCTTTTGATAGTTCCGAAGTGACCAAAACATTTGCTATAGGAAGACTAACAGTGACCATAACTGAGAAGTAACGAATGCTGCTAGTCGTTCTTGAAGTCACATAATTTCCAATTAAGACAACCTTGTGATGAGACTGCCATGAAAAACCACCCCAAAAACGATGCGATCCATACTCATGGTTGCAATGTAAATTCAACCTCGACCACCTTGCCGTTGGTTTATTATACAAAAAGACAGAGATATTATAATCATCAGGGAGAAATCCTGTTATAACCAAGTTTTGACCAAAAAGGCCGCCACAAGGAAACCTTAAATTATACGGTATCACTTGATTGAATGCTTTTTTGGACTTCGAATTTCTCCAAGAAGTACTTCTGAACTTGCTTAATGGAAGCTCCTTACCTTGTTTGATCGTTTTCCCAATTTTGAAGGAGCTGAGAGGGTTTACCACTCGAGATTGGAAATCGGACTTTGTAGGGGAATAGACAACTATAGATTCTTCGGTTTCTGAACCAGTTAAGCCCCGTTGGAATATCTCACTGGATGTGTTTTGGCCATGACGAGATTTATTAAATGCGAGTTCCTCTGGAAATGTTAGAATCAAATTCTTCTCGTAGTCCACATTTTGATGGTGATTTCTATCATATATGAAAGGTGATACGTTGTTATCATTTGGCGAAGGGTATGTTGTTAAGTAATAAGGATTTTCTTGTAAGTAGGATCCAGCCACGATGTCGAATATTGCATTTTCGTAAATAGGTTGAGAACCTTTGTCCTTCCCTCCAACAATCATTATCCCAAAATGATCTTTCTTATTGGCAAAACTCAAACTATGAATTACTGTCATCTTATAACTGAATCTCGGAGAAGGAATTTCCTTGCTTGACTTGTAGCCTGTACCGTCATGAAGTAGCCTCCATCTCTCCGTCTCAAGATTGAACTCCCACAATTCATTGGAAGGAACAAGCTCGTTCTCATTCGAACCCTCCTCCAAAACTAGACCTCCAAAAACATACAAGCTATTACCTGCGGCACATATTTCATGGAAAAGTCTGGGTCTGGGTTTGGGTTCACCTTCCGGGATGCTCACTCTTGTCCACTTCTTAGCGAGGAGGTCCAAGTAGAAAAATTCGCCTGATAGATAATGTTCCATATTTTTCACCTTTTTATTGGATACTTTCGATAAGAACTCCTTCGTTACCTCCAGTATTGAGATGCTTCCGAGCTCCAACCCTATTGTTAGCCCGCCGTACGCGAATACCAACGATTTGTGAAGTGTTGATGCAGATCCAGTCCGCACATTCAAATTGAGCCGGTCATCATTCTCCAAAGGAGGAAGCTCAAGATTATGGCACTCACAAACAGTAGGGATTAATGTAGCCATCTTTGAGTTAACCACTGCTAATTTCTTAGCCGCTATGTACGCTTTATAACTTCACCTGAAATTCTTCAATTGTCAATCCTGTGGTTTCAAATTCAATGTTATACTTTTCCCGTTCCAGTCTGAGAATTTCTTCGTTACTACTCTGTAGTATAAGCTCGTAGCAATATCTTAATAAATTACTGGCTACTGGTTGGCGCTTGGCGAATAGAACTGTGATACATATAATACGAATGCGACATATGGGCCCAAAATCCGATGTCAAGACGACATTTCTCCCGCCCAACCTGTATTCAAAGAGCGAACATGTCTTCTTTGACTTAGAGCCTCGGTTGTGCACGACTTCCAAATGGAGCTTTGTGGGAGGGTGCAGCGAACATCTACTTGTTGCCTAAAAGGGACAGAGTGCAATCAAAAGGAAAATTGTGAAGAACAATAATCGAAAGAGTGATATGCATGCAGTATTAATCAGCTGATTTAGGGTCTAATAAGGGTCGATATTGCCCTCGTATTTAGATGATATCCGAGAAAAGGCTGGTCAAACCCCTTAGAGGATGATTGACAAGTGCAAGTATCGAGCATCATTGCTTTTGTAGAATTGCTCTAAACTAGAATTCATAGACAGAGAACAAGTCAATTGCAACACTAAGAACAATTGATATTAAAGACGGTTTAGAAAAGATGTCAGACATTGTAAAACCCTCGGATAACAGTACAAGTGGTTCTAGTAGAGGAAGATTGAAGTCTTTGACATCGGGATCTTCATGGGTATCACCCTTCAGAACAGCAGATCCTAAGAGAAACTTTCACGACAAGTTCAAAAGGGAGAATTCCATAAAGAATATTCAAGTTCCACAGAAGTTTAAGCATCACCCTACGTTACGGGCAGAAGGTAACCAAAAAGGAGGAGCCAAACCAGCTCAAACTGAACAGAAGGCAGAAAAAGTTGCAGAGAACGGAGAAGAGCAAAAGAAGACGGCTACTGAACTTTCGAAGGACTTCGAGGATGGTGAAGAAGCAAATAACATTGAAAATGAAGAAGTTGATGGAGGAGTTGAAGAAGATGAAGTCAAACGGGACGATGAATCCGAGAGGCCTCTCTCAGAGAAGGAGCTCGCCGAGGAAAATGTCAAGGACGATAACGAGGAAAAGACTGGCAACGAAGTTGAGAAAGCTGATCCTAAAGAAGAGGGAGAAGAAGAGTTTGAGGCCGAAGAGGCTGAAATGAAACTTGAGGGTGATGACGACATAGAGAAATTAGTTCATGAAAATCCAATTGAAATCCCTACTCAACCAGAGATGAAATATGAGCCGCTCGATCCTCCAAACCCAGAGGTTCTTGAGAAATTACAAGGAGAGCCAGGTCTTTTGAGTCACTACAATGAATTGAATGCTGCAGCGATCGGGTCGATTGCTCGAAACCTTGATGATCCCAAGAAAGTAATTGATATGGGAAGTGGCTTGAAACTCACCCAACAACAGTTATTAGACATAGCTGCTAGCCGTGTTGCACCTGTATTGAAGAATATCAATGAAGAAGTATCGAAAAGCAGAGATGAGGATGAAATTAAGAGACAGAAATCGCTTGCAAAAAAAGTTGCTTCTCATGATAAGAAGCTATTGGGCATATTTCAGAAACATGTACGCGGTATTGATAAGAACAAGGCTAAATTTGATAAGGAAATTGAGTTGAAGTTAAAGGAGCTTGATAGTAAGATTAAAGCTACACACACTAGTGCGAGTGACTTTGAAACGACAACGAAGGGTGAAATCGAGAAAGCAGAAGAAGATTTCAAAAAGCGTGAAGAAGAGGCTGTCGAAAAGCATGGCGTAGATAAGGAGACTTTGAACAAGAACCATGAGGAGCTAGCAGCCACAAAGAAACAAGAAATTGAGGATGCCAAAGAGAATCAGGAAAAGACAACTCAAGAGATCGAAGAATTGAAGGAGAAAGCGGTTTCTTTAGAAGACTCTAATTCAAAGTTGGAAAGTGAAATTGACAACCTCAAGACTGAGGTAGAAGCAAAAACTGCAGAGCTAGAAGAATTGAAATCGAAGCATGAGGAAAAACTGAATTCTGTAGAGTCCAACAAAAAGGCCGCTGGCGAAATAAATGAAAAGCTTTCAACTGCGAGAGAACAAATGTCTCAGAAAAAAGCAAAACATGACAAAATTGCTGCCGAAGTAGGTGTATTGACTGGAGTATTGGCAGCCTATGCTAGTAAACTCACTCAAGTAAAAACAAGTAATGAGAGTCATGGATCTAGAATAGCAGAAGCCAAGCAGAAGAAAGCAGACTGGGACAAAGAAAAAGAAGAGCTTGCTCGTAAGTCAGCGAGGGAGAGTGAATCAAAGAGATTAGCGCTTATAGAGGAAGCACAAACTCAGAAAGTGAAGGAAGAATTGGAGCGCAAGGCTGCGAAGGAAAAGGCTGAGAGAGAGGCAGCCGAGAAAGCAGAAGAAGAAGCAAGGAAGGCACAGGAAGCAAAGGAAGAAGCGGAGCGTAAAGCGGCGAAGGAAGAAGCAGAGAGAGAGGAAGCCAAAAGGGCAGAAGAAGAGGCCAAAAGAGTCAAAGAAGAAGAGACAGAGCGTAAAGCTAAGGAAGATGCAGAAAAAGCAATAGCCGAACAGAAGAAGCAAGAAGAAGAAGACACCTTTGATCCTCAAGTTCGCCTACTCAAACAAAAGAAGGAACGCGAGGCTAAGGAACGAGAATTCGAAGAAATGAGGAAGCAGGAAGAATTGCTTTATGCCCGTAGAAAAAAACAGGAGGCTGAGGAGTATGAAAGACTTCAAGCAGAAATTGAAGAGCTCAAGAAGAAGCATGAAATGAAATTAAATGCTGAAAAAGAGAAGGCACAAGCATTAGCTGACTTGAGATTATCGGAGATTGACCAACTTCAAAAAGAACAAGAAGCCAGACTAGAGCTTTTGAAGCAACAAAGAGATTATGAGGATGTACAACGTGGCAGGTTAGAGGAGGAGGCAGAAAATTTAAGAAAGATCAGGGAGCTAAGAGAAATGAAAATTAAATTAGCAAATGATATTGAAAATAATGAAGATCTCACCCATATCAAACAGCTAACTCAACAAAGAGAACTGGAAATAGCCGCATTATCGAAGCAGATTCAACCTATTGGAAAGTCGGAGAATGACGAGTCTTTTTTAGGAAGTAGCAATGATTTGAACGGATCTTCCGGTCAAAGAGCCACTTCAAAAGAAAATCTGATTAAACAAAATAATGTGATAATCCATCTGAACAATGGCAACATATCGCAATCTTCAAATAATACCATACCTACCCCACTGTCCACCAAGCCCAGTAGTTTGCAGAAAATACGGTCTCTTAAGGATAGACTCAAAAGAAAATCGATGGGTTCAAATGGTGTAATCAGGGATTCGAATCAAAAGGATACGTTTAAGAAGCAAGATACAGCGGATACTGATCACGAAGTCAAGTCAAAGCTTGAATCTCATTCTAAATCGAAAGAAGCCCAAAAGAATCATCCAGATAATGATGTAAACGGCCATGACTCTGACTCTAGTTATGAGACATACTCCATGTATGAAGAAGTCTCTGATGGAGAATTCGAGGCAAATAGAGGTAATAAGGATTATCTCGAGGTTTCGAGTGGGGAATTGAGAGCGAAAGGAAAACCATTATCGACACGTACTTGATTTAGACATTTGAAAATTCTTGTACGTGTATAATTGTGATTCCATATCAAGTCCAATTATGGTTCTGAGGAAGATTTAATCGGTCTATAAGATAATCTGAATCTTCAAGATTTTTTTTTTTAATTTTATTATTGTTTTATATCAGGTTTATTTGTATTTGTTTCTATGAATAATTGTGTATTATAATTGAATGCTAAGTAATACAATAAAACTTCAAAAAGTTTCCAAATATTTCAAGGAGATAGTTAATCGAATTTTACTTTTTTGCCCATGGAAGGAACTATTGCAGCACTTTCTCTTTGAGCACCAGCTAATGCTACTGACGATTTTACTCTCTTATTTGACTTCATAGGGTCAGAAAATTTTCTTTTCGGGGCATATGGTTTTCTGCTTTCGTCATCAAATGTTTTCTCTTCACGTATTTTAGAATTTGAATGAGGCTCTTCTGATCCTTCTACATTATTTTGATGTGCTCTTTTGGGAACTCTCTTAGACCTATCTTCACCGTATTCCAATCTTAAGGGTCTATTGATTAACCTCTTAGCAAGATGAGACTTTAAGGCGGATGTCGGACCAGATTCATCGGAAAAATCAATAAATGCAAATCCTTTGCACTTCCCTGAATCTTCGAAAGTAGCCATCCTGATTCTAACAATTTTACCACAGTGACGAAAATGCTCTTCTAAAAGTTCTTCAGTAGTGTCAAATGAAAGGTTTCCGACAAAGAGAATTCTAGATGGTGGGTTCTTACTTGCGCCAGCAGACTCATTCTTCGATGGTCTTCCTTCAAAAGATTTCGAGTCCTTTATGAGCAAATTTCGTCCATTCAAATTTGCTTCGCTGAGAGAGACGGCTGCGCTGACATGCTTGGGGCTTGGAAAGTCTATGTATGCAAAACCTTTATTTTTGTTGTTCTTCTTAGGAATATTCACTCTCAAAAAATCTGCTTCAGTAATTTTTAAAGAGGTCTCATCATCCTCTACATCTTTCGTTTTTGCAATTATAAATCTCATCAAGTCTTCCTTAGTAGTATCGTATGAAATATTTCCAATCCAAATACCAAAAGCATCTTTTTTGCTCTCCAGAGTACCTTCAATACCAGGCGACTTATCTTTTAAATCTAATTTCCCTTTCTTTAACAATCTCTTTTGCTTTTTTGATAGAGGAGCACTGGCGTCAACATCTATAGTAATTTCACCTTCTGGGGACTCATCTTTATTCTGTGTATCCATAGTACGTTGCATCAAATATATCAACCAGAATTGCACGTACAGAGCGAAAGATGCTCATCTCAAGAGAATAAAAAAAGTCGTGCGCAATATTACATCTAGCGAAAGATCTAACTTAAATACTAAAAATCTGCTAAGCTATACTTCATTCAATCATCATCAATAATCTCTTGCCATAGCCATTTCCGCCAAAGCTCACCAGCTTCATTTATTATATGTTCCATATAATCGAGCTTGGAAATATCCAGCCCCTCTGACAACCCCCCACCCAGTAGAATTTCTGACTTATGATACTTATACTTCGACTTAAAAGGAGAATTCGAAGGAAGTCTGGATAAAAATTGCCTGATTTCATGCTGGTCAAGCTCGAATAAAATATTCTCCTTTGATTTGAGTAATGCCAACGTCACAAAGATTAATTCAATATGTGGATCCAATTTGGAGAAAGGAATTGAGATATTCTCGAACTTAGGTTTCTCGAAGGATGACTCAGAAGATCTTGACACCTTGGACAGACCTGCTGTATTACTATAACATGGTGAATTCAGCGTTGGAGATCCAGAATTGGACGACTCGATAGTATTTAATTCATTGATCAAGTCCTTAAAGGAGTTAGATTTTCTGAAGTCAATCGCAGATTCAGTGTCACTTTCTTCCCCGACAGACCAAAACGTATCTGGTCCTAATCTTGCTAGCAAAGAAGGTTCTATATCAAGCTTATTCCAATAGTAAGTCTTACTCTTTCTTGGATTTTGAACTCTCCATCCAAACATAAGATCCCAGATCCTTCCCCTATCTATTCTAGACCAAACCTTCGAGCCACACCACTTTAGCCACCAGATAAGCCACTCATCATCATGGCTTCCAAACTTATTTAACATTTTCTCCTCATGAAAATATTGAGATAGCTCTGGTAATAATTTTCTCAAGCAATATATGAAGAAGGAAACTCTCTCCTCAATTGTGCCTCCGTTGATAGGAAGTATTTTTTTATTCAATGTTTTTTGAGCACCTAGTCTTACTTTATCCTCCGGTGCATGCAATAAAATGAGAACCAAACGCTCATATACGTCCTGATACGTCATTTCGTCTTCCTGGACCAAGCGTTGAAGAGTGTCTTTTATATTCAATTCCTCGATAAAGTCTTGGTAATCACTAAACAAATCTTTCGTGAATACATTCTCCTCGCTTGTAACATCTCTTCCTATTAAAACATGAGTCGTATGAGGAATAGGAGGGAACCATTCAGCTAACCCCAAAGCCATCCACGCAAGCGCCTCATCATAATTTATTATTCTACCCCACTTATTAATAAACTTCAAAATCGAGTGCTCTAGGATCTTGAAAAACTGGTTCTCAATATCAGTGAACGAACTGGGTTCCCGCGCATTTGTATAGTTCAATCTTTTAACATACTTATGCAAATCTCTTTGAACCTCAGAGGCGAGTTCTTCCTCGGATTTAAGTTCATCATCTTCGATCCGATCATCTGGCAGAATGAATGGATTCAATACGAAGGGATGGTGCTTCAATAATATGGGCCAAATTTTGAATCTTAAAAAAGGAGGCAAACCTCTTTGTCTGGCCACTAAAGCTAAACCTTGATGATTTCGGTCTTGCAAGTACCTTTCACATAATCTATATATATCGTGATCGTAGTGGAAAAAGGGCATTCTTGACCTTCCGTCGCTGTCGGAAGACAGACTGGTCGAATGAGATGACCCATTCCGTTGATCAGTCACAAAGTCTCCTCCGCCACCTAACTTCATATCGAAATTGTTGTTCAAACCTCCTATGTCAAAACTCTGTTCAAAGTTTTTCATGATTGTAACATCCGAGCCTTTTTGAGTCATAATAACGACAATAAATAAATCTCTAATACATCATTGAATAGATCACGATGAAGGATAAAATACTTTTGATACAAAATAATAGCCGATAAGAAAAAAAATCCACGTCGATTGAAAGACCCAGTAAATGTACTATACCCTCAAGAATACTTCTATGAAGTTCTTAGAAGAAACTGCAAAAATTGAATATGAAGATTTGGACCCGAGTGTCTTGCGATCACTTTCCAAAATTAAAGCGTTCTAAAATCCTAAGAGAACTTTCTTCTTTAGAAAAAAAAAAAAAAAAAAAAAATTTAAAAGGAAAGGTCGTGTGACGGTATGTCTCGGGCCTAATGGCTTGTGTACAATACATGATTCTTTTAGGGGTTGCTGAATAAGACATTGACTCCACATACGAACCAATGAATTCCGAAGGCTGCAAATCTGTGCTACCTTAGAATGTGGCCCTGTAGTGAAGCCGATGTAATGAGACGGAAAATGGAAGCACCAAATTAGGTTACAGGTTATAGTTTAATATTCTCTAATTCTTCTAAATGAGACCCTAGTTACCATTTTCCCTTGATTTCATTGGCTCTTCTACTTTACCCCTAAATAAGGGCCTAAAATGAAAAAGGAGAATACAAATTCGAGAGAGTTTCAAAATGCGGCTGATCAAAAACAACTTGCAAACAAGGTGTAATCGGGTAAACCGCGGTCCTCTACTGCAAGCAGAAAGAAAAAAATAGTACATTACACATAGAAACTTTAACGCTTATCTATTTGCTGATTGTCTTCTCTTCGAGATATGAAAAAGTTTCTCTTCTCATAAGATGAATTGAGAGAGTGATGACATAATTCTATCCTAAGCCCCAGCTATGAGTTTCTCATCTTTTCCGATATATCTCTAAGACTAATTGAAGGAATCGAGTTATTTTCTTTTGTTTCCCTGCGCCATAATACGTATGCTAGAATTAACACCGAAAAGCAGGCATAACTCTATATGATGCTGCTTTGATAAAATGGCGGCATGTGCTTCTCATATTGCTTTTTTCCGACCTTTACTTAAGGATTAAGGGTGCAAGAGCCCAAAGAACGTGTCACGTGCGAAAGTCATGATCCCTATTGTATTTTGTGGCGCAAGTATATAAGGGGAGGTTGCCACTCACTTATCTTGTTTTGACCCCTTAGTATAGATTCATAACATCTAATTTTAATTAATAAAGTTAAAGAAGTTTAGTATGCAGATTTTTGTGAAGACTTTGACAGGTAAGACTATCACTTTGGAAGTGGAGTCTTCTGATACCATCGATAATGTTAAGTCCAAGATTCAAGATAAAGAAGGTATTCCACCAGATCAGCAAAGATTGATTTTTGCTGGTAAGCAATTAGAAGATGGAAGAACCTTGTCAGACTACAATATTCAGAAAGAATCTACCTTGCATTTAGTCTTGAGATTAAGAGGTGGTATGCAAATTTTTGTCAAGACTTTGACAGGTAAGACAATCACCTTAGAGGTTGAGTCATCTGATACTATTGATAACGTGAAGTCCAAGATTCAAGACAAAGAAGGTATTCCACCGGATCAACAAAGATTGATTTTTGCTGGTAAGCAATTAGAAGATGGAAGAACTTTGTCAGACTACAATATCCAAAAGGAATCTACTTTGCACTTAGTCTTGAGATTAAGAGGTGGTATGCAGATTTTTGTTAAAACTTTAACGGGAAAGACAATCACCTTAGAGGTTGAGTCATCTGATACTATCGACAATGTTAAGTCAAAGATTCAGGA